>OZ022417.1:10061718-10484218 GCA_963989365.1 Rhimphoctona megacephalus
ACGATAACGAAAATGCTTAAAAGCAATTTTATGCCATTTTTAATGTGTTGTTAGAAGCAGAAGAACATATATATAAAAAAATATTGTTTTTCTCCATTTTCTGTTTAAAATATGAATTTCCTTTGAAAAATCCTATTTTCATTAGTTATACATATTTGTCTTTCCATAAAACCTAAGTGCATTTATCAAATTCTCGAATTCAAGTTCAAAGTGATTGCGATGCTGCAGTAACTTCTACAAACAAAATTGGCCTACTTTAAATTTGCTTTCAAAACTTTTAAGATATAGTGAATTTTCGAAATCTTATAAAAGTCTGAATCTATACACTCGAATATTTTGTAATGGCATCTAGTTATCCCAACTGAAAATAATGGAGTATTTAAAGCAAAGCTCCTTTGAAAAAAGTGGAAAAAATAAAACTTTTTTTTATACTTGATCAATTTTTTTTCTACGAGTACGTCAAAAACGGCGTAAAATTACTTTTAGTTACTTTTGTTACAGGACACATAGTTTCCAGGAAATTATCGAATGTGACAGGCAGTAAAAGACTAGCAGAGAAATCTTGTTATTCGCAATAACGAGTTCAATTATTTTTAAACCCTTTTTGGCGGTCCTGTGAAACTTAATATTTTACCCGAACTTAAGACAGAAAACAAGACGGGAAAAAGAAGAGAACGCGAAATATGGTTTCAAAAAGCTTTGCGCAGAGCTTTGGCGGAAAGGTTTTATTAATATCGTGTTAGAAGAATTAGTAGTAAAACGAAAAATTGGAACAGTAGCTAATTAAGCCCTCCCCGGAGTGTTTACTGTATAGCTTAAATGCTTCATGAGTCGGTGACTTTTTCCTTCCTCTCTCGCTTCTTTCGTAAGAAGAAAAACCATTTTTTCATTACAATCTCCAGGGATAAGTCTCAGCTGCTAATGAGAATTCTTTGTTTTTGTGTTTCAGGTAAGAAAAAAAATACAAGAAGCGGCAGAAAGAGAACACTTTTACGCTGAATTGGAGGATTACGATGTGCACGCCAGTTGGGTAATAAAGAAACAAAACTGTTCTTATAGCAATTGTTTCGAATGCTTTTGATGTACTCACGATATAAGTATTGCAGAGAAAAAATATTTGCAATAAAAAAGCTTTTACTTAAAAAGTTCGTAGGCCAATCCACGATTTTCTTCTACTTAGTTGAGTTCGATTGCTGTAATCTTTTCGTTTGTATTTTTTCGTCTTAAGCAAAAGTTCCAACTTTCGACGTTGTTGTCTCGCTACAGTCATATATAAAAGATTGTTTATAACTTTCGAAATATCTTTATAGTTTAAGTAATCTTATAGGAATATAAAAACTTGTGAAGCAATGGAAAAAATGCCTATTGTAAACTTTAGAGTCTCAGCAACCCAAATTTTTAATACCCATTTTTATATTCTATCGCGATATCTCTGAAAATAAACGGTCAAAATTCAATTTTTTTTAGTTTATTACAAAGTTCAACTTTATTATTGAAAATGTTCAAAAACGCATCTGTAGAAAAGTTTCAGTACCCGCGAGAAATGTGAAATTTTCAAATACTGCCTCTACAAAACGCATGAAGGGAACGTTCTAGTGTGACGGGCATAAAAATCATTCATTTTCATGATTTTTTTTCAATAAACAGGATTAGATAATCAGTTCGATTTTTTTTGGTTTACTGAAATGACTCATAATTAACATAACATTTTTTTTAATGCTTATTTTTATTTTTTATTTTTATAACATTTTTGGCCACTATAAAATAATGCCCATCTTCTAATCGTCTAAAAATCTTCTAAAAATGTTGTGAAAAAAACCGATAAGATTATTAATCAGTATGAAAAACTGTAACGTCGTATGGGGGATTTTTTTTCGATGAAAATAACAAAATGGTGACCATTTCAAAATAAAGTGTCAAATTGGGCCTTTTCTCGACAGGCTGTCATTCAAAAAAAATATGAAATTAAAAAAAAAGAAGCTTCCATACGACGTTAAGAAATGGCGTGAAGAATGATGTCGCAAAACTTGAGACGGATAATTTGAAAACTTTTCGTTGAAAATTCTCCACTGTTTTCAAAAACGACGTTTCGAGAAAAACGCGATTGAAGTTTCGAGTACGAAATTTTCGTATGAACTGTCTACTTAAGATCAATCGGGGGGAGAGCTGTTGGTCTGGTGGATAAGGGCTCAGACTCGCACGCGACGGGTCCCGGGTTCGAATCCCAGCCAAAACACCAATGGAAAAATTGAAAATTTTTTCAAGTATTTCTACCGCAATCCCGGGTGGTTTGGACTCCACCTTCATAAATCCATGCCCAGAACACTTTACTGTGATGCATTCGTAGTCGTTGTGTAGTTTTGGGTGGTTTCCGTGGACAGTTCTAATCGTACGAATGAGACACTTTAGCTGTATACTGGATAACCCACTGCATCACAGGTGAGGAGGTGCCTACCTAAGCGCCTCTGGTGGCCATGCTTGAGCGTGCTTGCATTTCCATTCGAGAAGATTAGTTAGGTACTGGCTATATCGGCAAAGTTTTCGCAGTTTCCCTTCGGCAAATGCGATACAGTCGGGGATAAGTCGGCTGCAGCCGCACAGGAGGCATACTTGGAAAGGGGTGGGGAGCTAAAAAGGGAAGAACCCTGAGCAAGGAGGTAGCAACATAATTGCTACCAAACCCCAATAATACAAAAAAAAAAATACTCACGATCAATCGGCGATACCAGGTCCATACAATATTCCTTCGACTTATTCGAATTGCTCATTGTCAGCAGCAATTTCATCCCTACGAGCTGTCCTTGCTTCTTTACAGTCGAAAGAGCTCCGATGGTTAGCTTGTGAGATACTCTGCCTTATATCTTGCAGCGAGTGTCGCGGCTGTCGGTTCAATAGTTACACCCCCTATTTCCATGATTTTTTAAATTGCATCGTACCCCTTATTGATTGTACAAACTGCACAATAAGTTGCGATTTCCACAGTTTATTTTCTACTGAACATATGCTTGGGAAAGAGTTGCCACACGCAATAGTTGAAGCTTTTGTTGTTATTCTGCGTGTTTGCGCCCGTGTAAGCCTGTAGCAAATAGTCCATAGTTAGATCTTCATAAATTGGCTTCAAACCTCTTGGACATTTTCATGGAGAGCTGGTGGGTGTAAATATTCGTCAAAAGATCCCTCAGCCTCAGCTTTACGCCACTCACATCATAATTCATCTCCTGAAGGGCAAAACGGATACTGGGGATAATTATCAGTTGAGATTTTATGGTAGAATGTTGCCCATATTGCATTTCTCATATCTTCGATTGAATCTGATTTTCGACGAACTGCAAAGCCATAATACACTGAAAGATTTTTCAACAATTGAATCATCATTTGAGCTCATTCCAGGGTAACCGCAGCAAGTTTTTTAGTTGTATTTTTTCTAGCTTCTGAAGTGGTTGGGCCAGTTCCTTTTATATTCTGTTTAGTTTTGTCTATTTACTATTCTGCAATCTGCTTTTTGGCCTTCTTCAATTGAGTCAACTTTTTCCTTGCTTCGTTTCCCCTTTTGTACACGCGTTTTTTCGCATGCGAAATGCATTCCTTTTTTTTACGATAAAACGGTCACCATAAGGCTTGACATCTGATAACATCATGAACGTCTTTGTATCTCCGTCTCCAATATAAAATCCATATTTCGCATTGTGCAGTTCTTCAGATCTTTTGAAAATTTTGGTGATGCTGTCTACCTCCATTTTTCCAGCATTGCTTTTGTGGTTTACATTTTAGTCTTCTTTGTGTGTTGCGTATCATACCCCGCACTCGTACTCTTTACCCTTCCAAATCATTTGCAAAAGCTTGACTTGATGACAACATCGAGAATTTTGTTAGTCTATTTCCCAATCACAGATACGATACCGGTGAGTGATGGGTCTTCGACCAAGACCCATCACCAGACACTGTGAGTATATCTGCTGGATTTCCCGCTTCCGAATTTTTGTTCTTCTCATCGTTGCCTACTTTTTGGATAATGGCCTAGTAAACCGTTTTTACTGCAATGTACACGCTGTCTAAGATTCCATAATATGTTCTGTTATTGAAAGTCGAAATCAAATCCATCAAACCGACAAAATTTCTGATGTCATGTATACCTATGCCGAGTATTCGCATTACGAAACAGAATCGACGGTTGATTTCGTATGCATTTTTTATCAGCGGACAAGAATTGATCTCGACCGGATCTGAACACGAACATTCAACACAAAGTTTGAAACCCAGTGCTCGAATTGATTTCTTGTAAAATTTTATGTCACCATTACACATTTTGCACTTCAGTAATTGTTGAAGAGTGCCGCAAACTAAACAAAATTCAACCAAGGAGAAGCTGAAACTTTGATCAATTTTCACTTCTAAGTCCGGATTTTTTTTTGCTATTTTTGCCGCCGAAGTACTTGCGAACTCAGTATCAGTTTCGATGGAATGTCTATTTCGTCCTTTGAAATTTTTTTTTCCTCTTGCTATGAGCTCGTGTAGTTATATCACTAGAACCTTTTCTAGTCTGACAAATGATACTTCGACCGTTTTTTTTATCAGTCTATCCATATTGAATTTCGAAAGCGTACTGACGTCTCTAGTAAGTTTATTATTAGCAAAGGTTATAGAATTGAGTTACCCCAAGGAGGCAGGTCCCGTGAAGCAATGAACAGAACAAAAGGAATGAATACCCGTCGAACGAGCACGTGTCCCGGTTAGGCACACCGTCCCCACCATGCCTCATGCAGCTGGTCGAATCCCTTTTTTTAATAAGAAAGGCTGTAGCGACCGGACTACTTCGAATTTTCTCGACCAAAATTTAACAGCATGTTTGTTGGAGTTCATATTTTTGGATAATGTAAAAAATCAAAGTTTTTCAAAAAAATGTACACTAGAACGTTCCCTTAAACTGCACAATAATTCATAGGAAATATCCGTTAATTCTTTCAAAATTTTGCAAGTAATCACATGATAGCGGTCCGAATATGTCCTTTGAACTTTGAAAAAATTTATAGAAAAAGGCTTTGTCGAGACGTTAAAGTAGGAGTCTCGCCAATGCGTTTTTCTACAGAATTTTTTTGTATTTCGAGAACTTATTCAGAACACCATTATGTAATAACGTATAAAATTTGAATAGAATTGACTATTCCATGTTCGAGATATCGGAAATCAAAAATTGTATAGTTTTACGTCTGTTCTTATGGGCAAAAGTAGAAAATTTCACATTTTACGCAATTACTTCGAAACTTTTCTACAGATTTTTTTTTTTTAATTGTCATTTGCACTGGTGTATGTGACAAAGTTTTTCGAAAAATTACAACAATTCTGGCTACTTAGTTTCGGAGATATGGTGATATGAACTATATGTTACGTGTATTGCATAGGAAAACGCGGGTATTTCGAAAACTCTGAATTTTATATTAAACATTGTTCCCGAAAATTTTTATTTTTTTAGGCTCCCGTATGACTTGACAATTGCCATTCTTAGGTTATTTCGCACGTTATATCCAAATTTTCGAATTTTGACCGGAGAGTTAACTTTTGGATGTGACTGTGGCGAGACTCCTACCTTGAAGACATACTTCGAAACATTCATGTTATTTCACGTGTTTACATTATGTGTCAACGGCATTGAACTGGAAGTAGGGAATAAGATTGCCGAGCTAGGAAGTTTTCACGCGGCAATATTGTTGCTTCGATCAAATATTTATTCGTGGACTCTGGAAAGAGATGACAAACATTGGTCCTTGTAGGAAATACGTGGGTGTGATTTCGACTCGGCAAGTCCAACTTCAGTGACGTTTTAGGGTGCGAAAACAAAGAGGATGAGATATGGCACTCATCTTGCGCGTAATACTTGCAGCATCGGAAATTGTGCTTAAGCGTTTTTCACTCTGATTTTTCTCTGATTACCCTATTTTTTTTACGTTTACATAAATTTTCGACAGAAAATGGAACTTGGCATAAAGAACTATAAGAATGAGGAAACTTTCAAAATAATTGAGATAATAAGCAACGTATCCGCGAAAGAAGTTAAATGCTAAAAGTTGAAAAAAGTTTCAGTGTTTATAGTGTAACGACACGACATTTTACGCACTATTTTACGCTAAAAACGAAAACACTTATCACGCGCGTTGTTTACGTTTCGGCGTCGGCCGCCGTTTTGAAAAACTGTCACGCGAACAAAGCAGCACTAACGCTATGGGTATGTCGCAGCCTAGCGGGAAAAAGATGAAACTAAGATTGCGTACCTGACTCCGAACGTGTTTCAACAATCAAAGATATTGAAAAAGGCTTTGTTATAAAAAAATAGATTATTAATAACAGAATAAAAATATAAGACGAATAATGACGTACATATAACGGTAAAAATTGGCATAAAGTTATCAAATATTCGAAAACGTGAGAGTCGAAAACTTCTGCGCATGCGCGTGGCGATCGTGCTTGGGGAAAGAACGAATTGGAGCAAATATTTAATTGTTTTTAAAATAATAAAAAAGACTTTTATTATAAACAAATCAACAATAAATGATCAAATAAAAATAAAAAATGATTAAATATGCTGAAATTGTTATAAAAAAATGCAAAATCGTATAATTTGAAAACTTTCGCGCAGGCGACGCGCAATGTGGGAGTAACGAGTAATGAATTAAGACGTCGAAATGAGAGAGTGGGGGAGCGAAGCGCGAATCATGAAATAAAAATAAATGAACATGTGCAGAACGGTTTCGAGACTATTCAACGAGCGAATCAAAACTCTAGCGCGAGAACAAATAAAAAGATTCGTGGTGTATTCGAAGCATGTACCGCGGCAATCGACATACTCATTTTTCGGAAAGACACCAAATTCTCAGCAGCAGAACTTCTTCCAGGTTCTAGCAGCGGTAAAAACCTTTCCCTGCCTGGAATTCCTTGATGCTCGGAGTATTGGAGCGCTTCGGCGATATTTAACTCCTGTAGTCCGAGGTCAATCCTGATTTTCTTTTCTTTCTTCCTGTGGATGCTCAGGGTACTGGAGTGGTTCGGTGACGTTCAACTCCCGTAGCCCGGGATCTATTTCCTATCTTTTGAGATACAGGGTATTGGCGTCGTTTGGCGACGTTCGGGGCCGGTAGCCTACATCTCACCCTACCTTTCATTTATTTTACCTTTTTAAATTTATGGCTGCTGGAAACGGAAAATCTGCCTGCTATTAAAATTCAAATTTTTAAATTCAAAATTATTTATGATAAAACGGTAACTAGCCAGAGTCACTAGTTATTTTATACCCGACAATCCTCAATTAATAATCCAAAAGGCCACGGTAAGAATTTTCGATTATATAGAATTAAATAAACAAAAATAAAATTATTATTATATAGAATCAATCCACTTTTGGATTATTAATAATTTTGAACTCTTTTTCATTCATGGCATAAGCAAATTGGAATTATTTAATTTACGGTGCACAAAACCCGATTTAAATAGTCAAAATAAATCGAATAAATTATTATTATACAGAATCAGCGCAAAATTAGTGATTACTATTATATTGAGTCAAAACAACGGAATTGGCTATTTTGATTGTAACAAATAACAATTAATGATTAAGGAGACATCTTTTCTTTTTCAAGACAACATTTTTTTTTAATCGTTTCTTTTCACATCGTTTTTCTTTTAGTTTTGATATCATTTCTATATCGTCTTCACGAAATAAAACAAATATCATCGTAACAAACAACAAAACTAGCGAGAAACGAACAAATAATTATTTCTTTTACAGTTATATTGTTCCTTTTCATTCCATATCGCATAAACCTATGCGATATCAATCCACGAATAAGCGCGAATCAAAATAAATAAAACACGAACGTGATAGGTTTCACCGAATTTTTATTTGTTATTCCAAACAAAGATAAAAGAATACGAACGCGATTATATCAGCAATATCCACATTTATTCAATTATTGTATGCAACCGAAATTTCATAATCCTAATATTTCATTGAATAAATTCAATTTGACTGATTTTTCAAATACAAAATTCGCGTTTCTCACGTTTCTTTCATACCTGCTCCATAATTTTAGGAAGCTCGAACCGACGCGTAACGACGTTCAAGCGATCGGCAAAAGCGTTCCGTTACAATAGTTTGCATATTTTTTTCTAAATTATATTTGATTCAATATTGTTCCAACAAATTCAATATCAACCATCCCTCGAGAATATTTTTAAGGTTCGAATTAGATCAAATTTTAAAAAATATTTTAAATTATTTTAATGTTAATTACGCGCATTTTGTTCTGCATAAATTTCTGGTTCATAATAAATGAGAAATTTATGAGGAAATCTAAAATTTTGCATGGTTCGTGAGAGTTCACCTGGGAGATGCTTGAACCTGGAGAGTTTCATCACTTCATTGGAAGGAAGTCGTGGAAGCTGTATGCGGCTTCCCTCGCGCTCTCGTCGACACTTAAACTCCCCGTGATATATAAATTTGTGTTAGTGCTAACAAAATGAACAAACTACCTCCATAGACGCAAATGGCGACTACGAGAAAATCAGAAAGAGCGAGAGGGATACACGAAAAATGTTAGTATGATAGTTGCTGTAGGTAGTAATTAAATTGGGCATTTTTTGCTACTAATACTTATATTTTCTATGACACTGATTTAAAATAAGTATAAATTGAAAAAATCAGCATTGCAAAACGTGTAATAAACGTGCCCTATCTTTTATTGTTAACATTATTTGGAGCATTAAAATGTGCGAAAATGTTATCTAATTCCATTATCCCGTGTACTGTACTTTATGAGCGGAAAAGCCATAAGATACGATTTTCGTTAACCCGTTCTCGAGCGAGGTTACGAGTAAAGGAAAAGAAGGAAAATAAAAAGACTGAAATGGAGAAAAACGATATTAATTCGCAAGAGTGAGACAGACCAGATGCGGCAAACCGCTCGCATTCTAAATCATCTTAAGCCTTGCTTACACAGCTACAAATTATGTTATTACTTGGCACAAAAGTACAACGCTCTCAGCGTTACACACACAAAAGTCTCTCCAATTTCACCAGACCTTCCACAAGATTAATTGAAAATCTCCGAGGTAGGTTCGAGGTGGGAATAAAAATTCGATGCATGCAAAAATGTTTCAGCTGGTGTATTAAGCATTCTTAATACACAAGCTGAAACATTTTCTTTTCCAATTCTTTACCGCATCTTTATACTTTACCAATTCTTTAGCGCATCAACTATGCATGCATGCATGCATGCCCAACCATCTGCTTAAACACCAGTCGATGCATCATTTTTCACTGACAAATCAGGGAGGAAAAGATTTCAAGCCAGTATGATAGGAATAATAATAATTAGTCGAGGAATCAAGGCGTGACGAATTTATCGCCGCGCAGGGTGAGCTGAAAGTTTGAAGAGGACGATCTTGAATAGCTTAAATAATAAGAGATTTTCGAAGTGCAGGATGGGCTCGAAGGGACGATTGCAGATACACATTTCTACTGGGCCCTGAAATTTCTAACATGAATAATCAGAGTTTCGTTTTAGTAGCGAGTGCTGGCTTTCTCTTTCTGAAACTCACTGAATTAAGTTCTTTGGATTTTCCTGGGTCATTCGGGAGAGGTCTACTGAACGATGAAAACCAAACGTAATTTGCCGAAGGGAGACTAAGCCACTAGAGACTGTTGCTGAGGGAGAAATTATCTTTTTTCCCCTTCTTCTTATTAAATTTCTCCTTGGAACTTCTTAACTCTCGCCAAACTCTTAATTACCACTTGAGGTTTTTAATTAAATATTACCGAGATACGTAATCTATTAAAGTCCGATAACAGCTGGGCTAATGGTACCTTTCCGTCTTAAGATTTCCTCATTTGTTCATACCATATTTTTCTCCCTCAATTACGTACATTTGCCTAATCGGATTTATGTTCCATGAATAAAACAATGACATATAATAAATCTACTGTCTCTGACTCGAGCAATAAACCTACATAGATTGAATTTATACGATCAATTTTTCCACTGAACACATTTTATTTGCTCAGTTTATTTTTTTTTTTTTCAGTATCAGAAAACTAATTTATTGGATTGCAAAAAATAATGTTTTTATCGTGGCTTAATACAACATGGGAAAAAGTCGTAAAAACTTTCGTGAAAACGATAAATAGAGTTCTCTTCCTTAACGATTTCTTCAAAGCATCGATTTGTACACCAGTGTGTAATAGATGAAGCACGAGAAAAGGTTTCAATAATCGAATGCACGCGACAATTCGAAAGTTCCCACTCTTTCTTGGTTATACGACTTCTCAGACTTCGTGCACTTTCGACAGACGATTTCGATCGTTTACGACGTTTTTTTACAGTTTCCTTTTTATTCCTTTAGCTTTTCGGGTCCTTTGAGTACATCTTTGTTCTTTTCGTTAATGACACTATGATAAAAATTGAATAACAAAAAAATTTAAAAGGTTTGCTTTACTACTATTTGTATTTTATTTGGTACTGAGATTTGTGCAAAACTTTATGTTGAAAATTCTAATTTATTTTCTGCGGCTCATCACTACATACACTGTAAAAAATTTCCGTATGAAAATTAATACACATGTATAGGAAGCTTTTATGCGGATACCGTATATGAAAATTCAGATACGTTGAGGAAAATTGAGAGACGCGGTATTTTAATGATACGAGCACTGTTCAGTAAAATTAATATACTTGTGTATTTGAAAAATCATATACATGTAAGAAATGTTTACCTTGTGCATATTAAAAACACGAAACATCTACTAATATTACTATACAGGTATATTAAAGTTCATGTTAACAGCATAGTAATTTTCAGATTCAAGATTACTAAATTTCAGGCACCGTATAACGTTTTCGCATTACATATGTCTACGATATTTCTAGAGATGTATCATAAAATTTAGTGATCCTTTTTGAATATTAATATACGAATGAATATTAAATAAATTCAGCTATTATGAGTTTTTAAGGGGAATATATTAATTGCCGTACTATTGTGTTCGATTTTTTAAAGTTGAAGGTCGAAATCATGCAGACATCTCAAGAAATTAGTTAGAGTGACTTATCACCACTTGATGCCGTGGCAATCAAGTCGAGCAATTGTCGCCGTAAAAATTTTTATTATAATCTCAACATCTTGTGTTAAGTTTGGTGTTTACCATTTTCATGTTTTACACAATTTTCTTAAATTCGAGCGACTTATATATATCCTCGTTCGAAGCACGTGCCTCCTATGAGAAAGTCGACGCTCTGCGCCACGCGGTGGCCAGAGCGCGAAGCACAGTGCCCACAGAGCGTTACGAATTCCCTACACTTGTGTATTAATTTTAATATTGAGATTCTTATAATTAATACATAGGTAAATGAATTTTAATACACGGATTTTTTTTTTATACTGCAGGGTATATTAATTTTCATTCCCATTTTTATACCGTATTTTTAAGAGATAGAGTTATGATGGGAAATAACATGTATCGTATTATTAACATTCATGTGTATCTTATTTTTCAGTCAACTGTCAAGAAAAGTGAAGATCATACTGTAATTTTAATACATTGTTGATAGTAGATGAATTCATATACATTTGTATTAATTATCAATCAAACATATGATTTATTTCAATGCATGTCTACAAAATTTTCAGATTTCATATGAATATTCAATGTTATGTATCTTAAATTTCACATCAGTAACCAAAATTTATGTTCATATTTCAATTTTGGCATACGAGTGTAATAATTTTCATTTCATACACCCGGTTTGTAAATTTCATTTACCATTGTATTGTAAAAGTATTGTAAATTTCATATATTTTTTAACAGTGTACAAATCATGAACGAAAATTAGGACACATGTATTTAAATCAATCATTCTCTACGTACAATAAATATATGTATACTCATATCATATATATGCTGCATGAGGTAGTTGAACTTTGTGCCCAGATCGTAGCAGACGAATAAACGAGAAGATTATCATCTCTCGCCAGCTCGTTTAATCAAGAACGAGCACAAAGGACAAAGGTGCCCTCCCAGGGTAATAATCGAAATGTCGTCGCTAAAATATTTCATTATTATACTCCTGGCTTTAGCCCGAAACTGCTCATTCATTATTATTACTATACATGGATTATTGGAGACTTACTCTTTTTTCTCATTTTTTTTCTTCTCATCAATTTTCTACAAACGACTTTTCTGGCGACTACGACGCACCGTTAAATCGCCAAGCTAATTTAATTTCGTGAGAACCTCTCAGTGAGGATATCTTAATTGTTCTTAGATCGATCTTCGTTTCTAACAATCGTCTCCTACGAATAATCTTCTTTTCATTCATAAAAACATATGAAAACAAAATTTTTTGCCATAATCTATATTTATTTATTACAAAATCTTATTCACAGAAAAAAATCGGTTTTATGTTTCTTGCTGTCAAATAGCTTCTTTTACAGCAAAAACATCTGTAAATAAAGTTGTGAAATAGAAAAATACGTAATTGAAATATTTGCGAGGAGAACGAACGCAATTTTGAGAGTTCTCGTGCGTTAATTTAGCTGAGGCTGTGAAAAGGCCTCGATCAGGATTTCCTAACTTAGTTAGGGCCCTTGTGTGGAAACCAAGGGTCTTTAAAGGCAAATAAGTCGGGGCCTTTATCAGAACCCTATCGGAGTCCTATCAAAAAGTAAACATTTAAAAAAATATTAATTTCTTTATTAGAATTTAATTTCCGATCATATTCGGTCATATTTCACTATTTCCATTACTCCTGACATTAATTTACGCAGAAAAATTTTCCTACCTACACAGAGATTCAATCCTACTTACCTACGTATCTGTAGACTTAACCGCATACGCACTCTACAATTACTCTACACCATTACGCTATGGTCTTGTTGAAAAAAATCGATTAAAAAATATAACATACACGGAGAAAATTTTACACGAAAAATTATTATGTTCACATTGCGGCGTGGTACCATGTCGTCGCTTTTGAGCAAAATTTACTATGTTTTGAATAAAAAACCATAATAAATTGCTTCACAATGGTCGACATGGTACCACGCCGCAATGTGAACATAGTAATTTTTCGTATAAAATTCTCTCCGTGTATACCTAGCATTACAGAATTTTCCAACAGATAATTCAGAATTTCTATATCGCAAAGCAAAATAGTTTGAAAAACATTAATAAAAACAATGAAATGAAGTAAATTCAATATAAATTATAATAATAATTTTTTACTATCAAATAATTCTTCAAAATTTTCAATATAAAGAAAAAGCATTCAATTTCTTAATATACCCAACGAAATATATGCGTTCATGCAAATTTTTCAATTTTCGAAATCAACAACTCGAATTCGAACCGTTTACTTTACTGAAGCTCTAAAAGTAGCAAGTGGAATTCTCAGGTAGCTTAATCACTTTCGGATTGTTTGTTTGATTGTTTTGTTGTTTAACCATCATTTCGACTTTATGATAATCAGTCTTTGAAGATGTTATTAGTTGTTATTCCTTTAAAAAGCCGATTTTGGTCGAACAAAATGTCGCTTCCCGGTATGACCTTAAAAATAATGAATGCATTTGCACAGCGAAGAAAATGCTATCTCATCGCAACCCTAATAATCTCGGAAATTTAAATCATAGTAACGAGTGGGTTGAAAAGCACAAACCTCCTTGTTCGTGAACTCTTTCTCCAGGCATCTAAAAATTCCTGACTAGAATTTCAATTATGTTTTTCACGGTTACCTGGCATAAAGGGTAGGAGGTAGATGTATAATTCGTTTGGTAACTCGATAACTGACTTTCAAAAAGGTGTAACTTTTCTTCGTTTTAAACGTGCCATCACGTTTTATGCAACTTTTTTAGATCGAGAATTCGGTGCACATATGCAGCGTTCGCTTGCGCGGGACAGAGGGGGGGGGGGGGCGGAGGAATACAAGCCCCGGTTACATTTACTGTACTGTGTACAATACGTCACGTGAGAGTCCCGCTTCCGTGTATTAAGGAAATGCCGAGGCGTGCAACACATGAATCGCATCGGCTGTTGCAGCCTCTTGCATTTCTATTTTTTCTTTTTTCTCTTTCTCTTTCTCTGTCTCTCTCTCTCTCTTTTCGTTTCGAACTGTACTGAAAGCGTGAACCGAGGCACCGAATTTATCTTCACGAGGAAATTAGAAATGGTATCCTTTGTAGGTTACTCCGCTTTTATTCCCGAGCTCACGTTCTCTCCCTACTTGAGGCAAACACAGACAAATGCTCAACAGTTTTTTATTTTTTTCTCCGTTTATCCCTTTCGTGTCTCTCCGTTTTCCTTTTCCTTCATTTTCATCTTACTATTTTTCCGCCCAGCACTCGCGACTCGATTGCTCGCACTTATACTCTTTTCGCTAGTCGACTCTCCATCCTGCTCGCAATGTCAGAAACAATATATCAGATTGAAAAAAAGTCAGGAAGGTGACGAGGTGTGTAGAAGCTTGAGAATAAATTTTACTACGCTGACGTGGAGGAAAGAAGATGGAAAAAATGGCAAAGTGAAAAATTTCTTCGACTTTCGATGTGTTTCAGTTTTTTTTTTCATTCTCTCATCCCTTATTTCAAGTTTGACTATATGTTTCGTAGTTTTTTTGGAGCGCGGCCGTTTCTTAATTAATCGAAAACTAAAGCAACTATTGAATTAAGCGTCATATTCTCAAGTTGCCTAATATGAGATAATGGTATAAAACTTTTTTAAATTTGCAGCATCAAAATACGGTACCTGCAAAAATACAACACAAGTATCATATGTTCGAGTCGATAAATAAAATCCAGCTGTCTCGTATAAGAAACCGCTGATAAAAAAACAACAATTTCTCATTTTCATTCGAATCGAAATCTGTAAAAA
Organism: Rhimphoctona megacephalus; assembly: GCA_963989365.1. NCBI lineage: Eukaryota > Metazoa > Arthropoda > Insecta > Hymenoptera > Ichneumonidae > Rhimphoctona > Rhimphoctona megacephalus. The sequence goes on from OZ022417.1 coordinate 10,076,627, forward strand.
ACAGAGGAAATATATTTGAAAGCCAAGTATGCACTGACGTACAATTATTCGGGCATTGTGAAATGAAAAAATAATGAAATCATAATACATCTTAGAGTCCCGTAAAAAGAATTTTTTCATAATAAGCGTCGTTACTCTATATAATAATCGTTACTTTATTAAAATAGAGTAAAAGGATTGCAAAATATCTGTAATATTGTACGAAATATTGGTTCATGTATTGTTATTTTTTTGTTATATAAAAAATAGTAATAAACGATCAAACATCATTAAAAAAAAATGAAGATTGAACGGGAAATCGATACGGCCATGTACAAAGGCGAAAAAATATAATTAATTAATTAATTGTATGTGCAAACTTCAATAGGTATATAACGAAAAGCAAAGAGGGGGGTGGAAGAAGAAACACTACGTTAATGAGCGATAGTAGTAGACGTGCTAATTAACTAACCTTCGATGAATCCGAAGAGCTCTTGATGATATCCCTTCTATATCTTCGTTCCAAGAGTACATACATGTGAATATACATATGAGGCATTCCACGCCAAATCGGCTACTTTTCAAATGCGCATTTTTGATTGCTTTGTTTTTTTTCTCTAATAGAGCTCATTGAAAGGATCATCTGATTTTTTTTTCAAATTTTTATGTCAACATATTCATCAGAAACGAATTTTTGGAAAATTTTCCGATTTTTTTCTTCAAATATCAATAACTCTCTCAAAAATGCAGTAAACCGAATGGATGAGGGGTCAAAATTTTTGTTTTAAAATGTACTTTCGTTTAAAGATATGCAAAAAATTATCAAAACATTACATGAATCAATTTTTTCAATTTTAAGCATTAAATGTTTTTTCCCACATATACTTAGCCCCCTTCGATTTTGCTGTTAATTTTTTATAAAAAACTATTATTTTTTTGAGGAATTTTAAATCTAGTATGATCGTGGGGAAATCGTTCGTTGTATATTTTTATAATTAAAATATAGTTTTTTTTACAATCGATTATCTATAACTCCCTGGAAAATCGAACAAAGCGAATCGTCTAGGGGGTTAAAATTTTTGTTCTGGCATGTACTTTTGTTTAAAAATATGTGAAAAATTGTTCCAAGTTTACAACACCTAGTTTTTCCAATTCTAAGATAAAAAAACCTTTTTTCATAGTGCTTGTACTAATTAATTTGTTTCTTTAATGCTTTGTATGGAAGCATGATTCATTTAATGAATTTTAAGCTAAGTACAAACGTGAGAAAATAGCTAGTTATATTTTTCAAATAGTTAATTTTATAATATTAAAGATTTTTGGTGTTGATTAGACTAACATTTCCCCACGATCCTTACAATGCATTAAATGAATAATAGTTTTCTATAAAAATTTACCAGCAAAATCAAAAGGGACTAACACTGCGGGGAAAAACATTTCTTGCTTATAATTAAAAAATTAACTTATGTAATCTTTAAATGATTGTTGACATATTTTTAAACGAAAGCACCTGTCAAAGCGAACAATTTGACCCCCTTATCTATTCAGTTTGTATGATTTTTCAGGGATTTGTGCATGATTAATAGTAAAAAAAATCCACAATGTAATTATAAAAAATACAACAAACGATTTCCCCATCATCAAACTAGGCTTAAAGGTCATTAAAAAAATGATAGTTTTTGATAAAAATTCAAGAGCAAAATCGAAGAGGGCTAACACTGTGGAAAATTACATTTCTCGCTTAAAATTTGAAAAATTGTTGTATGTAATATTTTGATGAATTTCTACATATTCTCATACGAAAGTACGTTTTAGAACTAAAATTTTGACCCCTCATCCATTTGGTTTACTGCATTTTTGAGAGAGTTATTGATATTTCAAAAAAAAAATCGGAAATTTTTTCAAAAATTCGTTTCCGATGAACGTGTTAATATAAAAATTTGAAAAAAATTAGACGAGCTCCTTACAATGAGCTCTATTAGAGAAAAAAATCGATACAATAAAAAAGGAGAATTTCAACAGTGGCCGATTTGGCGTGGAATGCCCCATATACATATGTATGGTAAGTACATAGCGAATGAATATGTATATATAGGCGTGTCCGTACCTTGTTCTGAAATCGTTACGGTGAAGTTATATCGTAGTTGAGTGATCGGTGTTGGCGCGTGGACTCCGCAGCGTGGCAGCAAAGTGATCAAACATAATTAGCGGACGTCAATTAAGCTCGAGAATTAATCAAGAAGAACGAAAAAGCGACAGAAGAGAAAAAGCGCAAAGCAAAGCGCAAGAGCAAAGTCGACTACATCATCAGGAATTTGATACCCAAAATAAAAGCACTCATTTCTTTACTTCCCTAATTACTCTTTTTCTCGCTCGGAAAATGGAGAAAATCTAAATTGGAATTTATTATATTTTCACCTATGATTCCAATGTGGACCTCTACTTTAAAGATCTATACCATAATTAAATTCTGTTTGAACAGTCGCAATGTAAAAAGAAGTAACTAAACGATTTATCATTGATGTTAAATTTGCCCTCTTGCACTCTAGTCGTAGATATAGAGAGATGGTTGGTGTTCCTGAAAAAGAGAGTATTACAAACACAGACCCCTTCGCGTTTTTCCACCCTCGTCCCTGTCTTATATCCCTTATCCTTTTTTTCTTTCTCTTCCTCTCCCCCGTCTCTTCTTCTCTCTCTTTTTCTCTGGCATTATATTAGAAGCATCTTGGATAAATTCACTCAAGGCAAATAAGACGTTGGGGGATAGAATAAGCTAGCGATATTCATGGCATAGTGGAAAAGAGCCACCCTTATCCACCGTCGAGAACGTCGACTCAACAATGCACGAGGACACGATGTATATCCTAGATTCTTCCCTCTCTTTCTCTCATTCTTCATTGTGATCTTCTTTCTTTTTTTCCGAAATAATATATATATTTATGCATATACACATATCCGTAGCTTGGTACAACAGGGCGCTAAGGCTTTTCTTTGTTTGGTACCAGAAGGAACTAAAGTATGGACCGAGCTAAATGCCATCGTCCCTTCTTACACCAAACAAAAGTTTGACTTAGTTACTTGTTGTACGTATATTTTCTTCTTTGGTTCTTGCCCTTAGGGGCTTCTTTCGAGACTCTCTTTGCCCTCCTCGCCCCTTTTATATCAATTCTTCGACACTGCTTTTGCATACATAGGTATATGGGGAATTTATTCTGAAATTAGTCTATATTTTTATAGCATTATTGTCAAAAAGTTTACTGTCAATAAATAAATATTTAGAAATCCGGTATAAAATTAATACTATTCTCCGCTACGAATTTTTTTGCTTAAACGAAAAAATGATGGTCTTATACGACCGAAAAGTCGAAATAAAGCCTCTTGTATCCTCTTCCCATATTTTTTGACGTTTTATTCCATTTCATTTTGGTGCATGATAATAAAAATCCTGCATGGATTTATGACTTCGAAAAAATTTACTCGCAATAAGGTCGTTTCATTTTGCGCTGAATCGCTTGTACATTTTAAACGATATGGCTACATAGTCGAGAGACGCTCGAAAGTCTTTGTCTTTTTGCTTGGATATTTAATAATATCGCGTTCGTCCTGAAGCTGGGATTTAAAGCAAAGAGAGAGAGAGAGAGAGAGAGAGAGAGAGAGAGAGAGAGAGTCACGTGTTATCTGCTAAACTACCGCTGTTCGCCCTGACTTGGCAATCACTGCTTTCTTTTTTTTTCTCTTTTGTCCAGAAAATTTTTACAACATTCAAGACGTAAAATTGGTTTTGTACTTCGCGTTAAAATCGATATTTATCGAAATATAAAAATTCTAAATAGACAAAAAAATGATTCCCGAACGGTTACCTATAAAAAGTATACATTTGTCGAAAATAAAAATTAAGGGGTTTCACCAGTGTAGGAAGCCGAAAAACATACGTTTTTTTGAGAATTTTTTAAAATTAAACAATATCAGATATTATAATTTTCGGTTTTATGACGTGTAACCAAGAACTATGGAATTTCAATCGCTTCGGTGGTGTATAAGAGTGGGATGTACGAGGTCTAAAGATAAGCCTCCAAAAAAAAAGGCGACCGTGCGGTTGACAGCACATTGGCGGTCATCTGAAAATAAAAAAAAGAAATAAATTTCAAAGAACACAAAGAACAAGTAACTATCGTAGTACGATATGAAATTTATAAATTAAAAAAATGACAAAATGGCGAACATATGAAAAAGTACTGCAAAATTTTACGCACTTTTCGTGTACAAAAAAATCAATAAAATTAAGTTAGTTTGGTCAATCAAACAACGGCTACGTCTTAGAACGAAACTGAAGGCGTTTTTTATAGAATGCAACTTTCATTATGGCAGTCGGATCATTAGATTTTTTTGTTTTGCTGTCAATGTGGCTGAAAAATGTAATTTCAAAAAAAAAAAAAAATTAAATACTTAAGAAGACAAATATGCAGTTCGTAGACCACAAAAAAATTCGTCTTCATCCATTTTTTCGTCTTTGTCATTGTGAAAATCTTGACGAGCATGCATCGACTTTTTACCGCGGTGAAACCTCTTAAACATGTGATTAATTATTTTTTTTTCATTCTATCTTTCATGTAAATACATCATGTTCTGTAGCCAAGGATATTAATGGTTTTCGCAATGTCCCATTTTGTTAATGCAAGATCACGGGCCAACTCATTAATTATTCCATTAGAAATTTTCGTATAATGCTTCGCAGCTATGCAATTATGTGTTTGCAAATTTTTCGAATTAGGGCACTCGGTCTCGTACATAATAAAAAAACATTGTATTAGATATTACTCGCAGAAAATTAGTCCCCATTTCCTGAGTTAACTATAATAATAATTATAATTTCACATCGGCACAAAAAATAAAATATCAATAATCATTATGATGGAACTAGTCACATATTACAATGAGAATAGAATTGAATATAAATAGTAAAATAGTTAAGTGATTATAAGTAAATATCATCATTATTCACCGTAAACCAATCTTGATATTAATAAGAATATTTTGAATTAAGAGACGTTGCAGTCTTTTCTCTTTAGTAGAATTCTAACTCGTCTTCGCTAAATGAGACAAATGATAAGAATGACACATCTGAAGTTTCTCCCCGTGCCTTAGGCTCGAGGGACTCCATAAATTCTCATACTATATGTCTCAATCAAGTATCTTCATGGCATCTTTGGCCCGCAACCATTTGCCATTTTGTGCAACGTAATATATAACGAGATGAACGGAACAAAGGTCAGCGTAACTTTCAATATTCACAGATCGAAGAACGATATCGATATAACTTTCAATTGACAAACCAATGGGCTTCTTCAAATATAATCTGCGTTCTTATTGTAACGGTTTTTAAAATATTTTCGTAATACTATAAAATAAGAATAATTATGTTTTCATCTCTCTTTCCGCCACTCTAACGATAATTGAGTTTCTCTATTTCTACAGAAATGCTAAACGTAGGAAATATTAGGATTTCTTGTCAATGAAAATGAAGCGAGATCAAGGAGAGGAAAATAATCGAACGATCTTAAATCTGAAACGTTAGTTTTTTTTATTAAATTCAACAGATATCATCCGTTCTCTTTCTTTCTTGAAGTTTTTCAATTCGGATCACTCTTTAAAATTAATACCTGAAAATGAGAATGAAGAATGTACGTCGATCAAAAAAGAGGCAATCAGAGTTTAATAATTCAAATGAAATCGAAGACACGCAAAAAAAAAACACAAATTGCTGTGTTCAAAAATTCGTATAGTGAAATCAATTCGGTTGCTATAATTTTATACTGACTTGAAAAGACATTCCTCGACGCGATGCGATGCAAATTTCTTAACGTGCCAGTCGATTGGTGACGTGTTTTATTATTTTTTGATTTCGATCGAACGAGTTGACTTGAACCAGGCGACTCGCAATATTATATTGGTGTCCCCTCATAATGAGTTCAGTTTTACGTGCACCCTGAATGATTCCACATCAAGTTCTGCTATGTGCAAGATTCAAATTGTCACAATAGTTGATTACATACTCATTTCGATGCTTCGAGTTGACAATCTCATATTCCAGTGAGTATAATATGCATACACGATATTTAGAATATCAAGGTACCAAGTTGATATATAAGAAGTCAACGCCGGGTATTTGTATATAAGCACTGATTTGAATGATTAGTCGTTTCCGTATCCTTTGATTAATATTTAACATTTCCCTATCTCTCTTTCCATCTCTGTATTTTCATTTCCTTTGAGAGTTGAGTATAGCAGGAGGCTTATTGCTATTCCTCTTTGGATGCAGGTGTAAGACCGGAAATATCAGATATTATATAGTATAAGCATAACGCGTTGGGACTCTGCTCTAACACTTGGGATAGAAATTTGTGTGTAGACATATACATCTATATTTTGAGATGCAAGTACTATTCGAGAGTAGAAATCAGATGGAAAGTTCCGGACGTCCCAAACTAGAGTAACATTTCGACCTAGGATATCCAACCCTATTTCACTTCGTCGTTCTTTCTCTGCATCTCTCTTCTTCTCTCTTCTCATTCCCAGAGCTCTTCATAGTTTCTGCGGAGCTAGGATATCTGGTCTTGCAGATATCAACTTTGCAAGGATGTACACCACTGACTCTGACCCTTGTTATTCCTTCTCTCTTTTTCTCCCTTTAGCGACAGAGCTTTCCTGCAATATTTCTTATATATATATATACATATATATATATAGATATATACAACGAACATGGTTCCTTCTTCGTTATATCTTTCACCATTAAGACAGGTTCCCGTTGAATCCTTCCTCTCGGGTAATTACAAAATTTAACTAATTAGCGAGCCGGGAAATTGGCATCCTTAATTATTTTCAAATTAATCTGAATTGAACCGACAGGATTTCCTCGAGGCTCCACTATCGAGTCCACATATATATTTTGATTGAAGATTCTTAAGTATCGTTCCACATCAAGTTATGAGACATTTTAATGAATATTTAATCAATGAAAGGGGAACAACCCGAGTTATGCTGTTGTCAAAGGCACCTTTACAAGCCTACCAAAAAAAAGCCTACCCGTAAGAATCTCTACCGCTCGATCTCTATCAAAGAAATGTCAACCAACAAAAAAACACTATCAAAGCCTGAAACTACCAAGGTTTGTTCACTACCATGGTCATACTCTACCAACGAAGAATTACTAATGTAATATAACTATATATTACACTGTATATAGATATATACGCTAGTAATTCTTCGTCGGTAGAGTATGACCATGGTAGTGAACAAATCTTGGTAGTTTTAGGCTTGATAGTGTTTTTTGTTGGTTGACATTTCTTTGATAGAGATCGAGCGGTAGTGATTCTTACGGGTAGGCTTTTTTTTTGGTAGGCTTGTAAAGGTGCCGTTGTCAAAGGCTACAAATTTAGACGTTCAAAAATTACTTGCGAGAAACTTATTTAAAAAATAGAAAACCGAAAAATATATTCAAGGGATTATCTCAGTGTAAAATTTTTCGACAATCGTTTTTTTGCATTACAAAAATATGGACTTTCATATAAACACGCTGTTAAATTTTGGTCGCGAAATTCGAATTATTCCGGTCACTACAGCCTTTTTTAGAAAAAAGGATTACAATTTTAAAAAATATACAAGGTATTAGAAATGATAGAGGGATGACAATGATCAAATCATTAAATTATCAGGGAATAAATTATGTATGATGATGGGAATGATGGATCGCAAATTGATCGTAAGTAGACATTTCATATGAAAATCTCGTACCCGAAATTTTAAACGCGTTTTTCTCGAAACATTGTTTTTCAAAACGGTGAAAGATTTTAAGGCCTTACATACGTCCAGCAGCGCCCAAAACGCGCTAAAAGAAAAACTGTTTTTAGAAGAGATAGCAATAGAAATTAATAAAAATAATTTTTACACATTGTTTATTAGTATTTAAACTTTATAAAAAAATATATTTCATTTTTTTTTCAAAAATTACAACATAAAAAATCACGTTTCCCAAAGCACTATGAAAAAAATGTTGCTTCACGGTCTGCATCATTTCTTCTTGAAATTCTGATGGATCTGCAAAACGTAAAAAAATTCTTGTAAAATAAAGTTGTAGTTATAGTCTGTCGAGCCGGATTTTTGAAATTCGAAAAATTTTGGCAATTTACGGCAGTTTAAAAAAAGTGTGCATTTTGTGTCATAAATGTCACACTTTAATTATGTTTATAAAATTTTTTAATCACACCATCAAAAATCCGACTCGACAGACTATAGAGAAAACAATTTCGAATATTTAAAAAAAAAAGCATCGAAAAATAATAAAAACTGTATGAGTTATCATGCAGACCGTGCCAGAAAAAGTAGTTTTGAGAAAAATGCATTTAAAGTTTCAAGTGCGTTTCGCTCGAGACATCTACCTGCGCGCATCAGACTCTCGTTGGGCAGTCACGTTTTCTATAATAACTTTCGATCTATGGGGAATTTATACAATCGACTTACACAGAAATACGCCTAAAACTATAGAGAATAATAATCTGTAAAAAAAAATCGATTTTTTGAAAATTCTGGACGTATGTAAGGCCTTAAACGAAGAATTTTCAGCCTATCCGTCTCAAATTGTGCCACATCATTCTTTACGCCATTCCCCGTAAAAAGATTGACAAACGTCCCAGGGTCAGCCCAGCGCTGCGCCGACTATGCTCAACGATTGGCCGAGCATTGTCGCCAACATAGGGCAACGCTTGATGCCGAGACTGGCCCAGCGTTGGCTTCTGAAATTGGGCCTAGCGTCAATTTTTGGAACTGGCCGACCGTTGGGTTTCGAGACTAGCCCAGCGTTGGTTTTCAAAACCAGGCCGAGTGTTGTCTTTCGACACTGGTCCAACGTTGGGTTTCAAGGCTGGTCCGGCGTTGGATTTGAAACTGGTCCCATGTTAATATAACCCGTGTTGATTGCGATGGTTGACGAAATAAATGTCTTGATAAATAAATCACAAATATAGGCTTCAAGGTTAAATTTATTTTTACATTACAATTAAGGGAAAAAACGTAATGGCAAAAGGCTTGAGAAATTGAACAAAATGCGATAGTTTATATGAATATGTGAAAAAAGGTATTGAGTAGTAAGAGGGGACGAGATTATTCGTCAAGTACGAGTTCTACGATCAATTTAACGTTATGATTAATTAAACTGCAGGATTGGTTGCAGGGTGTATACAAGTTTTTTTTTATTTGAAAATTTTATGTTTTTTTAAACAAAAACTGTCGAAAAAAGGCCTAGTTTGACACTTAATTTTGAAATAGTCGCCATTTTGTTAATTTTCATCGAAAAAAAATCCTACATACGCTTCTACAGTTTTTCATACTGATTAATAATCTTTTTGAGTTTTTTGTTTTGGACAATTTTCAGGGGACTAGGACTCTCTACCATCAGCCACTATTTTTTCTTTAGATTAAAAAAAAATTTGATGTAGAGCATGAGTCGTTTGAATAAAATAAACCAAAAAAAATCGGACTGATTATCAAATCTTATTTATTGAAAAAAAAGTCATAAGAATCAGCAGTTTTCATGTCCGTCACATTGAAATGGGTTCGTAATTCATCTTTACTGCATGGAATATGTAATAAAGAAAGGACTATTGATTGGCGATTGAGAATTTAGCGTGGACTTGTGCATATACGTCTTTACAGAAGGCGTCGTTGAAATCTCGTAAATAATTTTTCGAAAAAGCAAAACGGCCCTGTAATCCGTTTCTTTGTAATGTATTCCTTGTTCTGAAAAAAAGGTAGAAGGCAAAGTTATAGAAACAACGTAGCTAATGTGGTGTAGTTAACGATAGGGATGGGATGAGATCCTGCGGTTGTATATAAGGACGATGAGAGTTAGAGAAGCTTCAATGCACTCTATGTTGATTCGAGGTCTCGAGAGATCCCAGGTGATGTCACGATAACAGCCATAACGTGGTCCCACAGAGAGGATGATCGGACGCCACTCTTGGACCTGAACAAACGTTCTCCATTAGGCCAATAATGGTCACCACACATGTATGTATGTATATATACGTACACGAATAGAGAAGGCGATGTTGGGATTTCGGACTCGAAATTAGGACCCTCGAGGAAGAGCTGTCTCTCCCCCTACCTCTTTCTCTGTCCTTCTCCTGTTTGTGGTAGGTTCAATGCAACCGACGCTTGTCGTCGCGTTTCTCAGGAATACAAATACCGGATAGTTAGATCCCCAAGTGTGTACACAAACATATACATATAGTACACAAGACCATGGTCAAGACAATTTGGATCTAGTTTAACTTCACTAAGGAATAACCGTTTTTATTATAAATGATTAATTTAATGATATTTCGATACGAAATATACTTCGCGGGTCTATAACTTTTATCAATTCTATCAATTTTATTGATTTTCATTTTTTTTATTCCATTATTCATCGATTGAGTTTTACGATCTATTGTTCTACCGTAATACAATTCAATTTATTTTCCTCATCTCATATACTGATTGATCAATGTTACGCACAACCATTGCCACATAGGATAGAAACGTTATCAAGAGCGTCCTGTTATTTGTTCGGCACTATACGACACACCGATTAAAAACGAATTGTATTTTATTGTCGTGTTAACGATTGAATGGTAAATTTAATATTTCGTTTATTTTATCAGTGAAAAAGTCATCACGCATCAAGATTGCCGGGGCTTCTATTTCTTTTTTGTTTGCTTTCCGTAGCGATCTCGTTACGGCTTTAATTAAAAAAATAGCGCGTTAACAGAGCCAATTACTGTTGCCGGGTAAACTGAAATTATTGGCATTTCAAAGGGTTCTTTTTCTCTCCCTCGGAGACAGTTTCTGCGCAGAATTTGTCGAAAGGCACGCGCAGCGAAGATTCACATTTATTTTCGCTCTCTCGTGGACAAATCGAACAAAATGAAATAAAAAAAAAAAAACAACAGCTAGAAATTTGTGTGTATAGTTCGAGCCCTTTGGTACGCGGTAAAACGTGGGATGGTGCACTCGTTTGCACAGAGAATCTAGCGAAATTCCTGGATGCTTTATGCCGCCATGAAACGAGCTGGTATATGAAATTGTAAATCGAAAAAAGAGAACTTTGACCTCGAATGTATGTACGAGGACAGCCACAGGCATTCGATGTTTATACATTCACCCATATGTGTTACTTTTTTCATATATAAAATATATAAACCGTACTTTTGTAGTTTACACACGAGATTGTACAGGAGTCTCGCCCTCTTATTTTTGCCTTGCTCTCGTACACAAACGGCTACGATATCTTTCAGTATACGCTCTTCTCTCTGCATAATCTGGCTAGTTTTGCCGATCTCTGGCCTTTGCAACATCAAATGATGCGATTCTAGTACAGTGTTTTACGAAAGAGCTCTCGAATAAAAGTTGTTGGGTTTTCGCTAGCGAGAAAAAAAAATGAACGATATTCAACGAGAGTCTGGTTCATTAAGCTGGGAAAATCTGGTTTCGTCGTATTTGCCCATGAGATAGAAGTGATCCCATGGCAAAAAAGCATCGCTTGGAAATGTAAAACCCAGCCATATTTATATTTACAGTTTTACAGACAGAACAAAAAATTGAGCAGAAAAACATGACGCGCAATTTTAACGAGCTTTTACAGAAATTAATAATTTTTTATAATACTAAAAATTGTTTTTACGCTAAAATGCATGGTCAACATTACCATAATACGTTAGAACATGAAGACAAATGTACGAATTGTAATTATTGCGAAACCTTTTTTTTTAGCTTACCATATGAGGAGATTTAAATTTTTAGTACTTGCGTGAATTAGAGATATGGAAATATCTATCATGCCATTCGGGATTTTTTTTTAACATATCTGGAGACGCGGCAGCGTCTTGACGCCAAGTATTAAAAAGATAGTGTCGAACGTCCAAAGCAAGACGGGCTGAGTATATACTCGAGATTGGGCGATTTTCCGTCAATTTACTATATAGTGAAGCTTTTATTAAGTATACGAAATTTCTTTTCACTAAATTTTTCATAAACATAAAATAATTAATTGTACAGTAAAATTTTACTAGCACCATGCAAATTTTAAATTCGTGTTCTAATTTTTATACCAGCTATCAACATTTTACAGGGCAATCGAGTAATTTCCTACATTGAATAAGAAATGTTATTTTATATTTCGTTTCCAATTTGAATTTATTTCACGTCTGATCTTAAAAAAATCGTGTCATCTTCTTCGATCATGCGCATGATTTTCATGGCCATTTTATCAATATAAATATTTCAGTGTGCAAATTTTCTATATAGTTTGATCTTGCCAAATTATACTTTTTTGCACATGAAAATGATTATCGAACAAAATTTCAACTAAATCAACGGTTGAAGAGAAATTACTCTAGCTTTTCTTCACCCAATCGCAGCGTTCCAATTTGACCTCATCTCCCATTCTCTTTCGTCCGGCACAACTTCGAGGTTTAGTGTAAAATGCGTGTGCCATGGTATATACCATAGAAATGAAGCTCATGGAACCGGAAAGACGTTCCATCCAATCTCCATCTATCAAAACCGAAGACGTACGTACCTCGTTAGTTCAACCGAGCGAGATGCCTCGACAGAGAGTGAGAGATTCCGGATTCTCTCGCATGCTCCTCCTAGAGATTCTACGAGAATCTTCCTTTCCGAAGATACATACATATATTACACTGTGTACATTATATATATGTATATAGGAAGAGCAAACTACCCCAACATGGAGAGCATCCCCGAGAGCGCACTCTTAACTCGTGTGCTTCACTCGTAGAGCAGCACAGCCACTTACTTAACTCTCGTGATGCTATAACACGTTTTCCGACAATGCGAAGCTTCTGTGAACCTCCGCAGTTCGTGTTATATGCAAGTATTATCTTCACCTTCCATTCCATCCCTCTCTTCGCGCGATCACTTGTCCCATTTGCTTTCGGTTCTCCAGACTCCCTGTAACTCGGTTCCAAATGCAAAGTTTTATTCGTCTTTGGTTCTGTTTGCGAGTGAACCCGTAAAATCCGAATGTCGGACTGTCTTGAGCTTTGAATTAACGCGCCAGGCAAGAGAGCGAGCCGTGGGACAATTTCGGTGAATTATCTTAACGTAGTGCATCGACCTGTCTTAACGATTCACGAGGATCAGGAATAAATGCATGCGTTCAAGGATTAAGCTTGATAAGGAAATTCGGAACGAGTTTCATATCCAGTTTTTGTTAAAAGCTTCCAGAATTGTAATAGTATTAATTTTGGGACAATATTATACTACGTCGTTTTTTTGTCCGAATCTTAATCCTGCGTTGGTTGTGCAGATGAAGTTTGAAAAACTTTTTTTCGAAACAGCACCATTTTATATGCATCTTGCGAATCGTGATATCGTATCTTGGACACTTTAGAAAATTAATGAGTTCCAAATGGATGAAGAAGGTCACGTGGTATTTAATAACGGCGCACGACGACATCTGTGAGTTCATGACTCGGAAATGCGCAGGACAGACTTCCATCAAGAGGTTTCTTGTTTCCTATTGACGTTCCCTTTTCTTGTGTCGTTGGTGTCGAGACAAGTCTTTGTCGAACGTGCATGGGTGTGCGAAATATACGTTCTTCTGAAATCGTTCGAAAATGTAGTGTATCCGAACATACGAATGTTTTGAGAATACAGATGCTTTTTTATGTCATCTTTCCCCGTTGTTTTTGAACTTTAAGAAAAGAAAACTCCCCACTTTCAAGGATTATCATCAAAGAAAACAACTTGCATTACTAGCATATGGGATTTCCAAGAAGTACTGTGAAAGTAGTTGAGCTTCCGCGAATATCGAAAAGCTTTGAGTTCCCTTTGTAATGAAATGTGTTCTCATTTTTTATTATTCGTCCGTACACCCTTATGACTATTTACGAGCCCATCCCATCACTTTTCCCCCACTTCACTCATTTCTATTTTCCTGTGAGACCCCCCAAGAGTATCACCCACAGCCACTCTTCCCTAATGCACTACTGTATCACATTTGCAAGAGGGCCAAGGGAAACTGTGGAAAAACCGGCTGATACGGACAACTCTATTTTTACTGAGTTTTTGTTGGTTAAAACCATCAAAAACTTAGAAGAACTGTCGCCCGCTCAGCGATCGATACGCGAGCCGGTACATGAGTACGCGGTTACTCAACCTAGTATTGGCCTCGCCCGAAGCTGCTTAACATGAGAGATCGCCGAAGCCACACGCTGACTACGCGAGCATCGCTGTCGATCGTAATTTCAATTAATAAAAAATGGTGATAGTCAAAAAATATTCGCGTGAGATTAAGGAGTTTCGGTACAAGTGGCAGAATGTAACCATTTACTTCAAATTTACACAGTATATTCTTTGACATATACTGAATGTGTCGTCCAAATTTTAAGGGGACCGTATGGTCTAGAAATTTGAAAAAATCGATTTTTTTTTTTTTCGATATGTCGAAAGTATAGTATCTCAAGAATATACTGTGAAATTTTCATGCGGAAATTCTCAATATTACAGCTTCTACAGCCCATAACGCAGGTAGAGAGCGGTCCGCGACACGAAAACGTTCAAAGCCTTATTGGACACAAAGCCTTACGGGGATGATTTTTTAGTTTGCAAAAAAGAATGTGTTTTGCATGTTAAAAAACGTTTGTACAAACGTGCTGTTGATGCGAAAAAAAAACATGCACAAATAAAGAAAGCAACAAAGAAATTGACAGAAAAAGAAGAGGGAAAAAAGACACAGCGGAAATCGATAAATAAAACACCGAAGCGTCAACAATTGACGAATAAATTATTGCAAGAGCTGTCAACTTATTACGGTCTAGCAATTAGACGTAATTCAGATTCGACTGAAGGGATGAGAAGTGAAATATGGGCAGCATATTATCACAAAATTTCAACAGATGAAAATCCGCAACACTCGTACTGTCCTCCAGGTTCCGAATCGTGGTGCAAGTGGCGTCAAAGTGAGGCTGCAGGTACTTTAGACACCTACGAGCACCCACCTGCTCTGTGCGATGAAGCACAAGAGATATTAAAACCAATTTATGAAGAATTGACAGCAGAGACTTTATTGGAAAGGTGTATTGGCAGTAATACGCAGAACAATAACGAAAGTTTCAATGCTTGCGTGTGGCACCTTGCGCCGAAACATCTGTTTGCCGGAAAAAAAATCATTGATATTGCCACTCACATTTCCGCTTGCATATTCAATGAAGGATTTGCATCCCTATTGAAAATAATGGAGACCATGGGCATAACAATCGGGCCACAAGCGGAGCAACTAGCGCAAAACCGAGACGAGCTGCGAGTATCGAGCGCCAACCGTAGGAGCACGGACAACTCCAAAGAGGCTCGGACAGCTCGAAGAAATGAAAGGAGTGAGGAAATCTTGAATTATGAACGTTCCGAAGGAATCCTATATGGTGCCGGAATCGCGGATTAACTGTAAGTATTCAAAATTTGCTCAATTTTTGAAAATATCTGTACCTCAAACTTTAAACTCATTTATCTCGAAACGACTTTTTTCGGCACTGCGCAGGTGAAAACAAAAAAACTATTCAACCGAATCACTTGAAATTTGGATATGTTGTTCATAACATGTATGGCTATCGTCGGAACTACAATCATAATTTTATTTAAATAATTTCTTATTGTTTATACTAAAAAACTAGTGAAAAAAAAACCCGATTTTACGAATTTTTTTTCAAAAGCGCGCCATTTTGTCAATTTTTAATTTTTTCGATTTGTTCTAGTCCCGACCATAACTGCACTCTTTCTGATTAAGAATCTTCTTGAATTTTGTGTTTCAGATGAGTAGAAGTCTCGGATCGATCTTCACCGTCCGGGTCGGATTTTTCGAGAGGGTCGTCTTCAATGCCAATTATATGATAATAAACACTGTTTTTTAAATTAAAAAAAAATTTTTTTGTATACTTAATAAAGGTAGTAATAAACCCGAAAAGTTAAAACATCGATTTTTAAATTTTTTAAGGCAAAAAAAAATCGTGAAAATAGGTGAAATTTTCGTGCTCTAGACCATACGGTCCCCTTAAATCGATCGTCTACACCGTTTTTGTGAAATTAAATATCAAAAAACACTTTTTAACATGGTGAGATGCCTACGGTCTTTGGTGAACGACAGTTTTACGAATGGAATACTGAGAAAAAATGTTAAAAACTAATTGAAAAACTGCCAAACCACTAAGTATACTATTGCAATTCTGGTACCCAAAAATTAAATAATTCGTCTACATGGTTTATTAATTATTCATTTATTCATCAACGAAAACGGTGAGTTTTCCCCCCATCGACCGAACGAACAGACTTTTTTTATTTGTTTTCGACGAATTATTGCTATGTGAAGTTGGCGCTTCGCTTGAAAACAATAGAATTGTACCGAAACCCCTTAATTGTAGCCTTTACGATTAAAATTCATATATTTTTCCGAACCAATTTTATCGCAATAAAATATGGTATTTCACCTATTAACATTTACGTAGCTTTCGCAATAGTTCATTTGCAACAAATGACGATCCAAATGGAAAACGAGAAAGAGAGAGGAAGGGAGTGATGAGAGGGAGAAAGAGAGCACGCAATTACCTGGCAATTCTGAGATAGTCGAGAATACAATGAACGTGATTATTTCGGTAGATTGAAGTCGACCAGATTGTTCATTCTCGATTCCACAGAGATGTATTCTCATTTGCAACATTTCGCTAGTCCCTCCAGCTACGAGATTTTTCAACATGTATCATGTCTGTTTCGAGCAGCATTGTTTTGAAGCAATGTGGCTGGATCTCGAGAAAAATACGTCTCGTACGTATTAGAACTCCAATGAAAAGAAGAAGAAGTTTAACTATGAAATTTATTTTCTATAAACAGCAAGTGATTCCTTTTTTGAAGATGAATGCGTGGTATCATCGAGTCGCATGTGGAAATAAAAATATAAGTTCTTTTAGTTTTTTCACCTTTCTGAAATATCGAGAAAAAAAATTCTTATAGCAATGGTGCAATTAGCAATCCTGTGATGATTTTATCAAAATATTCATATTTGCCTACATATTCTTTTCGCTGTATACGAGCACTGAATTGTAAACTGGGAACACGATTACGATATCTAGATCTTAAATAGCGAATGTTGTGCTGGTGAACATTATTATTGGATTAACTACAACGATGTGGCATTAAGACCACCGATTATCAGATACAGCAGTCTGGTCTAACCACTTGGTCTGACGATGGGGATGAGAGAGTTGGGGCACGCCAGGGACAGCTCTCCGGGCAAACGTTGAAGAATATCGGGCAACCAGTTCAATAGATACGTGAACAATAGTTTCAGGAGTCCTTGCTGCTGAGCCGATGTTCACTCCTGTCTATTGAAGTGTCTCAGAGAGAGGGAGAGAGAAAGAGAGAGAGAGAGAGAGAGAGAGAGAGAGAGAGGTAGGGAGGATGGAGAACATACCAGATGCTGCAGAGTTCGAACTCGAAACTCTCGGACAAAATTTTCCGATGGAATCGCCTACGAAATAAACCATAGCGATATATAATATTCCCGCAACCTTATTCGCAAGAGAGTCTTTCGATAGCCCGATTCCACCGGAATCGATGGGATCGCAAGTTCATACTCTTATTTTATCTTGATGCGCCTCCATCCCTAAAGATATTTTTTTGTCTTTTTTTGTCTCTGTACGATCTTTTCTCTCTCGCTCTTTCCTTTTTTTATTTATCGACGAAAACGACGCTTCGAGAAAGTGCGATAAGCGACGATCG
This sequence comes from Rhimphoctona megacephalus, assembly GCA_963989365.1. Lineage (NCBI taxonomy): Eukaryota > Metazoa > Arthropoda > Insecta > Hymenoptera > Ichneumonidae > Rhimphoctona > Rhimphoctona megacephalus. Next base: position 10,094,432 of record OZ022417.1, read on the forward strand.
GCAAGAATTGGCAGAGTGCCCGCGGTCGATCTACTTTTCACCCTCTCTGGTCTCTGCAAGACTCTCCCTCGTTCCAGAAGTAGGAATGGTGTTGCTCTTCACCATCAGCCACTGCGAGAATATAGCAGCTTCCTTGTACATATCGCGATTGAGAGACAGAGCGAAAGAAAGAGAGAAAAAGGAAGATAGAGGTGGAGGGTGAGAAAAAAGATGTAGACAGACGGACAGATAGAAAGACTGAGTGTCGTTTCGATAGATCGTGTCACCGAGCTCTTTTTTCCATTGATTAATTACGGGATTCCACGGTAATCGACCGACCGGAGTTACGGGAGACATCTTGCACCTGATCGAAGACTATAGAGGCGTGAGAATCATTTTCTCAGTCGATGCTATGTACTTACGAACCTTTCTCTCCTCGTTCGTTTCTCGTCCTTTTTTATCCATCCTTGCGGAGACAATTTGAAGATGGTCTCCAATCACCCAGCGAGGTATCATCAATTTCTTTCTGTTTTTTTTGTATTCAGAAACAGTCCGTTCTATTCGAATCATGACCGTTCCATATAACCCGAAAAATATAGATTCTGTCTTATTTTAGGGAACGAGATTTCCTTTCGACTCTTTAGAAGAAATCTATGCTGATTTTTTCGAGAGCTCATTGATAAAACTAGATCAGATTTGTTTTTTAATACACCTAGTTATTTACGCAATGTAATTTATTCCATCTCACTATTGTGAAGCAAGACAATCGACGTTGCGGAATTAGAGATAAATTTTTTTTTGCGAAACATTTTCATTTCAATGAATTATCATGAAACCTCGAATGTAATTATGATTGGAGTTGCAGCAGTGACTTTTGTTCGAGGCTTTCTTGCAGCAGAAAAAAAGTAATAGAATCTTTTTATACCGCGGTACAGAAAAGCTGGCATTGTTGTTGGTTAATTAAGGAAATTGATGAAAGATTAAAGAGACTGTTCTAGCACTTGAAGGAACTTTTGCGATTTCCATCTTTCATTCGCTATATTGTTTCGTTCGATGACAAAGGATTTATGTATGTATATATATTAAGCACATTGCTATCTTCGAAGCTTTGACATAGTCGATCAGCAACGTATTGTGCCCAAGATATCACGTACATGAATCTGTACAGTAAGTCAATACAGTCACAAAGAACTATTCGGATCTGAATGGAACAACTGATTTTCTATAATCTCAAGATCTGATAGAAACAAAAACTCATTTCCAAAATGAAAAGTGCATAGACACTGGTTAATTACTTTTACGTAGAAGAATCATCCAACTGTCTTTAACGTAATTTGAATAATTATTAAGTATTTCGATCATCATCTGTTTAATATAGGACGATAATTAATAATAAGTATAAATAATTGCATAGTAAATCAGCATCTATAAAAGATACATTCTGTTTGCTTGTTTTTCGATTTTTTACGAGAAAAAATATATGGGGCATTCCACGTCAAATCGATCTACGTCAGACCCTTCCATTCTTTGATATGGCTGAAAATGTTATATGTTATATGACCCATTGAAAGAAGCTATTTTGATTTTTTTCAGATTTTTTTATCCATACATTTAAGAGATATGATTTTATTTCAAAATTCGATGTTTTTTTCTTCAAATGATTATAACTCTCTCAAAAAAAATACGAAAGAATAATTAATATTTGTATTCCGTATTTTTTCTCAATTTAAAGCAATTTAAAGCAAAAAAACATTGGTTTTAAGATGTTTGCCCATTTTTATTTTTTTTCAAAAAATTCACAAAAAAACTTCGACCAGTTATATAATTTTTGAGACCAGTCTCATCGTGGGCAAATTTTTCCTTATATTTTTTTTCTTATTTTTTTCTTATTTTGAAAAAAAATTTCATTTTTTTCTGTCAATTTGGACCAAATCGAACTATTTTTTTTGATATTTTGTTTCACACCAACATTTCTAATATAAAAAAGTCCTATTTGGTACGAATTGACTAAAAAGAAATGAAAATTTTTTTCAATCTAAGAAAATAAATATGAAAAAATATCTCTCCACGATGAAACTGGTCTCAAAAATCATTTAACTGGTCCAGGCTTTTTTTGTGAATTTGTTGAAAAAAAATAAAAGTGTCCAACATCTTAACGGGAGAAACCAGTTTAGGAGGCTGAAATTTTGGTGTTTTTCGTGAATTTTTTTAACAGGGAAGGAATAATCAGAATTTGTTTAAACTTGGAGGATATTTTATTGATATTTTGAAGTACACTTTGTAATTTTTTCAAGTCATTTCCGCCGGAAATAGTGGAGTTATAAGCTGCTGTCCATGGACGACTTTTTTCAACTGGTCGGCATTCTAGCTCAAAAGTTATTGACCAATCGTTCTGAAAATTTAAGTGAATATTCTTTATTCAATTACAATCTATATGAACCTAACTCTGGGTTAGGTTCATATAGATGAATTTTGAAAAAAATTATATCTCACAAGTGTATGGACAAAAAAATCGGAAAAAATCAAGAGAGCTTCTTTCAATAGGTCATACAACATATAAAATTTTCAGTCAAATCAAAGAATGGAAGAATCTGATCTAGGTCGATTTGGCGTGGAATGTCCCATATATAAACATTAGATATTCTTTCGCGCAGTATTTACAATTTTTAAACGAAAATAAGCCCTTTAATGCTGTGTAGTAGGTACAAGGAGAGAAATATTTTAGAATATTTGTAAGAAATTCCGGCAAAAGTTACCGTGTTTTCTAATGATGTGAGTGCCATTTTCAGGCACAATTAAAAATGTGAACAATACGTATAAATGTCACCAAAAAGCGAGATTAAAATCGATAGTGTTAGTACGCTACAAATTACTGTCCTGGCACTGTAAAATTTCATGTGACGGTTGTCAAATTTTGCTTACCTGAACATGAATTTCAATAGTGCTCATTTTTTAGTTTTATTTCTAATAATAATAATAATAATAATAATAATAATGATTAGTATTATTATAATTATAATACTAATACGCTAATGAATTAATGATTAGTCATCAATTGATAATCCATTTATCACATTATTCATTTATTGAATCAAAGAATCATCAATAAAATGAAGCGTTTTGAATTTTTCTTAGTTCTTCTTCAAATGAGGGTTTCAAATGATATATATGTACGTGTCAGGACACGGTCTGCGATAGAAAGAATTACGTTGGATTGGCAATGTGAAGTAGAAGGAGAACACTACTCAATTTACCGCTTCTTTTCATCCCAAGAATTCTTTTTTCCTTCTTAGTATAAAAAAAAATGATCAAAGATTAAAACCATGTCATGTCACATGACACATTGGAATAAAAATAATAAGAGTAGATGACAGGCTCTGGTCTGTTCGTCTTATGCAATAACAAAAGACGAAGCTTGCACCAAAAATACCAAATAGCACGGCAAAAATTGCCTTGCGCTGTATTAAAATTTCTAACCCATCTGAGATTTAGTTGCGGTGCAGCCATTAATTTTTCGTTCATGATGAGTAAAAAGTAGCAATTTTTTTGTAACGCGACTTTTTACAGTGCTGTTTCCGAAATTTGACTGTGCCGTACTACAAAAATTCATAGGCTTATTTTAAATACTGCAATATTGATTAGAATCTTTAATTTTTTTTTTCGATATATCGTCGTAAAAAAATCTTTCGCACTCAACTTGTAGTGCTGAGCACCATCATTTTTGTGATATTTTTCTCTCTGTGTACCGCTTTCAAATATCTTCCTATTAATACGCCTGGGGCCAAATTTGTTGGCCAAACTTTGTCCCACGTGTCAAAAGCGGTCTGTTAGTTATCGGGCCTATTATTATATATGTACGAGGCAATAATTATTAAGTTGTATGCACACTTTAACTTTCTGTATCAGAGCTTAAGAAAATTAGCGTTGAACATATTCCAACACGTCGTGTAAATTTATGAGGTAAATATGATCTATATAGATGTATAAATCGAAGTAGAGTCTTAATTACTAGCTCGAGGGTTACAGAGAATTTGCTCCAGAAATTGAACTTTCGGTCGGACAAACGCACGAAAACATATCACCATGAAGCGAATGAAGATCTAAATTAGAATTGAATGATCAAGTGGTGTAGAAGCGATTCTCTCTTCCATCATGATTATCAAATTAATTTATAGAAATGCTAGTCATATTTATCCAAAAAATAACAACGATAAAGAAGCAATAGATATTTCTAAGCAATTGTAAGTGTATACTGTAATTTTATACGTCACAATTGAACTATAAAATCACATTAGATACATTGACAGAGACTAAAAAAAACAGAGCGTTTATAATAATCGTCCATCTAACTAAACGAGTTATCCGTAACTAGGTCGAATGAAGTCACGAGAGATGCTTGGCAAGGAAACTTCTCTTTTTTTTCTCACATCAAAACTCTTTCGTGGTATAAGGAATACGGGCAATTCATCATATTCGTTTTACGTGGAATGGTGAGCCAGGTATAGCAGTGATTTCTCGAGGGGGCGATCTCCTGGTGCGTGAACTAGGTCGATTATGATATCGTGAGGCCACCGAGAAACCTCCAGGTAACTCTAATTGACGCCTTGCATATTTGCTTTTAACGATCTCGCAGATATAGATGGGATCGTTGGTATAAATTTGGACCAGGTGCTCATACGGGCAAGACAAATTCTTTGACATTTCGTAAGATATTATAAAAAAATAATCAATCATTGTTAAATATGGAACATGAGGAAATATTTTTTCATGGTTAGGAAAGGATAAAACGTTTTGAAAATAAAGCGTGCATAACTTTTGGGTCCAATAACGTCCGAATTCTATATTGGCACCATTTTTAATCTTTTTCGCCACCCAGACAGCTATTAATGGAACAATCTACAGTCCTTTCCCATTCTCATTTTTCCGCAGTCTTTTCTCATCCGTCGGAGAAATCCGTGACCACGTACACATACATACACATGCGTGAAAACTTCAGGTGTGGTTTTAGTATGCAAATTCAACCATAACTCACAAAAAACGGGATCGTGAACGTTTGGAGGTCTTGGGCGGCATTCCGGCCGCACAGATCGTACCACCTACACACAAGCTTCAGGCTAGAACACAATTTTCCTCTTGTCGTTTTGAGGGCGTCAAGAGAGAGAGAGAGAGAGAGAGAGAGAGAGAGAGAGAGAGAGAGAGAGAAAGAAAGAGCGCGACTCGTAAGAATGAGATTCGGGTGCGATGTGTGGTGAACCCTTTGCAACCCTTTTCTCGCAAAAGAGAAGAGCAAGAGCACCTCACTCTCTCTCTCTTTCTTATCTTGGAAATGAAAATTTTGCGAGGGAAAACTCTTGGTTCGCATCGATGACATCGAAATACACGAAATAGTGACTTCCTCATTATTTCGTGAACGCTAGGTATGGATTATTCGATCGAGAAGGGATAATTTTTATTCCAGCTGGTTGTTAAGAATTATTTATATCACGAAAGATTACTTCAAAACGGAAACTAAACAAACTAAAAACGCAAAAGTGATATTAAAAAGTATTTGTAATTTCTCATTTTTTATTGTTACAAAAATGTCCTATTTTACTTAGAACAGCCTGTACCATATTTTCACACGCTCATACTCACGGGGGAGAGGAAGTTTCGTTAAAATTACGAGAGGCGAAAAAATGGCCTCGCTCGGTGAGTGTCAAGTGAAAAGCCGCCCTCTAAATTACGACTACCGTGCCTGGCATATATAGAATATAGTGTTTATAAGATAGAGGATGTGAATTTTTATCTCTTTCCCTTTTCCTCCAGTTCTGTTGGAAAACATCGGGGGATGTTTTGGATTCATTCTTAAAGCTCGAAGTCTTAATTTTTTTCACCCTTTCGAATTTCCTCACATCCCTATTATCGTGTTCTTCGTTTCTTTTTTAAATCCTCTAGTTAAAAAAAAAAATCGTTGGAATTCAAAACTATTACTCAATCGTAATTGTCGGTGTAGAGACGCCAAGGATTATCACATTCTTATTTAAAATAAATATTTAACTCGAGCAGAATTTGAAGTATTATAAGTAATTATTCGGGTTTGAGCTCTCTGAGGCATGAACATTTTATTTCAACATAAAACACTGCAAAAAATATCAAACACAAGAAAAACGGAGAATGTCATTCGGACGTAGTTCTGTCCGGTGGCCAAAAACTCGCGAAAACGTGCTTGGCGTGACGCACGGGAGCCAAGAGCTCGGAAAATAACGAAAAAAAACTGCAATGTTGAAGAAAAATTTGTAGACAGATGAAAAAGAGAACGAAGAATATATAACAACGTGAAGACCGGCGAGAAGGTGAAATAAAGCGCATCTGTCCATCCGTTTTTGCGATGAAACCCTTTTCCATTCAGCTCTTGATTTTACACATTTTCTTAATCGATTCGAAAAACTAAACGTATTCAATTTTGATTATTACGAAGAAATCAGTAAAAATCCATCCTTAATGACCTCGAATGACAAACAAATATCGAAAAATACAAACAATTAAGAAATGAAAATAAATTCGGTAAAAGCGATCACTTCAATATAAATCTAGCTCTCTGATGTAGTATTCGATAATCAAAACAGTGATTAAATAATGCCAGTTAACGCAAAATATTTTGCTTTTGAAGTACCGATGATAATGGGTGCGTGGTCGGTCGGTGCCTTTGTTGATTTCCCAGGTCAAGCACCATTGGGCGAAGCCAGTAATTGGATTGATGACTGCTTAGCTATATGGAACGGCTCACGCATGGATCGCTGAGCGGAGGGTAGTTTTTGCGTGTATCTGATGGTATAAACTCAATTAAAAACTCAATAAAAATATAGCCAGCTCTATCGGCATTGAAGGGCAGAAGTGGGGGTAAAAGTTGGGTTAAAGAGTAGAATAGGATCATGAAAATCCGATAAGGATGCGCAGGAACATTAAAGCGAACAAACATATTGTCACTACGCACAAAAGCATGCTTCACGTAAGTCTCAGATTACAATACAGCCATCGAAATTTGTCGATGATTAGATCGAAATAAACGTAAGTTTTTAAACATGGTACACATGAAATTATACTGATTAGTGGTATCAATTTCTCTATCAACCTTCTCTCTCACGCAGACGTGTTCATACAATCATACATTTATAATTTGCTGTTGTTGTGGCCGAAGAGTTGAATGATGAGAAACGTGGCGACTTCAACTCGGCCTTTTACCTCTTATTCACTGTCTCCATAATGTCAAAAACACCATCTTACTGACTGACTAATTCCACTTTAAGAGGTAAAAGGTCGAGCTGAAGTCGCCACGTTTCTCATTAATCATACATTTATACATGTATGGTATTCACCATAAGTACATTTTATCGCTTTGAAAATTATTTTTAAATAATTCAATGAATTATGCACCTCGAGGACGTAGCACAAATGTGCTATGAACGTGATGTGAATGAGATCGTTCCCATATCATCATCGATATCAGACGAGCAAATTTTACATTATAATAATATCCAATATATTGCTGATATATCTGCTCTCTTTTATACACGCATATATCGTCAGGAACATCAGTTATAACAATAGTAATAATTACCATTGTTAGTTCAGTAGGAATAGCAATGGAAAATTATTAGAATTTAATTTAGAAAGAAAAACAATTGGTAATTAGAATCTAGTTGAAATTTTAACCTGTGTACCTTTTATTTTTCCTTTAATATGATATATGATTTTTCTCTTATCATTGTTATAAACGACATTCATTAAATGAAACTCAAATTGATAATATGTCCATATCTCCTTTCTTTCTTTTTATGTTCTCTATCTTTCTATTGCGATAATTTCTACTCAATGATCTCCAAAACTATATAATAGCCTATTATAATATGGGTTTTCTGTGGCGAGGACATAATGGGGATTAACGAATAGCGAGAGAGGAAAACAGGGGAGAGCATTTAACGTCGTTTAATCAGTCCTCTAGAGCCAGCTAATTAATGATCACCGTTTACGTGTAAACAGAGCTCGTGATACATAACGATAGATATGACATTGTTGTCCATAAATATATACACATATATAAACCAAGCAACACTCATTATATCTCATTTATAGTCCAAATTGTTCGTAATTGTACGGCCAAAGGCGTTTGAACGTTGTCACTAATTGGACAGTGCAGCGATTATATTGTAGTCGGTGTTACGATTATAGTGTGTGATAAAATACGTTACTGTATTATTTTATTACGGTTATTAAGTGATTGGTCTTTAGTTGTAATTGATCGTCCACATGTTAAGCAATAAATATGTTTTTTGCTCGCTCGGCCTTTCGATCAGATTAATTTAAGGAGGTTATATCGTTTCTCATGTAAAAATTATTTTCCAACTTTACACAATAAAATTTTGTAAATAGAAAGCTTAAGACATAATTAAATTTCTGGCGGAATATGGCGATGATTCATCGTCTCAAAGTTGAGATATTTATTATTGAAGTTCGCAATTTTTTGAAAGCTTCCATAAGAGCCCGTGTTAAACTTGTCATTTTCAACAATGAATATCTCGATTACCAGACGGTGAAACCTCTCCAAATTTTTCACACATAATTAAATGCTGTTCAAGAAGATTCACGCCAAATTTCAATACATTAACTTGGAATAATCAAATATAATATATTTTTCGTATGATGTCATATAAATATCGATATAACCTCCTTAATAGATGCCCTTGTACACGGATTACTTTTGCTTAGTAGATCATAATTATAGCAATAAACTCGCATAATACTGTAAGGCATCGATTGAATTCTCGAGCTCAGCTCTATACCCATCTCCCTCTTGTTGTAATACGAGAAATTCCTTGGATTCCAAAGCTAGCTTAAGATCGCACATTATGGGTGGTCGTGACAAGCCAAGGAGCAAATGGCACATATACGGTTGACAGCCATATGGGCCATGTTATCGAGCATATCGCACCATTATATAGACACATGTAGTGTATAACATACATCTATATATATACTGTAAGCCTATTTTAAGATTTTGCAGCACTTCCGATTGCTCGGTGACTGGAATTCCGTCCGATCATGCATCAATCAATTAGTACTCGATTACTTAAGAACCGATCGAAGATGATTAACTCCTATTTTTTCTCAAATTTCAAGCTGCAGTCAATTACCAATTAATTTGGGAAAAAGTATTGACTTGCGGATAGCATTTTCAATCAAAATGAGGTAAATTTAGAGAACTAAAATAAATCTTATCGCGTCTCTGAACTTAATCGTGGAAATCTATTGGTTAGTAATTGGCGTCACGTTCATTCAATAATTGTGGTTAACGATTTTTTATGATTCTGTGTTATCGATTTATCACGTCTTGTTTATGTTGAAACATCGCAATCAATTAAGAGGCAAGCTATTAATTTGATAATTATGTCATTTTCGGTCATCTCCATCTGCAACACTTCATTTTAATTGCTTCGACGCTTGCGGTATTTGCTTTTTCATCGTGATGGTGCACATCAACCATCATCGTGTTGAAACAATCCGACGACGACGATTGATTTTCTATTCAGAAGAGACAGACGTATATGTATTGTATATAAGTACTTATATACACTTCAGAATATGTATATATTGAGGAAAGCGATTACATGATAGCGGAATCCACAAATTACTGGTTTCCATTTGGATTTCACATCAAAATGATGGATATCCATAAACGATTGATAGAAATCAATTCGTCTTGTACAATATTTATTTTGCTACACGATTGATCGATCATATACCTTCAGAAAATCGATTCGATCATGTGATAAGTTTTATACATCGAATGAATACTTATCCTTATAAATCGATGGTCTCTGCAAAGGTTGTAGGCAACAATTAATTAATATTACAGCAATAATCATTTGATAGGGGAGACCGGGGCTAGGTGACCATGGGGGAAAATTGACTAACTCACAGTAGCACTCAAACAATTGCATGTAAAAACGTGCGTGTTTGTTATTACGTTCATTGCAACCTCTCGCTCATTCACATGTCTCGACACATCGAAGCGACACATCGTTGAAAAACAAAAAAAGATTTTCGAAATTTCAGGTACCCAACGATATTTTGTTGCCCGTCTTTACTATCTCCTCCTGCTTTGGTAATTTTTCTGAATGTTACAAATTATCCACTACATTAACTTTAATGTCTAATATAAGTACTTACTTATATTAGATTGTAGATTTCCATAATTATTTTTTCAATCGTTGTTAATATTCGTGTATATGGCGTTTTGTTTCTAAAAAATCAAGCGGGGCAAGTAGGCCAACATTGATATGGGGCTAGTTGATTCATGTGTTAGCCAACCCCATATTAATATTGTTCTTTCTAATTTGTTGGCATTCAACAAAATACACTTTCATACAATATAAAATTACTCTATAACATGGGTATGCATATATATATACATATGGCTATACCAGTAAAGTTTTTGCTAATTTTATTATCATTAATAATTTTATTATATAAATTGATATATATCTATTTGTTGCTTTCTTAAATATAAAATATCAGTAAACATACAGTTTGTTTTACTTGTTTCATTGATGGCTGTTAATACCAGTGAAATGCGTACTATACTCAACCTGCCCCTTACCACGAGTCAACTTACCCCACAACTGGGGTTAGTTGACTCAAAAACAGATTTCCAAAAAAAAGCGACTAAATCACCTACTCAGTATTTCATAAAAAATCTGAAATAATTAGCTGAAATAGTGGAATAAACCCTCTATTCAGAATAACGGTTTGTTTCTTTAAGGCCTTACATACGTCCAGCAGCGCCTAAAACGCGCTAAAAGAAAAACTGTTTTTAGAAGAGATAGCCATAGAAATTAATAAAAATAATTTTTACACATTGTTTATTAGTATTTAAACTTTATAAAAAAATTTATTTCATTTTTTTTTCAAAAATTACAACATAAAAAATCACGTTTCCCGAAGCTCTATGAAAAAAAAGTTGCTCCACGGTCTGCATCATTTCTTCTTGAAATGCTGATGGATCTGCAAAACGTAAAAAAATTCTTGTAAAATAAAGTTGTAGTTATAGTCTGTCGAGCCGTATTTTTGAAATTCGAAAAATTTTGGCAATTTACGGCAGTTTAAAAAAAAGTGTGCATTTTGTGTCATAAATGTCACACTTTAATTATGTTTATAAAATTTTTTAATCACAACATCAAAAATCCGACTCGACAGACTATAGAGAAAATAATTTCGAATATTTAAAAAAAAAAGCATCAAAAAATATTAAAAACTGTATGAGTTATCATGCAGACCGTGCCAGAAAAAGTAGTTTTGAGAAAAATGCATTTAAAGTTTCAAGTGCGTTTCGCTCGAGACATCTACCTGCGCGCATCAGACTCTCGTTGGGCAGTCACGTTTTCTATAATAACTTTCGATCTATGGGGAATTTGTACAATCGACTTACACAGAAATACGCCTAAAACTATAGAGAATAATAATCTGTAAAAAAAAAAAATCGATTTTTTGAAAATTCTGGACGTATGTAAGGCCTTAATCCTCGCTGGCCGCACGGGGTCCGATTGACTCCACTCTCCATTTTAGAGTTAAAAAAGGGTAGATTCTCGTTGCCCAATGGAGATATCTGACCGCCTAGCGAAGATTTAAATCTTCCACTGTAATTGGCGACCAACGGTTGTACGATCGCGGCACCAATTTCCAGTTGGCAGCTGCCGTAAACATTTTTGCAGCGCTCTGGGGTCAATCTAACGTACCTGTATTTTCTTTTCGTGCCCACAGATTTTTCAATTTTTTTCGCTTCAAAATGGATACTTTTCAGATGTCGATATAAATAACTTTTTTGAAACGCCCAGTATAAAACTATTTTTCTTTCAAAAAGTACTATATCTTAGGAATATAAGTTATAAATTTCATCCAAAAATATTTTAAAAAGGATATTTATGTTTTTTTTTAGTGAACAAGTTCATTTTTTCCGAATTGATATGTTCAAGATTTTTTTCACCATTTTATTATTGAATTTCCTACATTAATACGGTTGTTCCATGTTTAAGACTGTTGAATGTAAGCGTTACATTTCTTTTTATCCTCTTTGGACTCATAGTTTCAGTACAGCAACCATTTAAAAACGGCTGGGGTAATTTAAAAACGACTGGCCCATGTGACCAGCACGTAAAACCATAGTGAGGTGTGATCAGCGAAAATTAAATGTTTTTTACGAGCAAAAGAGTAAAAAGCTGACCTACTAGCCCTGGTGTCCCCTATTTGATACAAAGGAGATTCCTCACTAAATTTTTGTCATAAAATAAATGAATTGCTAATTCTTATTTTTTATGAGAGAATAAATTTGGATTTATTCATATAGACATTACGCATAGTTTTGTTTACATGTTCGTAAATGCGTTTTTCTTTTGTGTTTCTCGTATTAAATGAATGCCGTACGTGATTGTACGCCTCACTGTGTCTGTCTTTGAACCTTCATCAAAGTCTCTCTCGTTTCCAGTCTTGTGACTTGGCAACTTTTGGGGAGAAAAAAAATGAATCGTCGGAACAAAAATATGTGTATATTTTTTTTAAGTGGAGAAGCGAGAAACTTGATGTTTCTCTCGGTTTTCATTCATTTAGTCGGTCTATCCTTTATTCAGCCCATTTTCTCTCTTCCCCGCTCTTGCCCAGTAGATCTGTCTCTTTCCTCTTTCTTTCCGTTTTTCACCTTTCTCGCTTCTCTGTTAGTTTATAATTATTTTCGAATGGCCGGAAGCAGTCGGTACTGGATAGATAGCGAGGAGGTCGAGAAAGCAAGAGAGGATATAGAGAAGGACAACGAGTGAGAAGCACTCTCCACTGACAAAGTTCGCATCGTTTGAAAAGTTTTATTCGCCAGGATGCACATCGTTTCGTCCTAAACTATATACGTATCACGTATATGTATAGATATATTTATTTATCCACCCGCACGAACCTGGGCCTATATATTTGACATTCCATGCCGATTTAGCGACGAAAATTTTGGCAATTTCAAATTAAAGTATAGAATTCGTACATGAAATGGTACAATTTTTTTAATTTTTGCAATCATATATTTTTGTATTACATTCGTGTTCATATGTTCATATCACTTCAATTTCCACATGAAAATTATAATTCATCTTTTGGGTACATGAATTTGATAATACCCTCAATTTTGTTGACTTTTCTTTTACTAATGGAGTACGGGCTTTCGTTTGAATTAATTTGAGGAGTTTTTTTTATAGTTTAAATGAAAAACTTTTTAAATATTTTCTAACTGAGTTGATATGGAAAACCTTGCATATAACGAATAAATAAAAAGACGTAACTTGGAACTTCAACGCTCGATCCAATAATACTTACGCCTTTGTGTTTATTAGAATTGGATAAATGTATATTTATGGATAGAAGAGACTGAGGGACAGAGAGAATATGTGAGAGACAAAGGAAAAGAGCGAGAGAGAAAGGGAGAGAGAGCGAAAGAGAAGTGAAAACCGGAAGCAACAGCTTGCAGTTTCACGACCTCGAGTTCTGGATCAAGCTTGGGGCTGTCGGATGGGCCTCAGCACTACTGTCACACTACTGACGCACCACTCATCCGCAATTCCAACTTCCGGTCTAACCGCCTCCGCGAACGTTTCCACACCCTCTGTACCGCTCGGAGAACGCAGAGGCGATTTAATATTTCACAGCTATACGCGTTAATCCGATGAAATTTTACCGCTCTTGCACGCTTGCCCTATCATTCAAATTCTTCCAAACTCTACTGGCATAGAAGGATTGAAAAATGAAATAAAAATAGCTCATAAAACTGGAAGGACGGAAAATTTAATCAGACATTTTCGTTCGTGTATAGGTCGAGAATAGTTTTTAACATCGCGCAATTATATGATGTTATTGAAATTTGCACTGTCGGAAGTTGGAATAACGAAAAATTTTATTTTCTTGAGCAGTGTTTCAATTTTCTAATTGCTCACATTTTATTTGCAGCTTTAACTTTTGAATCCCACAAAAAAATTTTTTTGTTTTAATTTTTGTAGTATAATACTGCATCAATTATATAAGATAATAGGTGATAACGCGCGCTGTGCGCGCGTCAATTTCTTGCCTAGCGTTATTTTTGATAATAAAATAAACCTCAACATTAATGAAATCATCAGAATGAACTAAAAAATATGATTCATACATAAAACATTATTATTTATTATTTACTTACTTAACCCTTGCTTGCCACACCTCCACGGAGTAACACGCTTGCCAAACTGGGGTTATCGGCCACCCCAGCCATAAAAACTGTAATAAAAAATTAACTATTGGATATTTTTCTTTGAAAATTGGTTTGGAACTTCTCGAAAGCTTACTTTAAAAGATCATATAGGTTATATAGCTAAAAATTAAATTTAAGTACACTAAAAAATGTGCAGAAGCAAAAAAAAATGAAAAAATTACCATTTTTACAAAAAAAATCATATTTTTTTTATTTTTTAATATTAAGAGCTTAAATTTTAGCTGAGTCTTCTACTGATGTGTCTCTATAAGAAAAAAAATATTAGTTTACTGGATCTTTCAAAAAAAAAGGCATTTATTCTGACGAGGGGACATCGCGGGAGGTGCATTGAGTTACGAGCTCCCACTTCGCGTGTTTATAGTATGGGTGGGTACCAACCAAACCCCAAAATTGTAGGTGCCAACTCGGCTTCGTTTTCGAGAAATCGCCGGTCAAAGTTGGGAGTCCTCTTATGTATCATAAAGTTTACATCCTATCACATCCAGGCGAGTAGTCTAGTGGCGAGCGAGCTGGACTCTCGCCCCGACGGCTCCGAGTTCAAATCCTGTCCAAGATACTTTATTTTTATTTATTTTTTTTACATTTTTTTTTAAATTATTATAAAAAAAATATCAAATGATGAAAAAAAAAATTTAATTCAATTACGGCTAATTTATTTTTAAAAATTAAAAAAATTGCAAGAGACTAGAAAGAAAAAAAATTGACATTGAATTTGTGTGTTTTGATCAATAAAAGCGCGTAAATTATTTTTCCAAATTTTTTGTAATTTTTTATTCATGAATTATAAATTTCAACAAAAATTTGAAAAAAAATTAAATAAAAAAAGTACCTTGGACGGGATTTGAACCCGGAGCCCATCAGGGCGGGAGTCTAGCTCGCTCGCCTGGTTGTGATAGAGTGTAAACTTTATGGAACGTAAGAGGGCTCCCAACTTTGACCGGCGATTTCTCGAAAACGAAGCCGAGTTGGCACCTACAATTTTGGGGTTTGGTTGGTACCCACCCACACTACAAGCACGCGAAGTGGGAGTCCGTAACTCGATGCACCTCCCGCGATGTCCCCTCGTGAGAAATGAAGGACGAAATTTTACGGAAAAATGAGTTATGCATTTTTGCCAAAAAATTCTATTTTATTTATGAAAAAAAAAGAAATTCTTACATTATTTTTACTAAAAATGATGAAAAACATTATTCTAAAGAAAAACTAATCAATTTCAAGTATTATTTTAGATATCAACACAGTCATTGCACATAGGTACGCTGTGCAGTTGACATACTGCACGATGACAGGATGCTCAGCCTGATTTGCTTTTCCTGTCTTCTTTTCTTGTGCAGATTTCAAATCGACGTTGAGTTTCGAATACAAGTCTTTGCACATTTCTGGATTGAACATCAATTTTCAAAATCCCAGCAATGGCCAACCTCAAGTCTTTGCGCAAAGATATCATGTTGTATCTTTGGTGCAGATACGACTTCACCAGATACTGATACAAAGACTCCAAACATTCGATGGCAGTGACTTTTTTATTAACGTTGTTTATTTTATTTTTACATGCCAGAAGAATCCTCGCATTTACAATCGATTGGTCCAACATCCCACAAAAAGTTCGCACTGGCCATCTGTTCGATCTGCCGCTTACAGTGTACGAATGGCAAAGCTTGTCGAAATTGTTTGTGCCTCCTTTTGTTACGTTGTAATGTCTAATAGGATTTGGTTTTTCATCCGTAATTTCGGTTGTGCGAATGAATGAAGAAACTACCAAGACGATCTTATTGGATTTCTTTTTTTTCGGAACATACGATACGAAAGTCAAATCGTCCGTATGACAAAATTTGGCAGATGGTCGCTCTTTTGGTGCCACTTTGAATTCAGCTGGTATCTCCCTCTTATTTTTTTTATAGTTCCAGTTATTTGTATATTATATATGGGTCTTTCAGCATACGTGTAAGTAGAGGAATTGAAGTGTACCAATTGTCACAAGTCACGGATCGATTAGTGTTGTAAATTGGTTCAGAGACTAGTCGAAAGTAATATTCTGGAACAGCTTCTGCTGCTGGCACGATAGATGAATTTTTACCTAAATAAGGTATAGCATATATCTGAAAAAAAAATTACCGCATAAATATAAAATATTTCTACTTTATATATTAAAAAAATTGTAGTATTTATATAAAAATACGTACCATATACCAGGTTTCAGCATCATTGAGACTGATTATTTCTAAACCGTATTTGTCTGGTTTATCTTTCATGTACACCTGGAATTTGCAGCGTCCTCGAAAATCTAATAACTGTTCATCTACAGTACATTGGCTACTGGGATTGTAATTATTTTTACAGTTATCTATAAAAATATTCCACAGTTGACGAATCGGTGCAAATCTATCTTCCAAATTTCTTGTAGCTTTATTATCAAAGCGTAAGCAAGCTGATAGAAAGCCAAATCTTTGGCTTGAAAATACACATCGATAAAATGTGATACCATTCGGTTTATCCTACAGCCGATTGTCATTGACATTTGACGACTTCCATAAACCAGAATAATAGAGTATTGCAATATATGCTCTTATCTCTACAACGTCGGTATGATGATGGTAAGTTTCTGTTTTTTTTCAGCGACCAGTCTCGCGCCTTCTTCTTCGATTTTTATATTCGTGTTTTCGACGATAATATCGATAATTTTTTTGTTAAATACACAACTTCAAAACTCTTCAATCGTTGTAGCATTGGCAGTATCGCCTTTTGGGCCAGGAACATGCATTTCTGCAGATTGTCGATCTAAATAAAAATAAATGTATAAAATGCATGAAACTAGAAGCATACATTTCAAAAGCAAAAATACACAAAGAAAAAGACACATGACGCAGGTATGCAAGCGTCGAATTCATTGAAAGCCGAATGTACAGAGTGAGAAAGAGAGAGACATATCACGCAGGTAAAATCATTAGTTTTGGAGCGGAAATTTTGGAGTCGGATGAAGAACGTGAGAAAGAGAGGGAAATATAAAGCAGGTATAGAAGCGTTGGATTTGTTTCGAGCCGAATATAGAATATGAGAAAGAGAGAGACATATGACGCAGCTAGAAGCGTTTATTTTGGAGCGAAAAAGTTTTGATCCGAATGCAAAGAAAGTGTTTATTTCGGAGGGAAAAATTTTAGATTTGAATTCAAAGAAAGTAAAAAGTAAGTAAAAAAGACAAATTTTTACACACCTGAACGTCGAGAAGGACATCTCGTGTCCCACAAAAACCCATTTTTGCCTTTTAGCTTGGTACTCGGGCGTCCTCGAGCTCGTGACTGCAAAAGACGTTCATTCAAACTGGCGTCCACCATATCAACATCGTCCTCTTCAGAAGTTTCTGAGGAATCCTCTTCTTGAGCATACTTGCTCTCACTTCCACTCTGTTCTTCGAGTTCTTCTTCATGAAACCACTCATCTCGTATCGAACGAGATCGAAGATTGTATGCCATCTAATTATTATTGAAAAAAAGTACTTTTAGAACTATAAACATTTAATTTATAACAAAAGTAAAAATAGTATAATATTTCTACCTTATTTTCACTAAGATGTCAATATATGTTCACTACAAGAACTAGACAGAATAAACACTGCTTTCAGCACAATTGCTACTTATAGACTGACGCTGCCATGCGAGGCAAGTATAAACGAGGGACCTTTTACACAGTATATGTCAATACAGGTACATTTTAGTGTAGGTATAGTATGTACAGATTTATTTTAAACCGTAAATTTATGTTTCTCAAGAAAGAAAGAGGCAGAACGAACGAAAGACAGATGTAACTTAGGCGCGCATTTGAAATAAGAAAGGTACAAAATCAAAGATGGTAAATTATAGTTGTTGGAACGTTTTAAATGAAAAAAAAAATTAGAAATTGAATAATATTATATAAAAACTATATTCTTCACTCTGGAATCAAAATATACTCGAAAAAAAATTCAACCCGAAAAATCAATTTCGATCATGCTTACCACACTGGGGTGTTTGAAACCCCATGCAACTTTGAACAGTTACCACGGACACGTAAACTAGTGCAGCGCTATGCCAATGCCCTGAATAGGTACTGGCAGTCTCGAATTATTGACAAATATTGATGTAAAGCGATTTCCTTCACGTTTAGGTACTTAAAATTAAGAAAAAAAGGCTGGGATGTAATCCACCCCTAGGTGACAAACAAGGGTTAAGTTTTAATAAAATCTCCTTTTTTGAGATGTATTGAGAATAATTCTTGTTCGTTATTGTCCTTTCCTGTTCGTGACTTGTCAAAAAAAATGAAACCTGAGGTTCAACTGAAAATCGAAGAAAAAAAAATTTCGGAAAAAAAATCTGAAAAAATTCTGGTGAACTCAACAATCATAGGCGCAACTTTTTATCCCCTTAAGATTTCCTTATAAACCTAATAGTTCTTGTGTTACGCAGCAATTTCCAAATTTTGTCTTTTTTCGCCAAAAGCTGGATAACTTGGCGAAAAAAAATCGCACCGAACTTTAAAAAAAACAAAACTGAAGCTTAAGCTTTCCTCTTTAAGGATCCGATTGAGAAAATGGAAGAAAAAATTTTTTTCTGAAAACCTGGTCCAACTGTAAAAGAAAAAAAAAAGACGAAAAATGGTCATTTTCGAAATAACGTACTGGTCGTAAAAAAAATCATGGAAATTTTTTTTAAAAAGCAAAATGAAACTGAATTCCTCCCCTTCAAAATGCCGTTTATTAAATTTATTTATGTATATTACCGTCGAAATGGCATCAAAAACAGTGCCAATACTTTTTTGAACTTTTGTCCAGAAACTTTTCGGCGGTAGTGTATATGGGGTATTCCATGTCAAGTGGGCCACCCTGAAAATTTTTATTTTTTGATTTCGCTCAAATTTTTTTCTATTATTGTATCCATTGAAAGAACCTTTCTTCATTTTTTTCAAATTTTTTTGTCCATCCATTCACGAGATATGATTTTTTTTCGAAATTCGATGATTTTTTTTCAAATGCTTGTAACTTTGCGAAAAATGGACCAAATTGAGCTTCTTTTTTTTGAAATCTTGGTTTTTTATTGCACTTTCCGAAAGTGAAAATGAAAAAATGCATGATGTCCATCTTTTTGTCTGTTCTTTAGCTTGAAACAAAAAAACGTTGATTTCAGAAGGTTCGACATTTTTAATTTTTTTCAAAAAATTCTCTAAGAAACTTTGACCGTTTCAACTATTTTTGAGACTAGTTTCATCGTGGCAAATTTATTCCTTCAATTTTTTTCTTAATTTTATAAATTTTTTTTTAAATGAAATATTTGTTTGCTGGCACAGTAAGCCATTCAGAAATGTAATTTCGTTACATCCAATAATTTTCCATCGTAATTGACCTTGATGTCGGGTATGTATATGAAATATCTTTCGTTTATTTTTAATACATTTACCATAGAATAGAATACACAATAGCGGATTTATTTTCATGTTTTTGTAGTGCACATTCGAAAAGTCATTCAACCTCAGAAGCTTTTGTTTTTCTCGCCCACAAACCACAAGAAAAATTGGCGTGACCCGAAAATCAGTGACCCCGAAAGCCTCTGAGTACCAACTTGGGCATGAAAATTTCAAGGACGTTCCAAGATAATGATTTTTTATCAATAAAATGGTTATTTTTCGACGTTCGTTCATTTGTGTAAACAAAATCACCAGTTATTGCAAATTATTTCACATCAATTTTTATTCGTAAATATGCAATTGATACCAAAATATGGAAAAAAGTTTGAAAACCGAAAGAAAACTACGGCAACTACTCGGAAAATTGTTTTGGAAAAAGTGGGATTCCATAATCCCACCGTGCTTGAAAGGGTTAATCATAATTACATCAGAACCCTTTTTCCGCAAAAATACACACAACATTGTGTACATACTGGTTTGCCATCACGCCAATTTTTCTTGTGGTTTGTGGGCGAGAAAAACAAAAGCTACTGAGGTTGAATAACTTTTCGAATGTACACTACAAAAACATGAAAATAAATCCGCTATTGTGTATCCTATTCTATGGTAAATGTATTAAGAATAAACGAAAGATATTTCATATACATACCCGACATCAAGGTCAATTACGATGGAAAATTATTGGATGTAACGAAATTACATTTCTGAATGGCTTACTATGCCAGCAAACAAATATTTCATTTAAAAAAACTTTATAAAATTAAGAAAAAAATTGAAGGAAAAAATTTGCCACGATGAAACTAGTCTCAAAAATAGTTGAATCGGTCAAAGTTTCTTAGAGAATTTTTTGAAAAAAATTAAAAATGTCGAACCTTCTGAAATCAACGTTTTTTTGCTTCAAGCTAAAGAACAGACAAAAAGATGGACATCATGCATTTTTTCATTTTCACTTTCGGAAAGTGCAATAAAAAACCAAGATTTCAAAAAAAAGAAGCTCAATTTGGTTCATTTTTCGCAAAGTTACGAGCATTTGAAAAAAAATCATCGGATTTCGAAAAAAAAATCATATCTCGTAAATGGATGGACAAAAAAATTTGAAAAAAATCAAGAAAGGTTCTTTCAATGGATACAATAATAGAAAAAAATTTGAGCGAAATCAAAAAATAAAAATTTTCAGGGTGGCCCACTTGACATGGAATGCCCCATATATTCAAGGAAAAAAATTATCTGCAAAAATTAATGGTCGATATTTAAAAATTACTGAAACTAAAACAAAATATACAGTTACAATCTGTAAATTAGTTGTTTTACAATGTGTTCCATTACAAAATAATAGTTTTATGTGTTCTTTATTAATGCTGATCTAAACTGTAAAAAATACAATGTCAGCTAAAAAAATTACATAGCAGAAATTACAAATAAAAACGAGGAATCAACCTGTGTATGAAATGTAAAATTTACAGTATCTCCAGTAAAATATTAAATACGCATAGGAAAATAAACTGTAAATCAATAGTATTTACTGATATTGAACATTGTAAAAAATGTTGAACGACATACATGAAAAATTGTAATTAGAAAATATAAAAATTATGTACTTCCAAAAGAGAAAATTACCGTCGATATAAATTAGAAATTGCAGTGTGCCCAGTAAAAATTTGAAAACGTACTGCGAAATTTGCTATGTTACTTTCAATTTTTGCAGTGAACATTGTAATTTCTCCAAGCACGTGAGCCAAGAAATTTCACGGTGAAACACTTATTGAAGATTGTTGCTGTATTTGCTTATTATAGCTCAATCAATGGGGGGCAAATTTCGAACTATACGAAAGCGTTATGGACATGATACATCGTAATATATGAAAATTCGATATCGAGGTCAGATCGAATCTCAGTGTAGGTAGGAAAATTTTTCAGTAGAAATTTATGTCGGGTGTGATGGATGTAAGAAAGTATGATCAAGAATTATTAAAAATGCAATTATAATTGAAAAATTTTGTTTAATTTTATTTGTTTTAAACAATTTTATGATCATGTTTGGGTAATTCTGATAAGAATAACTTCAGTTTAATATTTCGTGTACTTTTTACGGTTTTCCACTTTAAAAACGGGATGAATGTAACGTGTTTACTGTTCGACACTGTGAAGATTTGTTTGATGGGCCTGCGATATATCACTTACGGTATTAGTATTTTCCACCACAGGGACTTGCAGATTTTGCTTAAAGTTTCATAAAAATCTCAATAAAAACTACAATTCATTTTTGTCCCATGTTGAAATGTTATACAGCCCAAAACTTATCGTGGTTCATGAGCTTTCTTCTTGCGAAAAATTCATTGAAATCAGTTCAGTGGCTCTCGAGTTTTATAAGGATATACAAACACAAAGACTCCTCTCAGCAACTTTCATTTTTAGTAGAAATGATACTACTTTACCTATTCGATATTCTTGATGCGAATTTTCATTTCAGCTTTCGGTTTATCATACGATTTTTTTTTTCTAAATGGCCGCTAAATTTTAGAAAAGATTTCAACCCAAGGCCCTTACAGTTATTAAAAATGCCCCCTGGTATGTCACTAATGTCAGGCTAACGAGGATCTTGGGATAAAAACATCCAAAACCGGAACATAAAATCTATGCACAAATTACGAGACGAGGCTTGGCAACCATCCGAAAGCACTAGCATCGAACCTACTTGACGGAAGAATAATCTCAAGGAGACTGAAGGAATACAAGCAACTGGACTTGTGGCAGCGATTCCGGGCCGAATAAATTCAAAACAAAAAAGATTGACTAAAAAGTGACAAGTAGAACAGCATGTATCACCGGATGTGCCTTCTAAATACGCAAATAGTTTCGCTTTATACTACTTTTTCGATATTCAAACTATTCATTGTTATGCTACATAACAGGTTAAAGGTTTCCAATATAAATGACAAAAAATAAAAAAAAATTTCGAAAACAATTTGATGCGATAAAAATTTTAACTCATTCCGTGAATTGTAAATTCTTTCATCTTGCATTTCTTGAATTTTTCCATTTTATTGGTATGGTCGGCGGAAATTGAACCAAACATTTTTTTTTGTTGTTGACAAAAGATTCTTTCTCTGCTGACCTTTTTCCTGAAAAAATCTCGACAACAGACTTTGACTCGACAAAAGATTTTATTATTCCTCCCAACGTTCTTTCTGCTGTTCGATATTCTTGGGTGGAAGTATGCCCGTGAGCTACACATTGATTCTGTCTCTCTATTGATGCGGTATCGATCGATACTTCCGTTTCTATTACACCGAGGCTCCAACATTGACTTAAAAATGTATATCTTCCTGTCTAATATCTAAGAGATTGCTATTTCAGTAACCAAGTCAGTCGATATATTTCTCAATGTTTGTATTGACATGCATTGTTCCTAGCAGTATAGATAGACCAAAAACATTTGATACGTTTGTGAAAAAAAATCAAGAAAATGTTGACATTTTAATGTGATTCAACTTTTATAGAAAAAAATTGATGGATTCAATTGATTTATGGACATTCATGAAAGGAATTGAATTACATAAAGTACAAAACTGGGCAAAGTAAGATTTGCATGCTGTTAAATCATTCAAAGGAAAAATAAAAAATAAAATGAACTAAAATTTAAAAAAATTAGTGGAACGAAGAGTTTAATTAAATACAGTGTAAAAATGACGAAATGTGATTTGTATGTGATTCATAATCTAATTCATAGGATTGTTGGGGTTTGTAACCAATCGTCGCTGCGATTATTATTTCCACGGCCCAGGGCCCTTCCCTTTAGCCTCCCCCCCCCCCCACCTCTTCCGACTATTCGTCCACCCTTCCATCCATTCCCCCGTATGTACGGCTGCAGCCGACTTATTCCCTCACTGTATCACATTTACCGAGGGCGAGGGGAAACTGCAGAAAATCTTGCTGATACAGCTGGTACCTGACAAATCTCCTCGGGTGGCAATCCGAGCAGGCTGAAGCACGGCCACCAGAGGCGCTCAGGCAGGCACCTCCTCAATTGTGATGCAATGAGCCAGCCAGTACACAACTAGAGGGCTACCATCCACACGATGGGAACCTCACGGGAGGCCACCAAAGCCGTACACCGACCGCTCATGCATCACAGAGCATGCAAATGTACCCTCTTTATTTTGGGCATAGATTTATGAAGGTGGAATCCAAACTACCCGGGATTGCAATAGTAACACTTGAAAAAAATTTCAAATTTTCATTGGTGTTTTGGCCGGGATTCGAACCCGGGACCCGCTGCGTGCGAGCCCCGAATCAACCGCCCTCCCTGGTAGGATTATTAATTAGGTAAACAAAAATTTGAAAGCTAAAGTAAGCTGTTCATATTTATAATTAAATTAAGGGTGTACAAAGTACTCCAAAGTATCTTACACTCCCCAAAAATTCGCTCCTGTAAAAATCCTTCCAAAAAACCAAACCCCCACAAAAAATTATAAGAGAGGTCCCCTCTCAGAAAAACCAATCACAAAAAGTAATTGAATCCCACAAAAAGATGATAATCTAATTCCCGTAACAATTTAAGTTAGGATTTCACAAAAAGTTAATCAATACATAGAGGGCTACTAATATGGTCAAGCACGTAGGGCTTTATTATGATTTATAAAATCTCTAAATACGTTTTACAATATAACGAATTAATATTCTATGATTCGGAAGGGCAAGAATTCTAAAGGATAGTCAAGAGCCGCCGCCGTAGCTCAATGCTAAGTATTAAAAAAATAGAAGAATCGCAATAGCTTGCATGATGAACTCTAATGCTGCGACATTTTTATATATATTATTATAGTTTGATTGGTAACAGATTGGCGAAAGTTTACCATCGTACTATGAGCGGATACGTACAGAGCACTTGTCCGGCCCGAATTATACACTTGAATGAACTAAATAACTTTATAAGTAATGTACAGTAGTTCTGAAGAAATACGGCAAACACCCACGAACAAATAAAAATTATATTGAAAGAAAAATTTTGGATTGAAAAAAATGTCGTTAAAAAAATGACACCGAAATAAACATTCCAGCAGAAATAAAATTCACTCTGATTTTTCAACTGAAATAAAAAGTCAAAATGAAACAGAATTTCGAAACAAAAAAAATTTGTGCAGAAAACGTCGAAATAAAAAAAATATTTGAAAAAAAAAAATCGACTGAAGTACTATGCGAATTTTCAAAACGTTTATGGATGGCAAATTGTATATCATCAGCATTTGGTAAAAAAGAAAAAATATTAGTAAAGTACTCACTAAATTCGTTCTTTCGAATCAAATATCTTTTAGCTCAAAATTTTTTCGCATAATTTAATCCCGTTTCGGAGTATTATTTCATTCTCTTTTTTTTCATTCGATTTCCGTGCATTTTATTTCTATTGAAATATTTGTTTAACGTATTTTTCTTTTTGAAATCTTGAAACAAACAAATTAAAGGTAACAAAGGTTCCTGATACAGAAATTCTAAAAAACTTTCGATCGAAGTAGTCAGCGAGGTTATGATAACCTTTATTAATTACAAATTGTACATTGTGTGCATTTAGCATTAAAAATGTGGCGAAGTACTTTCAGCCGAATTGTTTTTTCCAAAAAAATATTTCTGGCTCAAGGCCACGTGAAATAGCGACTAGGCTCTCATGAGTGCGAGAGAGATTATTGTTTTCGCTCTTCGAAAGTACCTTCTAAATAAAAGAGATTTCGAAAAAAAGAAAAAAAAAGCTTAAAAATGAACAGAAAGCTTCTCGTCCTTTGCTCAGAATATACCTAATCCTGATACCTAATGTAGGAGAAAAATTAGATACAGGATTTTTACTTACTGGAAATCCCGTAAACCGTTCGGTCAATAATAAAATTTATTCAAATGAAATGCCATTTGATTCCCGTACTATAACTGGAACGAAATATCAAAACTGATGAGAGCACTATCATTATAAATGATACTTGATTTTTGCACTATCACTTCATCTGCTATAACCAAATCATAACTGTCTCTCTAATCAAAAGTCAAAACTTATTCGAGAAACATTTTTTTGTAACCTCACTAGTATTATTGTATAAACGAGAAGTCAAAACTGTGTAGAAATATTCATATACACGAACGACAGTCTCAAATGTCACCAGAATTTTTACCAGTATTACTATTATCACTAGATAGCGACTGCGAAAAAAACATATGAGCATCAAAATTGTATGCGAAAAAACGGTCACTTTGTACATTGTAAGATTGTATGTAAGATTGTCGCTAAAAAATTTCGAGGTGATTAGATCTTCGTAAAAATTTTACTATTTGTTAAAGTATATTTCCTGAATATACTGGCGAAAGGAAAACGTAGGTTACCACATTCATTTCAGAGAAATTAATTTTTGAAGTTCAAGAAAAACGGTACTCTATTACATTAGTTGTATGGGGTAAGACCACTATCCTCGTACTCTTTTGCGAATATCGTCCGTAAAAATGAAGAAAATTACTCAAAAAACGAGTACCGTATCGAGTAAAGTATATAGATCAATGTTACCGAAAAAACAGATAGGTAACCGAATTAATTAATGAGAAATTATCAAAAATAAACAACAACTTTCCGAAAAAGTGAGACTAATTGAGAAATATCTATTGGAATGTGGCAATGTCGCAGCTACGGTTATAGCACAAGCAGTCAAAGAATCAGCGCGGTGATTTGAATTTTGTTACAATCAAATGCCAATAATGAGAACTTATTTTATTTTATTTTATATTTCTCAACCTTGGTGCGATGTTGTAGCCATGAGCACGGACGAATCGTTCTTTTTATCGATAATTTAGTGACGTACTAATATGTTTTTTCCAGTTTATCGTCATTTTTCGTTAACGCCGGCATAATCTATAAAAACACGCACCAGTGCACGTAAAACAGCTATCACAGGCCACACTGAATTCAACCTAACGACCGAGCATAACCAAAGAATGCACGACATTAAATTATCGAAATTTAATTTTCTAATAATCCTATAACTACCCGTGCGTCAAATTGTCAGGGCAGCCCTAACGTAAATCGGGGCCTTGAAGGGCTCGGATATGGATACCCTATCAGACATTGTCACAACACTGCCAGGTTAGGCCCTGACAGAGCAATGTCAGGGATGCCAAGATTATTTACAACATGGCACTTTTAGGGCAACTCATTGAGGACCCAGTCAGGCTTCACTAAGATAGCCCCCATTCCAAGGAATTGTCATATTATGACAGAACCAAGTCGAGTCCCGATAAGACGAAAGTTTCGGAGCCTTGATGACCCAAAACATGGCACTCTCAAGGTAGCCAATTGAAGACCTAGTCGGGTTTCAGTAGGGTAGTCTCTATCCAAATGATGAGAAATATTCTATCAAAACTAAGTCGGGTCTCGAAAAGGCAAAAAATCGGAGCCTTACTGATTTCGAAAATTGAAAAATTTCCGTGAACGCATATATTTCGTCGGGTATATTAAGACTTTGAATGTTTTTTCTTTACATTGATAAGTTCCAATAATTATTGGATAGCAAAAAATTATTATTGTTATTTATATTGAATTTACTTCATTTCATTGTTTTTATTAACATATTTTTTAAACTTTTTTGCTTTGCAATATAGAGATTTTGAATTATTTGTTGGAAGATTCTCGAATGCTAGGTATGTTACATTTTTTAACCAATTTTTTTCAACAAGATTATAGTGTAATGGTAACGTGTGTATGCGGTTAGGTCTACAGCTACATAGGTAAGTAGGATCTAATCCCGGTGTAGGTAGGAAAATTTGTCTGCGTAAATTAATGTTAGGAGTAATGGAAATAGTGAAATATGACCAAATATGATCGGAAATTAAATTCTAATTGAAAAATAAATATTTTTTTTAAATGTTTAATTTTTGATAGGGTTCTGATAGGGCTAGTGATAAAGGCCCCGACTTATTTGCCTTTAAGGGCCCTTTTTTAAAAAGCATGATTACCCTTTGAGGGGCCAGTATGAGCTTCTACACAAGGACTCGAACTAAGCCAGGGAATCCTGATCGGGGCCTTTTCACAACCTCAACTAAATTGACGCATGGGTAATTAAAATGAACATATATGTAAATAATAATTACGATTATGACTCTAAAATTGGAAATTTTTGCATTATTCGTTCGTACACATCATTAATATTCAACTTTTATAAGTTGGCACTGCTGACGTCACCCAATGCATAAGCATAGGAGCTTGGTCTCTTTCCCCCAACCTCCAAAAAGATTTAGCAACAACTTTAAAAGAGAGTTCGCTCCAGACTCTTATACCCGAAGGACCGCATGTT
Organism: Rhimphoctona megacephalus; assembly: GCA_963989365.1. Lineage (NCBI taxonomy): Eukaryota > Metazoa > Arthropoda > Insecta > Hymenoptera > Ichneumonidae > Rhimphoctona > Rhimphoctona megacephalus. The sequence continues at coordinate 10,122,476 of OZ022417.1, forward strand.
CAACTGTTTTCGAAAACTTTCAAAAATTGTTTCTCTAATATTTAATTAATTACATCATTTCTGAGGATGTTGCGGATTCACGTATTTTTTTATTTTTTTTTCTTTCGATCGTGATTAAATGGAACTCTGTAGCTTAATGCGTATTGAAGATATTAATATTTTATTTCTTCGTTACATCAAAAAATTGTGGCTTTTTTTGCACACATGTTTGATGCTCATTTGTTTTTTCCTCAGTTGTTGTCTAGTGACACTAGTAATACTGGTAAAAATTGTGGTTTTCAATACACTTTAAGCTACAGAATTCTAATTAGTCACGATTGAATGAAAAAAATACGTAACCCGGGATATCCTCCAAAATGCTGTAATTAATAAAATATTACGGAAAAATTGTTCGAAAGTCTTCGAAAATAGTTGGGAAATGCGGTCTTTGCTGTAAAAATAGTCCTGTAGCGACTCTTAGTTGACAGGTATAGTATAGGAAATGTACTTGTCTCGAGTCGCTACCAATACTCTTAATGATATTCATATTTAGATGATACTATATTCAACGAAATATCCTAATTGTATAAATATGCAGAAATGGTAGTAATTAAATAACTAATAAATGGGAAGAAATGATGGACTCGAAATGAAACTTCCGGTAAAATTTTGATGCACTCTTTCAAATTGGTAAATTAAAATAAATTTTTATTTGCAGAATGAAAATCGAGCACTGCGTCTCAAAGAGCCAGCTTCCCTCGCTCTCTCAGCCGGGAGTTCTGGTGGCTATGCAGACAATACGGACGGAACAGCGATCGTCATGTCATCAGAGCTCATGCCATTGCCAACGTCTGATCCACGAGTCACGTGGAATTATTTCGACGAACAAGGGTATATTTTTGGATGAAACAAATATAATATTTATTGAAAAATTCTTTGATTCGCAAAAATATCGTTCATTGTCAAATTTCATTAATTTTATCACATGGATTGTTCTTGCAGGCTTCAGAAATATCGTTATTTTTTTATTTTCCAGTTACGTATCGAGAGGTGGATTGAGAGCTGGAGAGGATCCGTATGCGAGAAATAAATTCAATCAGGAAGCCTCGGACGGATTGCCGAGCAATCGAGACATTCCAGACACGAGAAGCGCAATGTGAGTTAAATCAATTTAATACCGACTCCAAATAGCGATAGAAAGTGTCAGGATTGCAAAGAGAAATTTCACTTTGGATTTTCCATACTACTGCTAATTTGAGTTTCTTTACTGATGATATGACATCAATCGAATTGATGTTTCCCCAATAATCTATTCATTTCTAAGAAAAAAAAAATAATTGCGTTTTTCATGGACACCCAATCGTTGAATTTCGTTACTCCATTGTTTCCATCAATCCTGAACGTAAATAAAATACGCGAGAGCCTGCTGTCAAATCAAAATTCGCTGCGCTCAAAAATTCTAAGTAAATCGAAAAAAAAAAATCATCACGAATCGTCATCATCGACATATATACAAGAAATAATCCTTTTTTCTCGATTGTACCGATCGCGAGGGAAAAAATGCAAATCGCCGATGAGCTATCGGCAATCGTGCCAACCCCGGTGGATGTGAAAAATCCAGTTCGTAGAAGAAGAGCGAAAAGGCCCAAAACCGTTTGTCGTTCGCTCAATCCATTTATTCATTATTACTGGAAACTTCGCGACACCATGGATCACGATCTCACGACAAGAATGATCGCCAAAATCGCGGCTTATCGATGGGAAGCTATGAGTCACGCTGCCAAAATTCCCTACATTGATGCAGCTAAGAAGCATTGGATACGTCACAAATCGCAGTGGCGAAAAAACGCTGCCCTCTCGCGTTCCAATTGATTCTTTTATATGTGTATATATATTTTGGAGTTGGAGCATTTCGTAAGTTTTTGGCATAGTGTCCCCGTGAAGAAATAAAATTTCTCATAAGTAAAATTCAAATCAATTTTCTCTAAAACGATCGAATAAATCATCTGTCTATTTGTTTTGTGTAGGATCGTTTTAAAAAAATGACGTAAATCATGTAAATTACGTAAGTCGCTGATTTAACGAAAATCAAAATTGTACTATATAAACGTCATAATCTGTCAAAATATAAGCAAAGAATATAAATAGTATTTTTCTTAATTTCATAATAATGTATAGTCAATCTTTTACCGGCGAGATTTCAGCCCATGGCAACTGGAAAAAATCCACGTTTTTATGCCAGCCACAAAATTCAATCTCGAAAATTGAGAAAATTGTGAGCTATCGCTCGTTTCTCGTCCTATCTCTCTGGTTCTCGTTCTTGTCATTCTTGACGCTTCGTTTCGCGCTGGTACGATTGAAAAATTTGCGGTTCGGTTTTACCGCACCCACGAGTCTCGCGCGATGTAATTGAGCCATGAAAATTCGATCATGCGAACTGTCTTTTCTCATCTCGTTCATGGTACTATATTTATATCGTACATAGAGACAATCCACTACGGGAATTTTAATACACCACCTTCATTCGCTACGCTAGAAATCTTTTCTTAGGTTTTTTTGACTTTGCATTTCTAAATTATTTCGATTAATGATTGTTGTAATATTTTTAACAAATCTCAAAAAATCGCGTATTTCATCGTTCATCTGCTTTTTCGAGCGAATTAGAAAAAAATGATCTCACCGAGAATAAATGTGAATAAAATTGAAATTTCACGTCTGGCTAATTCGCAAATTATATTAACACAAACGCACCCGCTTTAAAGTAAAGCGGAAGCAAGCAAAAGAAAAAGGACAAATAAATTCTGTAAAATACTAATAATTGAAAGAATTTTTTTAAAGCTCTGTTCAGTGTTTTTTCCCCTTTTTAAATGAAATCTCGTCATAGTCTTATCGTCTGTACCCTATGCGAATTATTATGCTTTACTTACAAAGAGTCTCTCAGAAGTCCACTCCAATTTTTACACCCACGAGCCTCTAAAAGAGTCGGCGATGTTGAAGAAATCGAAGTGGCCAGGTACGAGTACCTGTATATATATACACAAATTTGTATATATAAATATGTACGTATGTATATATATAATATATATATTGGGAGAGATGGAGAGAGGGCGAATATATATATTATATATATTCCCCCTCTCTCCATCTCTCCCAAATCCATTGATATTTGCATCTGGTCATACACTATTTTTACAAATTTTCTAAGAAAGAAATTCTTCCTAAGAAGATTTTTTTAAGAAAGTTATAAAACTATCCAATTCTTCTACATATATATATTTGTAAGTAAAACCGAAAAGTCAAACGAGAGCTCGAGGTTTTCGGAGCTTTTGTGAGACTGAAGAAAACCGGAAGATCAAGAAAGAATGAGTAAAAAAGGGAGGAAGAAAAGAGAGCCACATCGTCTGACGAGGTCGAGAGTTAAAGGGCGAGTCGTGACGACCAGACAAGGGAAGGAGAGCGCGATCTCTTCGTACAAAACCTCCTCCTATGCTTTCGTCTTGTAGGAGTCCCTCGAGAGGTCCATTTCTGTTGCTCCCTCCCTCTCTCTCTCTCTCTCTCTTCTTTTTACTTCCCTCTTTCGCTCTCGTTCTACAGTCTACCCGAATCCTCTTTCTAAACGACCGTGAGGAACAGGATTCCATCGGGAAAACGTGGAGAAACAACCGGTCTAACGCGGAGGAGAGCGATGGGATTGAGTTTGTAAAGTTTAGGGTAGAAGCTTCACTGTGCTTAATGGTATTGCCTACTTTGGGAAACCTCCACGTGATCGTACAAGCTCCTCTGATAAAAACGATTCTTTCGATGGATGACACCTTAACCTTCGTGTTATACACCGTAAACGACAAAAATGTTGAACCAACACGACCGCTTTTCTATTCTTGGAGAATTCCGCCGTGCCTCGAATAAACTTCGGTACTGGATGAATATTACATGAGAAAATGTTTTTTGGGGTAAAATAACTTTCGCAATTTCTAAAGGGTAGAATGCTCTTAGTGTCTAGCAGTTTTTGGATTCGCAATATTTTGAAACAACAACGCTGATTTTCAAACTTCATAAATAGTAGAAAAACTTCACGTTCCCCAGCTTCATTTGAAAATCTTTTTTTCAATAGTAATTCGAGTAAACTTTATTTTCAATCATGAACAGTGATTATTCTGCCGAACAACGAAATGAAAAACCGATAATTTTTTATACAGTCCAAGTTATTTCATCCGAGTAATAATATATTTACCAATTTCCTCAACCATACTTCGAACGACGAACTCAAAAAAGTATGAGTAAAAATCGAATGTTACAAAATTTTATCAAAATTAGTTCAATTTTCTTTACTACTTTTCCGTATTGAATATCATTCGGGGATTAATTCGAGTAAAAGGACGATAGTTGAAGGACCGAAAACCGTAGATATCGTTCGACTCAATCGAAAGTAGGAATTCAATACTTGAATGAAACGTCGTAGGAGACTAACCAAGATTTTTTCTCTAGTGCTCAACTTCCCGTCATCATTCTGTCAACTTTTTTCTTCTTTCATATTCTTCATCTATACGCCTCGCTGACTTAACCCTTAGCGTTTGTATTCCCCGGAGCCTCGTTGTCATCGATCAAGAAAAAGATCGAGAGAGAAAGAGGAGAGAAGGAAGCAGAGTTCAAGAGCGGTAAAGCCAGCGGAAATTATTGAACGACTCCGGCGTGTGCTCTGTGGAAACGAAGTTATCCGACCCAACCACTTTGAGCTTCTTTCTCGTTCCGACTCTTAACCCTCTTATACCTATACACCAAAACTTTCGGCCATCACCATTCAACCCTCTCGCTGCGTTCTATCTCCGAATATCACGAAATTGACGCTCTCTTTTACATACAAAAATATTCCTTTTCATACGTTCAGCGTATTCATCGAGATACGTTCGAAAGAACAATAGCACATTTCGTAGATTTGTTTATGGCGAATAAAACCTAAAATAACATCGAAATTCGTGTGAGAATATTTTTGCATAGCCTGGAAAATCCAAAATTTAATGAATAATTATGTGGCATCATCGATCATTGAAAAAAACTTGCTCACATTGTATTACTGATACAATAGAATCTGTGATTCGACTCCCAAACATCTACAAATTATTTTTAGTATACACTAAAACTAAACTGCATTAGTTGTTTTTCAGATTGGCGCTGCAACATTGAGATTCCGTGATAAATATGTCGCTAGTGCAATGTAAAATGAACGCGTCTTTAGAGTTTCGAAGCTATTTGTATCGCATCAGACAAAAGTGATTGATTGCAGACTTTTTCGTTACTTGAATATTTTGAAATATATTTAAGAGTAAGTATAACGTGATTTTAAATGAAGCCTTTTAAGCGATATCAATGGCATATTATTGTTTAATCTTGTAAAAATCTTGTAAAAAAAAATTTTTTTTAAAAAGGAAAAAAATTGATTTGATATTTTCGATTCGTATTTCTAACCCTATGTATCATTCCCTCATACAAACTATATTCATACTAAGTGTGATAATAGCAATAAACAAACAGACAAACTTTCAGGTTTATAATATTAGTTAGGATGAGAATTAAGATACGAAGATAGTCATGCTAACATTCTTTGGTCTTTTCATCGTCTTTTATCTTGATAATCAATTTAATAATTATAATTCTTTAAAAATAACAAACCTGTCGATCACAGTCAAGTCTGAGGAATTTTTTATCAAACAGTTCCTTGAACTCCTTTACGCTCGTCAACCAGAGGACTTTTGATCCTTCAAGTTCTCAAGATCTACGTTTTTATGTTATGGATGTAATTCACTATATCGTTATACATTGCACATACATCGTACATACGTATATATTTAAAATTCTTGGATTGCTGGGGCGTGTGTCCCCGTTGCATTAAACATATAGTATGCATATATATATTTATCATACGTACAGTAGAGGTACGTCGTTTTCACATGGTTGGGCGACCGGGAGGGTAGATCATGTTGAAGCTCATCCTGAAATATGTATATATGTATACATGAAGGAAGAGAGCACAGAAGAGAAGCACGTCTTGGTCTGAAGGATAACCCCCTTGAAAACCGTATAACCATCACCACAGACGAAAGATTCGCATCAAAAAGTTTCGCCATACGACTTTTCCCCCTCACTCCGTGGAATAACAATTTTTTTTCCCATTGCTTCACATCTCGTTCTATGTCGCGATTTGCGGAATTACATTCACGAGTTCGGAGGTCTCCCACAGAAATCACATCGCGAATGAATATTTTAATGAATAATTTCATATCTGGTGGAGGAATTTTATATTTGCTACGAAATATATCACATTTTTCGTGCATCAAAATTGGGAAATAACTTTCATTGCGATTAAAAGGAAGAAATCTACTTATTTTTATTATTGCTTGTTCAGAATTATATTGACTAATTTTTGTTTAATAACTGACGAAACTAAGATTCAAAATTTATTAGGTGCTGTGCTTGTGGAAGGATTTATTTTTCAAATTTTTATTTTAAGCTACAAATTCTATAAATCAGATGAATCTATCTCTATCGTTGTACAGAATAGTATATGATCTGAACTGGTCCCAGGGTCTCGTAAAGTTTATGATCCCTTTAACTCACCGAGTGAAGGGAACCTACGAAATGCACGTCAGGTAGAAAATCGTCCTTGGGAAAAAAGCTGAGACAAACAGGGAGGGTAGAAATGTCGCGAGTGTGCATTTCCCGAAAAGCTTCTTCCCCATACGGAACGTTTTTTATCGTCCTACCCGCTGACGTTGAAAGTCTCGAAGAGTTACGTTTCGACTTCTTTTTCTCCCTCTTTTCTCTATTTTTCTCTTTTACTCTCATTCGATGATCCTTACAAACTATTTTTGGTCCATACAACTCCCTGCAGCCCATCCCTTTATCACTGACATTTATCTTTCTTCTTTTCTTTCTCAATTTTGATGGCAAATTACCCTGGTAAACTAGCAGTTGTGAACTTCCCTCCCGATCGAGGATGTCATTCAAGAAGCTTCAACCGCATAACTACTAACAGGAAAAACGAGCTCAATCTCAAAATACAAAGTTCTTCGTTGATATTTTTTAGTTGATCGTGAGAACAAAATCATTTTTCGACTTTTCAAGGCGGTAGACAAAATATTTTTCTTAAAAAACATCATTCACGGGTTTTTAAAACGCCGAACGAACGAATTTGAACAAAAATTTTGTTGTATAATGCACATATCCTAGATCCCGTGCGTCAATTTAGTTGAGGCTGCAAGAAGACCCCGATCATGATTCCCTAACTTAGGGCCCTTATGCTCATACTGGCCCCTAAAAGGACGGTCACGCTTTTTCAACGAGGGCCTTTAAGGCAAATAAATCGAGTTCTTTGACTAGCCCTGTCGGAGCTCTATAAAAAAAAAAACATTAAAAAAAATATTTATTTTTTAATTAGAATTTAATTTCCGATCATATTTGGTCATGTTCTGGTATTTGCATTACTCCAGCCATTAAATTACGTCGGCATTCGATCCTACTTACCTACCCATCTGTAGACCTTACCGCATACGCACGCTACCATTACGTTATAGTCTCGTTGAACAAAATTGGTTAAAAAATGTAACATACGCAGCATTCTAGAATCTTCCTACAAACAATTTAGAATCTCTATATCGCAAAGCAAAAAAGTTTAAAAAACATATTAATAAAAACAATGAAATGAAATAAATTCAGTATAATTGATAATAATAATTATTTACTATTAAATAATTATGTAAAATGATCAATATAAAGAAAAAACATTCAAATTCTTAATATAGCCGACGAAATATATGCGTGAATGCAAATTTTTCAATTTTCAGAATCAGTAAGGATCCGATTTTTTGCCTTATTGAGACCCGACTTAGTTTTCATGTAATATTTCTCAGCATTTGGATAGGAGCTACTCTATTGAAGTCCGACTAGGTCCCCAATGGGTTGCCTTAAAAGGGCCATATTTTGAACCATTCTGGCGACCCTGACATTGCCCTGTCGGAGCCAAATCTGGCATTGTTGTGCCAATGCATGATAAGGCATTCATGTTCAAGCCCTTAAAGGCCCCCGATTTATGTTAGGGTTGCCCTGACAGTTTGACGCATGGGATACAATGTGCCAGTGCATATTTGTCAATTACTTATATTTTATCTTCTGATTACTTAACTATTTTGATATCTTGATTGAACATAACAAATTATTGGTTTCTTTAAAAAAGTGTTTCCAATATGATCTAGCAAGGATGCCTTGCATCTAGAGACGCGAGAGGGTCTCGACGCCAATTATTAAAACGAAAAGTTAAAAGTCACCGGCCAAGACTTGCCGCGTATCTATACTCGAGCATGCGCCCTTTTCGGTTAATTTCGAACTTTGAGCTGCTCCCAAATTGGGAGTCACAGCGCTAGAAGTGTAATAAGTAAAATATTTTGGATAAAAAAACCTCTCTTCTAAATTATTATATCTTAAAGGATTGTTTTTACAAAAAATACAAGTAAATACGCATTTCCATATTTAATCTTCTTTTTGCCTTGGCTTCCTTTTGTAGTTTATTTCTCGTCTTTTTACGTCTCTTCCTGACATATTTTTTAACATGCGTCCACCGTTTGTTGCTAGCAGACAGTCAACAATTTTCACATAATGGCGTATTATTTTCCTTTTTTACAACTTTTTGAATAATATATAACTGCTCCAGTCTTTAGTAAGTAATTATACTAAATGTGTGAACACGTGCCACATACATTAGATACAGGGTTTGGTGCATTTTCTCAATGAAGCTTACTATCAAACAAAAGTGCTCTCCACCGTGCAGTATTAGTACCTTTGACGTATCCCTAACGACCATACGACGTCATCGCTATTTTGTGTACCCTCTATATCTTCAGATATTCCCGTATCTCATATATAGGTAATAGGCAACTTCAGTATATTGTTTTATATCATAAATAGATCTATTTCGACAAAATCTTTTTATTGTTTTGTTTACTTCAATCCATATGTTTTCGAATTTTACCAAGTTAATTCTCTCTCAACTCCAAGCAAAGTTCTACCGAGATAATTCTATTTATTTTCCATTTAAGTTGTTTGCAGCCCTATTTACATTGTCACCGAGGCCAAACTTGTTCATTGTCGAGGCAAAAGAGGTCGCACACGCTATTCTCAAGATTTTCTTTCACTGAAGAACATTCGAAAGTGCCTTGGAGACTTCATTCTACGATTTTCATTTCACCATTTCCTCGTTTCTTTCTCTCTGTCTCTGTTAAACGTCTTTCGGCTCTACCATCGACCTTACGAACATTTTCTTCTATTCTCGGAAAATACCCTTGACGAACATTCGCACTGGCCTTTACTGGTTAAGTGACTTAATTGAATTTCCCATCAGGGGCCAGTACGACACAGCAAGAAAGAACTCGTTTTTCTCGGTTGCTCGTTGTACCATTGTTTCTGGCGAGCTAACACGGTGAATTTGGTGCGGATGTCTCGTAAAATTGGCTGCTTCAACTAAAGACGATCTTGGAAGGTATCGCGCTGGATCTGGACCTTTCCAGATCTCATTTTCTCGCAAAAAAATCGCTCGTTCTGTCTTTCTTGTTCCTGACTTCTCTACCTTTTTCTTTGGCTGTTCATGATTTTTCATGATTTTTTTTCTCGATATAAAAATAATTAAAACTTCTATGACTCGATGATCTTCTTTAATATGATTTTTATGAGCTCTTGCGCGAAAAAGACAGAATACAAAGGTCAAATTAAGTTACGAACTTCGATAGACTTGATTACTCGGTACTAACCTAAATTTACTGGTTTATTAAATATCATAAATTTAATAATTATTTATCGTTCTATTACATGTAAAGTTCTTTTTTGTTGATTCAAGCCGATAATATAATATTTACTTTTGACTGCAGGGAAACAATTACTATTTATTACATTTTAATACGAATACTATGAACTAATTTTTTTTATCAACTATTTATTTACGGAATTGTAACGAACATGATTTAATTGTGAACTTTCACTGATTTTTCGTGATACGTCAGTTATCCGAAAGCTGTAAGACAATTACATTTTGTTGAGTAAAAAAATACGTGCGAAATTTCACGTCAATTATATTTCAGCACGTGCTCTTTTTCTCTTCCTCTCCATCACTCTCTCTCGATCTCAATCTCTTTCTCTTTGTATCCACACGACTCATTGCACTTTAGTAAAAATTATCCTGACTTACATACTAAGTAAAAATAGTTCTCGCCTTTCACTGTTCACAATCTCTAATTCTGCTGCGTTATATTGCGAGCCAGAAAAATGCTCCCGTCATGCGCAGAGAATGCAGAATGAAACAGCATTTTTCACAAGTTATTTAACCATGCTTGTCGAACACAATAGCGTGCACTATAGATGCGTTATTTCATCATACTTTCACGATTTGTCCTGCAATTATTTATTGCACGCATACGTGAATATCAACAGCTTGTTGTAGGTTTAAAAAAATATATAAACAATTTTTTTTTACTTTTTTATTCTTATGCCAATTCGCGTGCGTCAAATTATCAAATTGCTTAACGTAAATCGGGGCCTTGAAGGTCTTGGACATGGATACCCTATCAGACATTGCCACAACACTACCAGGTTACGCCCCGACAGGGCAATGTCAAGGTCGCCAGGATGATTCAAAACATGGCCCTTTTTAAGGCAACTAGGGCGGCCACCATTCCAAGAAATTGTCATATTATGACAGACTAAGTGAGGTCCCGATAGGGCGAAAATATGGAAGCCTTGATTAACCATAACATGGTATTCGTAAGACAACCCATTGAGGACCTTAGTCGGGCTTCAGTAGGTTAGCTCCTATTCAAATGATGAGAAATATGATATCAAACCTAAGTCGGGTCCCGATAAGGCAAAAAAATCGGAACCTTGTTCGATTTCGAAAATTGAAAAATTTGCATGAAGGCATATATTTCGTCGGGTATATTAAGAGTTTGAATGTTTTTTCTTTATATTGATAAGTTCCAATAATTATTGGATAGCAAAAAATTATTATTGTTATTTATATTCAATTTACTTCATTTCATTGTTAATATTATAAAGGTTTGAGGCTTCATGAGGTTTTTAGTTGATCAGCTGATCAATTAAAAGATCGGGAGGACGGTGTGCCAGATAGGGTGGATCTGGTAACTTCCGTCTCTATTCAGGTTATCCGGGTATCTTCGGATTTCTAGACCTTCTCTATGTTTTCTGGCGAAGTAACTCGAAGGGTTGGCCAGCATTTGAGCCTTGTCGAAAAGGATAGAGTGTCCAATTTCCATCTTATGTTCTGTTAATGCTGACTGGAGAATATGGCCATATCTGACACACCGTTGGTGTTCCTTGATCCGTGTACTGATCTTCCTTCCGGTTTCTCCTATGTATACTTTGCCACATGAGCATGGTATCTTGTATACCCCCGGTGTGTTTAAAGGGGGTCTTTGGTCCTTCGGGTTCGGGAGCACTTGTGCTATCTTCTTTTGCGGTTTGAAGATGACTTTGATGTTGTATTTCCTGAGGACCCTGCTTATGCGATCTGTTGTGCCTTGAAGTGCTCCCGAACCCGAAGGACCAAAGACCCCCTTTAAACACATCGGGGATATACAAGATACTATGCTCATGTGGCAAAGTGTACATAGGAGAAACCGGGAGGAAGATCAGTATACGGATCAAGGAACACCAACGGTGTGTCAGATATGGCCATATTCTTCAGTCAGCATTAGCAGAACACAAGATGGAAGCTGGACACTCTATCCTTTTTGATAAGGCTCAAATGCTGGTCAACCCTTCGAGTTACTTCTCCAGAAAACATAGAGAAGGTCTAGAAATCCGAAGACACCCGGACAACCTGAATAAAGACGGAGATTACCAGGTCCACCCTATCTGGCACACCGTTCTCCCGGTTTTTTAATTGATCAGCTGATCAACTAAAATCTCCGATTGGCTGATGCAGTCATCCGGAACGATGACTATGCGTATCTAAGGACTATCTGAGACCAGGGAGCTTCAGTATCGGAGCTCCTAGCCCTCATGATGCAAACTGTAACGTTTGCGAAACGTCGGCAATACGCTGAAACATTACACGGCATCCATCCGGAAGCCTCAAACCTTTATAACAATAATGGCCATGAAAGCCTCAAAACTAGAATGATCAAATATTATCGGAAATTAAATTCTAATTAAACAATTAATATTTTTTTAAATGTTTACATTTTGATAAGTCTCCGTATAGGGCTAGTGATAAAGGCCCCGACTTATTTGCCTTTAAAGGCCCCTGATTAAAAAGCGTGACCTTCCTTTCAGGGGCCAGTATGGGTTTCCATACAGGGGCTCTAACTATGTTAGGGAATCCTAATCGGGGCCTTTTCGCAGCGTCAACTGAATTGACGCATGGGTTCTAAGAAGCCTGTAAACTTTATACCTTTCAAGACCGATATAAGTGTGAAAATAAAAAAATTGCGTGTATGTAAAAATGGTAGAATGTCAATAATTACAAAATTCATTGATCGATCATCGATTCATTACGAAATTTTCCAAAAGCTGGATATCGACGAAAGAACCTTCGGAAAGTTTGCTTTCACAACAGTACATCTGACTATATGGACCGAAAAAACTTTGGGTACCGTCTAATAATGTATGTATATCAAGGAGAATACCAGCAATTTGTTTGAAAAGAAGGAAACGAGGTTGAAAATTTGTAATCGGCGTTGAAACATCAGCGAACACGGAAAATAGAGAGCACGTTGAGTGGAAATGGAGGAAGAGGAACAAGGGAAGGTATCATAGAGTGGGTGGATACAATGTGAACACGTGAATCCGGAATTTTCAGTAATCGGCGAACCGTGTCCAAAGCAACGAGCCGCGAATCGATCTATCCAATGTCGCTATATATTTCTCTCCTCTCGCTTTCTCTCACGTGCTGTCCGTTTTTGGCTCTGTCTGAATGGTCATCAGGCGATTTGTCATAGTTCGCTAACGTATTCGTAGTTTATCATTAGAAGCGAATTCGGATCGTCATATAAACTATTATCTGAAACCTATATATTGTATACGCTTAATTTGCCCTCGTTCGCAATTTACCCTGAATTATATCGAGAAGCAGAATTGATGGAAACACGAAAATGGATGCATAATAATGATGAAAACAGTAATGGGAAGAAAATACGGGTAACCTCTCATATATTGTGTTATTTTGTATTGGTGATATTTTTTTTTCTTCTTATTTCTTCTCTCGAGAAGCAGATCGGTGCATGCAAAATCTGTTTGGGTACCACGTCGTGGCCACCCTCACTTAGGTTTTCCTGAATAATACATAAGCCATGTGTGTGTACTCTTATACATTACTTCATTCTCTTTTTCCTCTTTCTCCCTCTTTTCTCTCTTTCCCTCTCGTTTTCACTAGCTTGTTAAAAATCGAAAAACTTACGACACTTTTTTTTTGTAGCCTCGTTGGCTTTATAACGCTACGGAATAAGAGAAAGAGATAAATAGTGCTCTCTCTGCTGTCTCTCATTCAGTAGCCTCGGTGTTGGGCACGTGAATATTTTAAGCATCGCCCAGCTGCCTTTTGCATTTTAACGGCACTGGCCCTTTGTTATCCCTGGGCAATACGTAGGTGTGTGTGGGTGTGTTGTATGTGTGTGTGGGCGCCTGGTTTCACCTCATCCTATTCCCCACAAAACTCACCCCGGGGCCGCTTTTTCTTGCTCCACATTTTTTTTCTCTTTCTCTTCCGTTTACCCGATTCTATTTTCAAAGCTCTTTTTCTACTTTCTGTTACCTCCACGCCAACATTTCCCTGTTTTTCTTGGGAAGAGTAGAACTATTTTGAAAAAATGCGTGGCTCATCTGAAAGTTTAATTTCAGACCATTAAATTTTTTTTGTGGTTTTCCATGCCTGCCAATTTATATATAATGAGAAAATAATATTGAGATTTTCTCATATAAAACAATTTGCAAAAATTCAGATCAGAATCTTCATCAATTTAATATTCACTTCTCTCGGTCCTTTCTTCTTTTCCTCTCACTCGAGCTATATAGAAACTCTGCGAGATCTTGCGCTCGCGGGAAAATTACGTCTTCGCTATCGCATCCTCTCACCGCGACCGAGCGTGATACTTTCTTTAATCGACCTCTCGTGAAATGGGGCAATGCGATATACATAATTCCACAGCATACATGCCGCTGCAGTACGCGGTGATCACAGAAATTTATTTGCTCTTGTACGGTTCTCCTTTAAAATAATCGCTGCGATCCTCACAAGTGAGATTCCGTTAAACGGTCACAATATAGCGGAAAGGTTTCTCTTTAACGGTCGCGAGCATCTCGAATTATTAACCCGCGAAAAACGACAGAAGAAAGAAACTCAAAAAATTAGAATAAATTAATGAAGTTAGTTTCAACTTCAGAATAAATCTTGATGCTAAGAAAATAATGTCAAGTGCAAAAATAAACAAGTATAACATTATAAAACCGATGTGTTCATACCGATTACTAATAAATTCCAATTTATAAAATACTTTTATAATTTTGCAACGTTTGTATGCTTGACGTGCCTTACCATGTATAATATACCACGTGGATTAAAGTAACGCATAAAAACAAAAGAGTCGTCTCTGGTAAATAGACGCTGGGGAGAATGCAACGAGACGGTTTAACCCGAAACGCAATTTCGACGCAATTGGCTCGAAACTGCTCGAAAACAGCATAAGCGGTAGAGAACTGTTCTCCTAGAGTTTCTCTCACTTTTGCTCTCTGCACCCTCTCTACGCACATGTATGAACATATATATATATATATAAGATGGTAGTGCTCCAGATACGAGATGGCGCTATTACGGCAACGTTTCATCGTCGGCTTGGCAATTGAAAGTACACCGAGATGATGCAGTGTATTACGCTCTAAAATGCAATATAACACACATCTCAGCCGGATAAATTCTTGGTTAATTGTATATTAGTAAAGCAACTACTTTGCCCGCAAGTAAGAAATATAATTTACGAATTTTTTCTTGTCAAAAGAACAGTTACTAGTATTTTAGCGAAAGCGTTCTATTCGAAATCATGAAAATTTCAATTGATCTTTAGACAAATCCCATTTCGATACTGAAAATCAAATTTTTATATGAGACAAAATTCCTTGTATTATATCAAACCAATTTCAATTTTAGTAAAAACAATATTTTTTTAAATTTCGGAACGTTCCATCATGAAGGGTATATATAGGGTTTTGAAAAATTGCAGCTTTTGGAAAATGGTTTATTTCGTGATCGAAAATGAATATACAGGGTGTGTTATTTAAAAAAAAGTATGAAAATAAATCGAAAATACGAAGTACGAAAAAATGTTTTCTATAAATTATTACGGTTTTGAGAGGAACAACCGATTTTTTTAGAAAAATACCGGATTTTGAGACGAATCCAACAAAAAAGAATTCTCTAGCTCAAAAAACGACAGAGTTATTGTAGATTGAAGTTTTTGGAAATTTTGCACGCTACATAAATTACAATGGCGAATTTTGAAACGTGTATTCGACTCTGTCGACCAATTTAACAAGTTTTGGCTGCTAACTCACATTTGATATGAACAAATTTACCGTACATGAACAAACTTACTCTTACCCTTACCCTTACTTAAGGGGGGACAACCATTTAGAACCTTCAAAAAATCGATTTTTTTTTGTTGCTTTAAAAGTTACTTTAATATTTGTAGAATACGAAAAACTTCATGACTTAGGCCAATAGCAGATTAGTTCGTTATAATCGTAATAATCGTAATAATAGTAATAATAACAATCGTAATAATAGTTCGTAATAATCGTAATAATAGTAATAATAATTAGTTCGTAATAATAATAAAAATAGTAATAATAGTAGATTAGGCGGCATAGCAGATTAGTTCGTAAGTGGCTTTATCGAACACTTTTCCATTGCCAAAACTTTAAACGCATTTTTCTCGGAACTTTTTTTTTCACTATGTGTTTTTTTGATGCCAAAGATTGTTCAGAGACTATTGAACCGATCGGGCTAAAATTTTGCACACGTTTTCGTAACCTATAAAACCACTTGGTGAACCTAAACATATTTTTAATTTCTCAAAATAAACTAGTTTTTTTGATCAGCGAAGAAGAAAAAAAATATCGAAAATATCGATTTTTTTAATTTTATGTCTGCTAATTCTTAACTTATTATTAAAAGATTAGGTTTATCAAGTGAACACAGGCATATACTGACCACATCCTTTTGCCCTTCTGTTTTAGATCATTTTTCACGGCGCTACAATTGGCACCGTAAAAAAAATGCCTAATGCGTAAAAATGATATATCTCCGTCAATTTTCAATCTTTTCTAATGATTAAAAATGGAAAATACTTGTTGAAATATTTATAATAAACTGTCAAAATTTCAATGAGATCCATTTATTTCTTCTCTTTCAAAAAAATTCTTAAAAATCTGCTCAATTTCGGCGTTCTAAATGGTTGTCCCCCCTTAACCCGTCAGCGGTCACGCTATAAGACTTTTTCTCAGATTAATATTAAAACGATGATTACTCGAAAATTTCAAATGGCATAAGCATTTGAAATTTTTTTTATCTTCGCCAAATTTATTTTTCTGTATGATAGCAGAGTTAAAAAAAATTTTTCAATTTTTGTTTTTGAATTTTTTAAAATTATTATTTTTTAATTTTTAGTGTCAATTATCGTTGTATTTATGGTTTTTTGAAAATAAAAATGTTCAATAGTCACAATTACTGTAGCGAAATTGTTTTCAAGTTACTATTTATCAAATTAAATACTTGAAGCTATACATTTGAAAAAATCTCTCATCGCGCGCCCAATGTTTAAAGTGTATGTAGCGCGATCGCTGACGGGTTAATCCGAAAATATGCCACCGAAATTCTACTGCCTGCATTAGTGTTACGCAAGGCGTATGTGTATGTGTGTGTGCGCCCGCACAAACGGATGGAAATGCGGACCCCACGGCTCGTCACTTTTCCGGTATTTTCTTACTCAAAATTGCTTCTTTCTCATTGCGTACTTCATTGCAATTTTTTGAAATTGTTGCCATTTTGCTCGATAGACCATAGAAAACGCCCGAAGACGTATGTAAAATCGGGTTACCTGGGATGCCAGAAATCGGACCATCCAACACACACGCACACACACACACACACATTCAATACATCCATATTTAAGTTCCACTGTCGCTGGTTGTCAAGTTTGCTCCACCGATGTGGATTCTGTGCGGTTCAGTATCAGCAGTAGTAGCAGTTTACGACCGCGTTACTATGAAATATGAACTCATCGCTAAAAGATCGAGGTGAAAAATATAAGATTGATGACGAATACGTTGGGGCGCCACTGACAAACGGACCCGATTTACCATATATCCTGCTGATCGGGATACCTCCAGCTCTTCGCTGATCTGTGGATTTTTGCCTAATATTACCAAAACAACGATGATATGACAATCGATTTCATGGACGTTGATAAGATCACAGTGCTGTCTTCGGCCAGTAATTTAGGTATGTCGAACTCCTCATTCAATTCCGAAATGGTGACAGTGACGAGGTGCTGCTGATTTGGGTATCTTAATTGATTGTTGATTGCCGCTGTCCTATAATTTTGTCAATATTCTCCGAGTGTCAAGAGAATATTAATTATTTCATTGGGAATGAAATCAGGCATCGTGCAGACAGATGGAGGAAGAGTGGGTCCTGCAGGAAGCCGCTTTGAATAGTTGAACTGAACTCATCTTTTTCAATCGGAACGACTAGATCGCAAAATTTTTGGAGCACCGTGATTTTATCAATGAATACCGGATGCCAAAATGGTGTGTACACCAGTGTGGGTGTTGAACGTTCCGACCTCTCATGGATTTAGTGGCTCAAGAGTAGTAGAAGATGTGTGGCGCGTACCAAATATCGCACAAAGACGAGACGCCGACAATATACAAATAGCGTGCGATATTCCCAAAAACTTCAAACCGTCATAACTTTCTTGGTGTTTGAGCTAGAGAAAATTTTTTTTCGTTGGACTCGTCTCGGAATCAGCTGTTTTTTCTAAAAAATAATAATTATGTATTTTCTTTTGAAATATTGAAAGTTACCGCGGTTTCTTGTATTAGTTGTGTCCAAAAAAAATAAGTCGTATTACCATCGAATGTCCCTCTCAAAACCGTTAAACTTTTGTGGGAAAAACTTATTTGTACTCATCTTTTCGAAATATTTCAATGCTTTTTGTACTCATTGTACTCATCTTTTCGAAATATTTCAATGCTTTTTGGAAATGAGACACTCTGTATAATATAATGTATTATATACAAAGAAAAAAGTGGTAATTTTTGTGTCCTCAAGTGAAAACAGGTGCTTCGCCCGGAATAAAAAGAAATTTTTCAATAAATTTACGACACATACTTGATGCAACGTCATCGTTACATTACAGGAATACGCTCTAGTTTGAGATTCGTTAATAATCAAATGATATATCACCATCTTAAAGAGAAATCGAAACGATATAATATCAACCGGTGATCGGCACACTTTTTTTCAGCCTCATCGTTCCAAGCGAATTTTTAAGACGATTATGGCGCTACTCATGACTGTAAGAGCAAACATTTTTTTCAAAATATAGTCCTGACTTTGGAATTTCGAAAACACTACAATCGATTTGAATTATATCACTTTTTGCCGAAGATCCATGGTTTAAACTCGGATTAGTGAGTTGCATTCTGCGGATTTTGATCGTCCCAATTCAGGCCAATGACCTTAATAAATAATTACAAAATAACAAACAGGCATCGCCTATGATATAGTATAACGTGCACCCCTATCTAGTCGAAAAGTGCATAAGTAGCACAGTACATCAAATTTCGAGTAGTGAAATTGAAGTAGGCATACTGTTGGTAAATACTGTTGGTGGTGAATGATAATCCACCGGCATATTTACAGAGTGGCTTTTAGCTTGCCCGTGCGTTAATTTAGTTGAGGCTGCGAAAAGACCCTGATCGGGATTCCCTACCGTACTTGGGGCCCTTGTATAGAAACCTCAGTAATCCTAAAAAAGATTATAACGTTCTATATTGTTTCTAAAACTGTACTGATGGAAAATCGATAGAATTATTTAATATCTGAATCAGCTTATTGAATTTCGACAAATTCGCGGGATAGTTTTAATCACAGAAATAAGAGCTTATGTTGTAGAATATCATCACCATAGCTCGAGATTATTACAGGTTGTTTCTTTTAAACAATTCCGAGTCACATTATTTATACATCCTTGATTAATATTTTAACATATAGAAAGATATCAAACAATTAACTCATGGAACTATTCAAGATTATTGGTTCATATTGTGAGTAAAATAGACAACAAACGAAAGGGGGTTCTTTTATTTATCTTCTTTCTATTTATATAAATTTGAATTTTTGATGAGGATTAGGACTGCGACCATGGAATTTACGTCATATTTTTCAATCTCTTATTTAAATCGAACGGACTCGCTGCCGTGATCAAGTGCAAATCTAACATGGAAAAACCATTTTTTGCCGAATTTTTCTATTGGTGAATTTTTTCCGTATACGTTAAAACCATGCAAAGTCCAACATAAAACCCTCGACGATTCATAAGTTCATAGAAGATGGAGATTGGAAATATAGAAAGGCATATCGCGTGAAACGAAAGGATACCAATAGCAGTGAAAACAGACGTATTGAATCAGACTCGTCATTCGTCATCCGTAAAAAAATTGCGCCACATACGTGGACAATAATAAAAATACTAGCTTTCAAAACTACAAAACGTTCTAGTGCGAGTCACTGAAGCTTGGAGAGAATATATTTTTCGAAAAATGATGAGGCAACGAGCGAAAAATCAAATTGTACGCCTCTCGTGCGCGACATTCACGGATTTTTTTTTCATCATTCACTGCAGAAGAGTACGTAGTCACTGATGTGTATTAAAATAACAATGGGAAATACATGATGGCGAGTGAATCGTTGCGTGAAACATTTTCCTCGCTGTATCCATATTTTAAGGTTTTATTGATTTGAGTTTGCGCCGAAAATGTTGGGTCGTTTATTTCAACGGATCAGAGTGGAACCAAAATTCGAAACACTATGAATGAGTTAGAGATGTTTTTTATATAGACATTGACCACTCATATTTAAGGCAGGACCTCGGTAAAATGTGCAAGTCGTTGAGGTCTTTTCCGATTATGCTAAAACTTTAGGTAAGTGTTTCTACTATCTTAAAACTTATTTCCCGTTCAGAATTAAAAAAACACGAAAAAATGTATCAAGTGCCTATACGAAAAAAAATGATCTGTAAAAATTAATGGTCGATATTTAAAAATTACTGAAACTAAAACAAAATATACAGTTGAAAACTGTAAATTAGTCGTTTTACAGTGCGTTCCATTACAAAATAATGGATTTAATGTGTTTTTCACTTTCTAATTAATTATTAATGCTGATCTAAACTGTAAAAACCTCAATGTCCACAGTAAAAAAATGACACAGCAGAAATTACAAATAAAACGAGGAATCCCACTGTGTATGAAATGTAAAATTTACAGTACACCCAGTAAAATATTCAATACGCATAGGAAAATAAACTGTGAACCAATACTATTTACAGTTATTAAAAATTGTAAAAAAATTTAAACGGCATACGCGAAAAATTCTAATTAGAAAATATAAAAATTGTATACTTCCAATAGAAAAAATTATCGTCGATATAAATTAGAAATTGCAGTGTGCCCGGTAAAAATTCGAAAACGTATTGCAAAATTTGTTATGTTACTTTCAATTTTTACAGTGTACACTTTAATTTCTCCAAGCACGTGAGCCAAGAAATTTCAAGGTGAAACGCTTAATGAAGACTTTTGCTGTATTTGCTTATCCACTGATAGTGGGTGCGATATTAGGATTTTCCACCAAAGGAACTTGCAGATTTTGTTTAAAGTTTCATGAAAAAATTATGTTTACGCGTCCAGAAGGCGCTACTAATGTGCAAAACTATAAACTTTCATCAAAATCTCATCAAAAACTACAATCCATTTTTTTCCGTATAAGTTTTTTTCCGTTGACAATCGCAGATTTTTTTACATATTACTGTAAGTATTATGAACAAAAATGAGTAACCGTTTTATCATCCAACCATTTTTCGCAGAATTATAATTTTTTTCGTCGATTTTTGTATTTATTTTGTTTTTAAATCTAATACTCTACAAGAAATCGATTGTTTTTGAGTCTAACTAGATTTAAAATGGTCTGTTTCTCATATTAAGAAGAGTTTGTTTTCTCAAGAGACTCGGTAGTTGTTCTATTGTTTTATCAAGAGACTCGGTAGAGTCTCGGGTCAAATACATTTGCAGCTCTGTCGTATGGTGTCCCGATCACTCGCCGAGTCTATATTATCTCGAAACAAGGCGATTCGCGGTAGTGCGGGTAAAAATTTTATGATGTTTTTGCTAATTGTAGAGCCTGGGAGTCATTTGACGGCTTGAAACGCGAACTTTAGACTAATTGAGCAATGCTCTTTCGATTGAGCCTAAAATCAGCACGATTGGCTGCATAATTGCTGAGAAAAAACTTTGCACAGGTTTGGGATTATCCTCAATTTTACTACATTCAAAAATTTTCCGTGTCGGTATACGCGCGTGCAGAGACACAAGCAAAGGCGTTTTGTGGCTAACGGCTTTCTGATTGGTCGAACCATGATCAAACACATTTAAGCATTTGACGTAGCTGTATGTCGCGTGCAGAAGATACATACAAAGGCCTCTTGCTGCCTATCAGGGAAACTAGAGTAAAGGAGCGGACACAGCATAGGAAAATAAGTAGTAACAGCGTGCTCAAAAACCCGTCCTCAATTAGTTCTCCGCTCTGCCACTGACATCGCATGGGTCGGAAAGATCCTACAATATAGTAATAAAATTAGTCCACACGATGAAAGTGACCGTTCCGCACTTGCGCAGTAGAAAGAAAAGATTCGTACCCAAATCACGATATATCCTAATTTCTCATTATAACGCATAAATTTCTCATTATACGTATCAAATCACTATATATCCTAATTTCTCATTATAACGCTGACGTCTTTGGTTCCCTTAAATTTTCAAAATTAGAGAAATAATTCATGTCGTTTATGGAGTTTGAACTTCATTCGACATGAGCTTCTTTTTTTAACAGTTATTTATACCTATTGAATCCCTAATTTAAATGTACGTATTTTTTAACCAACTGTTTCATGCCCTATTTTGACAACCTTTCATATTTCAGTGATAATTTGAGGAAATAGCTCAAGGAAGTAGCAGTGGCAGAATAAAGTCGAAAAAGTATAAATACTTTCATAAAATTTAGTGACTTACGTCCCAAGGAAAATATATTATTATATAAATATAGTCGCTCGAGTTCATATGGATTAATTTTATAATTTCATATAAAATTATTTCTTTCACGGCTAAACCAAATTAACGAAACTTCTGTTTTATTATTGGAAAAAAACTTTCCCGAACATTTTTCGATTCATTTAACGAAAAGATAGGATGATTGCTCGTAAAAATTGAAAGTATATTACCAATTCAACTTGAAAAATGGTAATAATTATTCACTTTGAAATCAATTGTATAAAAAATCTCTCTTTATCCTTTCTTATCTCCCATTATTTACTTTGTAATACTGTAAATAAATACATCGGAAACGTTATCATATGCTCTTTCATATTTTCAAGGGATCTTAGGCAGTAAGGAATGTAATTATTTTAAAAATTATAATTTTAAAAAATAATTTCCTTCACTTTACATTTTTTATTCTTCGTTCTGGTTGACCAGTAATAAGAAAGACAAATATTCACTATTTTTTTATTGAAAAAGCAAACAGAAATCATAGATTAATTAAACAGATAACGCATGTTTGAATATTTTTTTATTCAAAGAAATTTGATATACTTCTATTGTTAAATACAATAAATTAATTAACACTGTACATTAATAAAAAAAAATTTGCACTTATAAACATAGACACTGCGCGTATTTTGAGAAATTGAGGTTAGTAAATAAGTAGTAACGGTGTATCTGATCTAAGTATATATATGACTAGGATCTTTTCGATCGCAGCACCGCCGTTTCAGGCTGGGATTTCATGTACATTTCTAAAGCACACTATGTCCACTCCTTTACTCTAACCTTCCTGCTGCTTATCATCTTTCTGTTGTTATATCAGAGAACACTATATGGCTTAGTTTACACCGAAGCGCTCTATCCCGATTCACTTCAGACCGAAATGAAATTTGGCCGCGTGTAAACGTGTCAAATTCATTCCAATTCTGAATTTTACACGTTTACACGCGGCCAAATTTCACTTTGGGTGAATTGGGATCGAGCGCTCCGGTATAAACTAAGCCCATGTTCTCTGGTTATATCTATATATAATAAAACACCAGTCTGTCAGTTGTGATGGTTCAAAACGGAGTTTTGACATGATATGGATAAATTTAGAAAAAATTCATTTCGTAGTTCAGTGAATTTAATGTGCGAGAATACCGAGAAGAATATTTTCGTTTGATAAAAAAAATTATTACCTACGATGACGCATGTTAATATTTTTAATAGCTTTCCCAGAGTAATACTCTTGGAAACAAAATTCGTTTTTCATGGTGGCTATCTGTTTGTTATGGAGAATCCTAAATTTAAAAAAACAGTTCACTTCATAGCTGAGTGTGATACTAAAAATGAACTTTTTTTTTTTTTTAAAGTGAATGTGTGAAAACATGTGTGATAAAAATGTATGATGTGCCCATAAATAAAAAATTATGAAAATAATAAATGTTCTTGAAATGTCTATTATAAAAATTGTATAAATTACTTTTGGTGTGGAATCATGATTTTAAATAGTTTTCAGATGCTCGGTTCCTGTTATGATATTGAAATTCGCATGGCTGAAGTACAAAAAAAAATAAACCCCCAATATTCTGCAGGCCGTGCTAAGTTCTTTCGCTTTTTCTTTCTGGCATCCCACTACATGTTTTATATTCAGTTGGGGTTTTGCTGATTACGTGAACATTGATATTCAAGGATCGTTTTTCACAACAAGACGAAGAATCAAAACGTTAGCAATAGTCTAATGGCATCACTCGGTCAGGCTTGTGCAAAATACGAGTGAAAATGAAATCATGTGAAAAAACTAAATATTCAATATTTATTAAATTCTTTAGTGCGCATTCGGATATGATTTGTTGAAAAGAAGTGTTCCAAAAATATTTCTATACGGTTTCAGTCCTGGTCTTCCAATCATATTTTTCTCATGATATTGAAATTCACATTGCTGAGACGAAACAAATATATATATATATATATACATATCTGATTTCTAAATATATTGAAGGTGCTGCAGGCTGTGAACTGAGCTGAGTTTCTTTGCTTCGTGAATTTGATCTAAAAAAACTGTTGAAGCTAAAGCAATGGAGCATTTGCTATTCCTTACAAAAACATAAGAAATCTTATTTTCCTCGCATATAAGGATTACAAGACACTTATATTGGTGAATCAAGTAGGTTGGCAATACTCTTTATTTCTTGAATCATTTCTATCTGATTTTTATAGTTTGATAAGGACTAAATACTCTATGCAGTGGCAAAGGGTCCAAGTTTACACAACTATTATAATGATAACCAGAGAAATAGATTCAAGTTTTATAATAATAGATAATCGATTAAGATTTCAAAGATTAAATTATTGTTTTAATAAAATATTGCAATGTAAAAATTTATTTTCTGAATAATTAATAGTTCTCACAGAAAAAAAAATAGGAAAAACAGACTTGACTCACTCTTACACTCGATGGAATAAATTTCAAGTTTTAGTTAGGATTAGGAATTAGAACTTTCTTTATATCGAAAATATGTAAAAAAAAAACAAAGAAAATAGAATAAAATAGAAATAAGTATTCATGTCATTCGGTAGCACAAAAGCAAAAACCAGAATTTTCTTTACACCAATCAAAAGATTCTCATATTTTAATTTAAAAAAAAATGCTCCATCGCTGTCTTCCAGAATGAAATAAGTACTCACATTCAGAGCACTGATAGATATTTTATTTTGCTCGATCTAAATGATTCGAAATTATGAACTTTCAATTAAAATGTACTATTGCATCAATCAAATATCAATTAAAATTTATTCCAATACGTAGCATAGATACAAGCAAAAATATGATTTTTTTTTTGCCGATCAAAAGATTTTTATATTTAGTTTTGCAAAATAGGTTTATTGCTGCGTTCTAAACTGAATCAAATTTTTACATCCAGTTTTTCAAATTCAGCATCCTGCAGGATGAAATAAGTTTTTATAATATGCATCAATCAAGTATGTGTGAAAATTCATTCTAACAGGTAGCATAGATACAAGAAAGAATCTGGTTTCTCTTTTTCCGATCAAAGGATTTATATATTAGCCCAGTCGCTCTGTCCAAAATGAGCCCCTGAAACTTTCTTTTTCGATTTCACAATTTTCTTTCTGTAATCGTTGGTGCGAGGGCGGAGGGGGATCACTGGTAGTCTAAATCCACAAATTAGACCATATTCTCCATGTGCGCCGATTACATTCGTGAATTTAAGGGAGAATTAGTTTTTTTATAACTCGACAATTTTCAAGATTTACTAAAAATGGTCATGACTAAACTTGTCGAAAATTTAATTCTCTGCGCCTCTGGTGATAACAAATTTTATAGATGATAAAATTCTCTACAACTTTCGTCCTTACCTTTTTTCTCCTAGCTTACATATTTTCGTATTTACGCCTACAATAAATAAAAAAGGGGCGCGAAAGAATCTTCACGAACATCAAACAACTGCATGTCTTTCTATGAAATAAAAATGGAATTATTTTTTTTTAATAAAACCATTCGCACTATCGCACGGGTAGAATTCCAGGCGCGTTGTTTTTCTCTTGTTTTTTCTTACAATTTTTTAAAATCAGAATTCCATTTTTTGTGCAAGTTTGAAAGATTCGAACAACGTATTTTCTCTTTTTTTCGTTTTGTTTCGTATGAGTTTTTGAAATCGTAATCCCGTTTTTTGTTACAAGTTTTTAAAGATCGGAATGATTTCTTGTTCCATGTTTTGTCGTTTACTTTCTCATTAGCTTAATAATTATTTTTTATAAGTTATAAGTAATAAGTAAAAGAAGTAATCCTCTTTTCAGATATTTATAAGAAAAAAAAAACAAAAATAATGCAAAACTTTAAAACTTGCAAGAAAAACCAGAATTCCCGTCTCGAAAACTTATAAGACAGAAAACGAAAAAAAATGGAATGAAAAACCATTTGGATCTCTAAAAATTTGCAAAAAAACGGAATTCATTTTGGTTTTTGGGCCGGATATTTCATGATTAACATTGCTGGTTTTTTATCTTCGATTTTTTTTGGGCGAGGGGGGTATGATTTTTTGTGGAAATAAATAGAAACGGGAGTCAACAAATGTACTTGTCCAGGTTTTTTCCCGTGGGGGATTTTTGCCCTTTTATGATTTATCTATTAATTTAAATATTCATTTGATTATTAATTTGCGCGAGATTTGCCAGATCAAGCATATGAATTATTGAGCGTGATAGTCGACGATCTATCCAGAAGGGGTAATACCTAGCCCTAGTTAGGTCTTCTGCAAGGACAGCTATAGCGTCGAGGGTAGATAAGCATGTGTCACATATTATCGATTTTCGATAACTGAGGACCCAGCGACTTAAGAGTGGGGAAAGGAGCGTATTACCAGTTAATTTATTGATGATTAGAAACTCA
This sequence comes from Rhimphoctona megacephalus, assembly GCA_963989365.1. NCBI lineage: Eukaryota > Metazoa > Arthropoda > Insecta > Hymenoptera > Ichneumonidae > Rhimphoctona > Rhimphoctona megacephalus. The sequence goes on from OZ022417.1 coordinate 10,149,273, forward strand.
CTTCGATCCCGACTATCCTAAAAGAAAGTCGAAATGATTGTCAACCCTCAAGGAGTCTCGTCGCATTACCATTTTGTCGAATTTATTATATCGTAAAACAAAATATTATTTATTGAAGTCTTTGTGAATTAATTGTCAGTCGTACCGTCAAAATATCGACCAAGGTGAAGGATTACATCGTTGGTCAACAAGAAACTGTTGCGCAATATCTGCTTGTTATATATCGTCAAAGAAACGTAAGTCTTAAATAAATTTATATCTTTGAAACATTTTGCCTACGCTGCTTAATTTCTTCACTTGTTTTATCGATATTGCAATCAATCCTAGGTCCTCAACTGTACCTACCCTGAAAGGAGTCCATTGTCGATAATATTATTCTTATTATAAAATTGAATTAAGATATTTGTTAGTTGAACGACTAGCTGGCGCCCAACAAAGTTATAAACTAAGATTTATATTTGCCAATTAAAATTATTATGAAAGCCTAAGAGCCCTGGCAGCCGTGAGGACCCCGGCCACGCCAGATGAGGATAAAGTATTCCGTCTCAATATTAACAGTATGGGATTTATGGGATTATGGAATTATGGTAATTTAATATTATTGATTTTAACAACGAGATCTATAGTGTGAGAATAGTGACAAACGATATTAATTTTGAAGTAGTTCCAATTTGAAAATCAATATTTAAAAACAGTGATAAGAATTAATCAAACTCAAAATCATTCAATTGACTATAAAATCAATTTATGAACTGTACAATATTCGATTTGACACAAATAATTTTTCAAATAGACGAAAAAAAAATTGTAATTCTGCAAAATATGATTGGATGATAAAACGGATACTTATTTTTATTCATAATACTTACCAAGATGTGTTAAAAAATTTGCGATTGTCAATAACAAAAACCTAGGTACTTCGATCATTTTTTTCCTGTTTTTTCGTTCTGAACCGGAAATACAATTCGGCGAGACGGTTCTTACAGTTATTTCTTGGTTTTTAGTTAGTATTAGAAACACTCACCCACATATTTAGCATAATCGGAAAAAAACTCGACGATTTGGAAATTTCACCAAGGTCCTTCAATCAAATGATAATTAAACCTAATGCATTTTTTTTAAATCTTAATTGCTTGGAAAAAAGTTAAAATAGAAAATTGTCGATACAATCAATTTTTCGTCTCCCATTATCCGTTACCTCGGTTAATTGTTCTCTTCGTCTTTTCATTCCGCCCGCGAAATATTTAATTCATTAATGAGAAAGGATGAAACGAAAATTGGTCGATTGGATGGAAGTTTACAAAGCCACTCGTGTTGTAACATCCCCGAGAGAAGAGTGATAAGCAAATTTATGAGCGTTATATGCGTGCGTGACCGGAGATCCCTGGGTTTTCGTTGAATTTAACACCCACCATTGGAAATTGGCCTTTTCGTATGTTTTAGTACAGTGTACCGAGAGCATAGATTTATTTGTGTGGTACATACGTGGAGGGAACGTTGCAATTTCCGATATATCGTGTGTAACCCTCGAATCCTCGATAATTCTTGTGACCCGTAATGTATTTTACAAATGTTATATGTTTGTGCACCGCACATGCATTCGTTGTCACGGGAAAAGGATCGTTTATTCATTTGTACTGCATACTCTAAAATACAGACACATCGCGCAGATGGTCGAGAGAATAACAACGAAAGCAAAGCTGTAAAATCGTTTTTATACAAGCTTTTATAAAGTCATTGAATATTAGATTTGATCAAATTTGGGTTAATTAAAAAACGAATATAAACGATTATCATCAGCACAATTGTCAATAGCAATTTGGGAAAAAATTAATTAAATTTTTTAAACAAATATGTGAACCTTACTCCAAAAACATTAAACACTTTAATTGATCTTCTATTCAGGATCATTTAATTCATGAACGGTGAGACAAATTGGACTTTTTAATTGATACAAAATAAAGCCAATAGTATCGAGTATTCTTTGTATTCTTTGTATTCTTTGCGATTGTTGTACTGAAGATAAAATCTCAGGATTTTCCATTATCTCTATATCCGATCGTCCGTTTTTTTTTTTATTCAACTTTCACGCCCTGGTGAGTTATCGCCTGGGATACACATATATTCAAGAGGATCCTCGAGCTTTTTCGACCACCGGAGTACATTTCCCCTCTCCGTGAATAACATTGAGGGTCGTAGAAACCGTAAAAAACGGCTTCTGTACCGCTCCAACTGTCGTAGCTACGAGAAATAGAGTAAGTGGACATCGATATCGTTCTTTGTTTAAGAAAACGTGACAGAACCTTGAAAGAAATGCTCAGTTCCTCTTAATACGTTTCATAAATTAGTCTGTTACTTTTCAAGCTTGCTTTCGCAGTTGCCGTTAGTTCAAACGCGTTAGGCGTTTGTATTAATTATACATATACTACAAAACCTGTGAAAATGGAGGTTCTTAATTGCTAGGATCTGTGAACTTCTGTGATGCTGAGAACTGTACACGGATAAGACATCGAGTTTCCTTAATTACGCGAAGTTTCAACAAGATATTAAATGTCAAAGCGAAAAGCATGCTCCAAATACTCCAAAGAAAGAACTGCTCCGATCGTAGAACTATCAAAGACATACTAATTATTTTATATAAATCTTGAAAAGCGTGTCAAGTATAGTTATCAGTACGAACTCCAACGAATGATAAATATGTAAATTATCAACGTCTATAATGATTTTATTACATTCCATTTCCCTGTAAATTATTTTGCAGGGATTTAAAAATTGTGGCGCAAAGAAAAATAGGACGTCTAGTGATTTTCAAGAACGCTATGCAATATCCACGATGGAACATTCAAACTCATTGTCCCGAATAAACAATAGCTCCTGATCTATCCCTATACACGTGGAACGGTAGAAATTACGTTTACATATATATATTAGGGTGGTCGCAATTTGGGTCACTTTTGAAATTCCAAATCGCCCATGTAAAAACACAATCAAGGTATATAAAAAAAAAATGTGTGCAAAGTTCGAAAGCGTTTAAACATTTTTTAATGGTGCCTGTGAGCGTTTGAATTTTAAATGGCTAAATGCATGTATTTTACCAAGTTGTTTATTTATTTCTCATACTCTTAATATGGGTGGGAAAAATCTAAAACTTGGCACACATATTGTGCACATTGTGAGGTTCGAAACAGATTTTTTGTAGATTTTTCTAGGAATAATTTCCATAACTGCACGCCTTAGAAGAACCGTTTCGATTTCACCTTTTCGAGACTTTTTTCTCCAATACTATTGATTGATATTCCAATGTAATTTTCGATTTGACTAGTCAAAACAGAGCAAAAAAGGTTTCTTTCTATCAAAAATAAAACAGTTCCTTAAAATTAAATTTTTACTTTGAATCACACCTAAAGCGCAAATTCATTCCACCGCAATAAGTTATTGCAGTGAACAATACTCCGATACTCATATACAAAACTCATATATAAAAAAATAAAGCTTAAAGTGCCAAGGCAAAATTTTATTGGTGGAGCGGTCGAAGTGAAGTTGTTTTATTGACATTTGGATATATTTTCTGGTATTCCCGGACAATTTTAACGATATATTGTTTCTGTTCCTCGTCGTATGTCAATCTATTATTGTATTCTATGATGAGCTTAATTCCTCTTTCTGCGAGTCATTAACGGACAACACCACTGTGACCCCCTATTTTTTTCACATTTTTCAAGAATTTTTTTTTTTGTGGGAAAAAAAGAGATATTCGAAAATTTTTTTTTGGGTTTTGTTCCTTGTTTATTAATGTATCAAAAAACATTTTTTTCACATTTTTCACGCCGCATGGTGGTGCTGGGGAAGCTCTCGCGTCATCTCCGCAGTGGTTCGCTGCACGCAGCAGAACTCTCTTCAACGTCGATCTGAAAAAAAATACCGAGTATTTTCGTTAATAATATGATATTTTGAAGAGAAGTACATAGGGATTTGAAAAAATATTGATTTTTAAAAAATAGGCACGCCTTTGAAATTAAAGAATGATTTTTGAGCAAAATTTCTCGTCGAAAATAGCCTATAACTTTTATAATTATTGAGATATCGAAAAAATCTTATGTACTTCTCTAGATAATCTACTTTTATTGATACAGTAAAAATTTGAAGTCGATCGGATAAAAATTGCTCGAGTTCTGCTGCGTGCCGCACTCAAAAAAAGTGATTTTGGGAAAAACGCGTTCAAAGTTGGGACCCCGAGCGTCGCGGACCGCTGCACCGCTCCACAAAATATTCAATATCTACTAAAATAATTATTTTTTCGACCTGGGTCCAACGGCATTTCAATCTTAAAAGTATATTAGATTTTTTAAAATGGTTTTCAAAAAATCGATTTTTTGAAGCCGTCACAGTGGTGTTGTCCGTTAACGACGCTTTATTTTTTGACAACTTGCAAGCCAACTTGATAACTTCTGTCCAAGTGCCACTCTGATACGTCGTTACTGATGAAACGATGGTCGATCTGGAATCTTTCAAAAAAATTCATCGATTGAGGGCTTATGAAAAAATCAATGTCTTTACCCAACAGAGAAGCGAAATTTGACTGACAATGAGAAACTTTATAGCGTTTTGGAAGTTCGGTTTGTTTTTCATTTTCAAGCTGTTTGCTCGTAATTTTTCTGGCCATTTTTCTTCTAACGTCAACGGAAATGGTTTCATCGAAGAATGCCATTGCAGCAATTTCAGGATTCAAATACCAAAGATGATTCGATATTTTTTTTAGAGCAACTTTGTTCACAACGGCCTTTATTTCCCGGTAATCGTGTACTTTTTTAAGGAAATTCAAATCATGATCGGGAGCCGCATTGGCGAATGGAACTATAAACCATGCCTTGACGTAGATCAAAACGATGAGCGTACAAATTTCGGCGATTGATTTTTTCTCACTTGACGTCAAATGAAATACCTTACGGAATAAGAATATCTTCAAACAATAAATTGCTCTCGCCATCCAACGAGCACATAAAAAAGCACCTGGCTTGTAAAATCGTACATTTTCACAAGGTATTTTTCCAATGAAAATCAGACACAGCAGCAATAATGCGCGGTAGTCATCACGTGGTTGCTCCTGCGATTCCAATACTTGATTGATGAAACGATGTACGTCTTCGAGGTGATTTTGCACATTTTTAAAAATCTCGTCCTCTATACCGACTTCATATTCCCTTTGATCGATCGTCGTCCAGGCAGTTTGAAATCTCTTGAACAAAAGAATCGATGGACCAGTTGAGGCAGGCATGAGTGCATCGAAAACCCCACCTAACACCAATTCAAAAATATGATGCCTGCAGGGTAGATACAGCAAATCCCGATTGAGAATTTGCTGTAGAAGTACTGCAGCTCTATTTCTCAACCCAAGATTTGCATTCGTTGTGTTACAACAGAGTGCTTTAATCACGTCACTAAGCCCCCAATCTTGGAGAACCTGTTAAAAAGATGTGTATCAATCATAAGTATCAAAGTAAATAGCTACCCATACCGAATTTCATTACAAAGATGATATTTTATCCTTTACACTGACTTTTCAAACAGTAATTTTTAATAACGAAACCAAAAAAGAAACTGAGAAATACAGTTGAAATAAAATACTACTCAATGTATCATAATTGCTTTTTTAATTATTTAGTTTAGTTATAGAATGCAGCTTCTGCATATGCTAGTTACAACTTCAACTATATGAAACAATTTTTGTTTTGATCGATATTTCTACATTTGCTATAGGGTCATTATAGAGAGCAGGCATTTATGTTTAATTCAAAAGAATAACAAAGTACGCAAATTTGAAAAAATATAAAAAAACAGAGTTGAAAATGAGACTAAAGGCCTCATTCTTGATGAAAATCTATTAAATGTAATAATAAACACTATGACGGAAGGTTTTTCAATTCAGATAAGTAGTTTTTTCTAAATTGCTGGAATCGGATTAAAGAATATATTTATGGGGAAAACTAATCATTTTGTATGTTCGTTATAGATCTTTCCAAATATCCAAAAAGATTTATTATCAGTTACTGAACTGAATATTTCAAAGGCATAAATAGGTAAATTGATGAATAAATAAATATTTTTATGAAAACGAAAATCCCATTGAAATCACCTCAGCTATGTGACAGCCACAGCTTGTGAAGAGCCGTGTCCATCTTCCAACACCGGAATCGATAAAAAAATTTCAATGTCTTCATTGGATATTATTATTGCCAAACGGTCAACTTTATCGTTCCGAGAAATTCCTTGAAGCAATTTTCCATCCCAATGAAGCATTGGAGCACGTAATGTAGAAGAAGGAAACAAGTCTCTTATTTTCTCAGCCAGCTTTTTCCGATTTTTCTCTCGATATTTACGCATCAAGGTTCTACTGATAATTAGTGTATCGACATCGTGGCCCAATGCCTCAGCTACTGCAGCTATAATTCGTACAGCGTTCCTATCAGAAATGAGGCACGTGTCCAAAGTGGCAACCAATTTTTCAGTGATAATGTTGATCGAACCCCGAGATTTTTTTGGAGATGAGGGTCCAGCATTATCCGTGCTTTGTTCACCGCAAAATTCTAACGAAAAATTACTTCGCTGTGAAGTGGAATGGGTACTTTGACTACTATGTGTCAACTGAACAATATCGTCTGAAAAAAAATATTTCGAATGGTATTACTTAATATGTTCGATAAATATAAATTCCGAAACAAAAAAGAATGCAGTGGGAAATTCAAGAATACTCGAGACCATACAGCAGAATCTTGACAGAAAATTCTGGACTATTCCCGACCCTTTTTAGAATGAAAAAAAAAAAAAAAATTATCAAAAAATTTTAGATTACTCGAAGATTCATGTCGTGAAATCGGAAAAATTTTCTACATTGCTTCCCAAATGAATTAATTATCTAAAGAATTTCGGACCCTTCTAGATTGTCTAATTTCAGAGATACCTAGAAAAGTGACGCCTGTGAAACAACGTTCATTTGAGAAAAGTTTTAAATTTTGAGAAACTTTCTACGCATTTTTTGAAGATAAAGGATTTTTTTTAAATATTATAAAATCATAAAAGTCTTCGATTTTTTCAGATAAATGAGTAGGCAGAAACTAGACCAAGGTTTTAAAAATAGAATTACTGTAAGGCAAGTCAAATCAATAGTAATTGTAATAATATATTTGGGTATAAGTATAATTATAAAATTATACTTTTTCACGTGGAGCATTATTTTTGATACCTACTGTACCGTGTTCTCGTTCGTATTTCGCTTTTTCACGCTTTTCCAGAATGAAGTTCAGTTCCTCATCGGTTATATTTTGGTCATGGATGGATTCGATATCACCGATAAATCCAAATCTTCCTGGTTTCCTTTGATTTTGCAAAAACTGCATCACTTTTTCATCGATTTGTTGTAATTTTACCGATGGGGCAGCGATATCAAATAGTAACGCCGTCTGCTCTTTGAAAATAACTTCTTTGGATTCATTGTGCTTTTGACCAGCATTTTTTTGCACAGATCGAAAATTGTTATACAGACTTTCTAGTTTCGCAATACACTTGTGTAATGGATGCATAGGAATACCGGCCTTTTCCCAAAAAACACAAACTTCTTTGGCAACTATCGTACTTTGAAGCACTTTGAAGTAAGCCATAATTTAACTGACGCAAGTTGAAAAAATGTACTTTCAAAACTTGTAATTTGCTTGGCAGCTTATTTCCAGTTATTTGCGAATCAACGTTACCAATTAAGAAAATATTTTTCCGCAACACACAGTTATTAGCCATCGTTGTTCGCTCGACTGAGAGCCGTACTTCACTGAGCGTAGAAGCCCATGTGGTGCGTATGGAAAGAAGTGGCAAAGGTCAAAACAAAGGCATGAAATGTTTTTCTTTTGTGCCAGTCGTGACAATAATGAAGTAAATGCGAAAGAACTACGTTTTCTTGGTAAAAAACTTTCTTTCGACCGTTTCGCCAAATAAAATTCTACGAACTAGCTCTGTGTAATTCATTTTTTTGTACAATTACAGTTTTGATGATTTTATTTTTAAATTTGATGCGAAAAAGACAAACGCATGTATTTTTCGTATTGGTAATAATCACTGTCTTTATTACAGTAATTTATTTAATTTATTGAAATTCACGCTTTTTTTTAATTTTAATTTTTTACAGTATATTAATATTTTTTTTACAAATCGAACTCCTTCGTTGTACGTAAATGCTAGAGTTAGGTAGAAAATTGCCATCGAATAGTTTTTGATGAAAAAAAAATCAAAAAGATGCAGCTGAGGCTGTCTTTGTAAAGCGTGCAATTATGGAAATTATTCCTAGAAAAATCTACAAAAATTCTGTTTTGAGCCTTACAATGTGCACGATATGTGTGCCAAGTTTTAACTTTTTCCCACCAATATCATGAGTATGAGAAATAAATAAGCAACAACTTGGCAAAATACATACATTTATGCATTTAAAATTCAAACCCTCACAGGCACCATTAGAAAAATTTTAAACAAATTCAAACTTTGCACACATTTTTTTTATATACCTTGATTGTGTTTTTACATGGGGGATTTGGAATTTCAAAAGTGACCCAAATTGCGACCACCCTAATATGTATATATATATATATATATTAGGGTGGTTCAAAAAAAATCGATATTTTTTTTTCGCGGGCCTCAACGAAAATTGTTAGTATATAATGAAAAACTAATTTTTGCAAAATTTGAATGGTCTAAAAAATTTTTTAGATAGTGCTCAAGCGACTTTTCCATATTTTTTTCTATTTTTTGTTGAAAATCACGACATGAATTTTTTTTATTCTGCTCTCATAGCGGAAAGTGTTAGTGCTTGATGAAAACGTGATTTGTGCAAAATTTGATAACTCTTAAAAAATTTGAACAGCTGCCTCAAGTAATTTTTCTCCATTTTTTTTCAATTTTTCGATAAAAATGACGAGATAATCAAATTTTTAACTACAAAAATCAATTTTTGGTTTCCTATTAAAACGAGAGTCGTAAATATTTGATGAGACTATTTTCTCAAAACTTTTTACTTCAAAACATTTTTTAAGCTAACTTAAGCGGATTCTTATTTTCTTGTACTTCTAGCTAAAAAGCATGTCGAAAGATAATAATAAATAGAACAATTTCAAAAGATGTGTTTGAAAACACGTATTCCAGATAATAGCATACGAGTATCTACAAACTTACGTGCTTACTTCAAAGATGCAGTTGAAAAATAGTTGCTCTTAACCAATTAATTCCACTTATTTTTATTACCAATTTCATTGTTAACTTTTGCTGAAATGTCCTCCGTATCCAAGTTTGATTCTTTAGTAATCCATGATATAGATTCTCTTCGATTTGTTCGTTGATCAATCAAAAATTCTTTTCGTCTTTATGTGAGACTGTTGTGAATATTTTTTTTTGCAATGTCAAATAATGCATCCAACTGTTTTTGAAAGACATTTTCATTCAACGTTTGAGTTGAATTTTCCCGTAAATGATTTTTTTTAATGCCGTCCACTCCAAGCGCAATTTTGTGATTTTTTAAATATTGACGCAAGGTCGAAACGTTTCTATTCCGGTTTCGCTCCAAATATTGTTTATTTCCCCGATAACTTTTTGTGCACTCTCTCGGATAGAAAATTTAAGAGTTTGATGGTAATAAAAAAATAGACCCAAAGCTTCCCTATTTGTGGGTAATTTTCGTTTCACAAATTCTTCGATTTCCGTCCTGACTAAATAAATTTGACGACTCTTACTATCGTCAAAATGCGCAGTCATTTTTCACGTTACATTTTTTTCGTTTATCGACATGTGCCTCACTACAACAACTACTGGAAACAATTCATTGAATCGCGAAAAGCAAACTTACGGACAGTGGAACAAACAATGGCGCTGTAGCTTCAATAGCACCGCGATTTGTATCGCACGCGTTCGTATGACCTTGTTTACTTCAAAACAGCACACGCATATTTTTCACACTTGTTAGACGGTCAGGAATGTAAATATCAGGTGACGAATCGAAACTCAATCGTTGAATGAAAAGCTCTTTGACAAAACGTTGAATGCATTATTTTACATCTCAACGAATAATATTTATGAAGCTCTGATACAAAGACGGAAGATTTTTTAATTAATCATCGAATAGGTTGGGGTGAATCTATCTCATGTGTCTTTGAAGGATTAAGCCTAGAAGCAGAGAAAATATAAGCAGAAGTTAACGAAAAAATTAGTGATGAAAAAAAGCGAATTGCATGGTTTCTGTTTGGACGTTACTGTAACAATATTTTGACATCGAATTTTTTTTTACACTCAACATAATATAATAAATATATAATGGACGGAAGAAAAGATTTTTAATTGTATAGAATGTACTGAAATAAAAAATGTGAGCTTGTTTGCGAAACGTTGTCCAGGTTTGCTGGCCTATAACAAGTGGCCCAAATCTTCAAAATAGGATGGTAAGAAGAATCGTACGTCGTATTTCAGCAAAATTAATGTTTTGTAATTGATAAAAGAATAAATTATTATGACGTTATTTTTTTTCTCTATTCTACCAGGAATTTCATCCAAGAAATGATTGTAGAGTTTCTGGCATTGGGGTATATTTTTTTTAACAGCGTTCTGCAAATAGCAGTTCATGTAAAGCCGTTTAGTGGGATGCTGAATTAAGTTTTTCAATTCTTTTATGCCACATACTAGAATACATATTTTTTAACGCATAGCTCGAAATCATTCTGTTATCATTTATCATGATTTTTAATTGAATACACAAGAAAATGGAGAGCAATCGATTGAGCTAATTGAAAAAACTTTTTGGAGCATTAATGCTTGAAGAAAATTATGTTTTCATCAAATACTTATACCTCTTATTATGAGAGAAAATAAAAAATTAATTGATGTAGTGAAAGATTCGATTGTTTCGTGATTTTTAGCCGAAAATTGAAAAAAAAAATGTGAAAAAATTATTTGTGGCAGCTGTTAACATTTTTTCAGAGCATCCACATTTTGAACGAATAATACTTTCATCAAGCACTGACACTTCCTGCTATGAGAATAAACAAAAGAATTTTCATGCCGAGATTATCAACAAAAAATATTTTAAAATACCAAAAAGTCGCTTGAGCACTATCTAAAAAATTTTTTAGACCACTTAAATTTTGCAAAAATTAGTTTTTCATAATGTACTAACAATTTCCGTTGAGGCCCGCGAAAAAAAATATCGATTTTTTTTTAACCACCCTAATATTTATATATACGCTTCAACGTTTTGTGGAGTTGCTCCAACTCCTCCAATATTTGTAGCTTTCCGACGTAACATTTTTATAACACTTATTATAAATAAATAATTATTAAATCATTTTTATCACGATTAACAATTTATCTTTATTAAAAAGTAAATTTAAATTCGAATATCATTCGATTATATTGACATCCGGTTTCTTATGTCACTTCCGTTCTCTCCTTCTTGTTCTTCTTCCTTAGTTGTTATTTCCATGGTAACCAACCATTCGACAACCACGCATCTCTCCTACACGGCCTTCCTGACCATTTACACGTCCTCATGTGATAAGGAAGTAGGTGTTTCTTTCTCTGATTCTTCATCATCTGAAAACGTAGAGTGATGTGCTCTGATCAGAAACCGTTCGGCTTTTCCTGACTAGTTTTCCTTTTCACTAGCCATTTTTACATATAAAAACGTTTGTTTTCTACCACATATGTTATCTATTTTAATACAATTTTTCTCGCCATGCAGGCTATTTTGCCACCCAGGCTGTTTTTTTTTTATAGTCAAATTTCCTTGCCACTCAGGCCACCTTGCAACTCAGGCTACCTTGCCACTCAGGCTACCTTGCCATTCACATTATTTAGCTACTCAAGCTGCCTTGCCACTCAGGCTACCTTACCGCACAGATTATTTAGCTACTCAAGCTGCCTTGCCACTCAGGCTACCTTGCCACACAGGCACCCCTTTGTTCATTTATTTTATTTCATTTTTTTTTTCAACATCGTTTTCATGTCTTTACCTTTCTCGTCTGTGATGTAAAAATCAAGCCCGTTAGGTACATGCGGTGTAGGGAAAGGGCGTAAGCGTTCTCGAGCGTACTTATACGTACGGTTCGAGTTAAGACTTTTGAGTTGATACCTATCACCATCTTACACATTGGTGATTATAAATGGTCTATTAAATTTAGGACCTAATTTGGTTTGGTTTCGTTCATGATTCTCAATTAAAACATAGTCACCCGTTGTGAATTTTGTCACTTTTGCTTTGCTTTTGTCAAATTGGATTTTGTTTGCTTTTGCATTTTTCTCTATTGAACAGATTGCTTGTTCTCTAATTTCTTCAATGTTTACTTCTGTTTCATTTTCGTTTGCTACTATTAGCTTCAGTGGTCTGGCTACTCGACCGATAAGTAATTCCAAGGGACTTGCTTTGGTTACTCTGTTTTGTGTTGTGTTGATAACCAACTGGATTTCATCGATAGCACTTTGCCAAGACTTTTCGCGATTAATTTCAACAGCTGTTAACATGTTTTTGAGTGTACTCATGACTCTTTCTACTTGTCCGTTAGCACGAGAAGAACCAGTAGCTATTAGATGTAAGTATATATTATGTTTAACACAAAAGTCGCGAAAGTCTTTATTTGAGAAGCATCTACCCTCGTTAGCAATAATTCTAGTAGGAGCTCCGAAAGTTGTGATACAAGAGTATAAAGCTTTCACAGCGTTAGTTGCATCAGTATGCATAAAATGACATAATAAGGTAAATTTTGTGAATGCATCAATTATTACAAACACATATTCTTTTGTATTATTTTTTCCGCTTAGTTTGCTAGTGATATCGGTATGAAGAGTGTTCCAGGGAATACTGATCTTTGGGATAGGATGTAGTTCTATTTGTTATTTCCCTGAAGTTGGTTTCGATATTTTGCAAGTGTAACAATTTTCGATAAATTTTCTGATATATTTAGACATGTGAGGGAACCAGTAATATTGATATGCTTTTTCTAGCGTTTTCTCCCATCCTAAATGTACGATTGCTTCGTGTATGTGGTTTATTACTGACCACCGGAAAGCTTTAGGTATCATGGGGAGCCATGTTTCTTGATTATTTCGTTGGATTTTTCGGTGAAGGATATTTGGTTTCAATTGGTAGGTAGGGTCTACTTCTGTTGGTGATTCGTTACTTTTTAATTTTTGTATGATATCTTTTAGTTCAGTATCACGATTTTGTTCAACTTGAAGCCAATTTGGGGATATTTCTGTTAGATTAATATGTTTTTCTTCGTGTCTTTGATTAGTAAAAGTTTTCACAGTAGTATTAGTTTCGTCTTTCTCTGTTATGGGTAAGCTATTCCTTGAGAAGAAATCAGCATGGGCCATGTTTTTGCCTTATTTGTAAATTATATCGAAATCGAAAGCTTGCAAAAATGCCCACCATCTGTGTACTCGAGGTATTAAATCAAGTTTTGTCTTGGAAGATTTTAATGAGTTGCAATCGGTTACTACAATAAATTTTCGTCCATGAAGATAATGACGAAAATGTTTTACAGCATTAACAACGGCTAATGTTTCTAACTCGTATGAGTGATATTTTGATTCTACTTTCGTTGTACATTTACTGTAATATTCGACTGGGTAAGGCTTTTTGTCAACTTTCTGTATTAAAATTGCATCATATCCTTCTGAACTTGCATCTATGTGTAGTTCTGTAGGGTAATTTGGATAAAAAATCATTAAAATTGGGGTATTCGTAAGTTGTGATATGATATCTTGTCTTATATTTTCATGTTCTGGTTCCCAATTTATTTTGTTTTTATTTGAAATGAGTCTATGTAAGGGTGCTACTTTTTGGGATAACTTGTGAATAAATTGCCGGGAGCATGAGGCTAGTCCAATGAACTGTCGCAATTGGGTCGCTGTTTTGGGAGGAGGTAAATTTTTTAATGCGATAATTTTGCGGGGATTTCGTTTAAGTTAACCATTCGATATTTTATATCCTAAGAATTCTATTTTGTTCTTTATAAAGGAGCATTTTTTAAAATTGAAAGAAAAACCTGCCTCACTCAAAATTTTTAGAATTATTTCCAGTCTGGACAGTCCTTCTTCTATGCTAGATGACGGTATAATTATGTCATCCATGTATGCGATACCAAAAGATAAGGCTAATTCTCCTAAAGCTGTATTCATGCATCGTTGATATACTGCAGGAGCATTGCGTAATCCAAAGGGAACAGTGAGATATTCGAAGTGTCCATTTGGTGTAACGAAGGCTGTTCGTTCAATAGACTTTGAGTGAATTGGTATTTGGTGAAATCCACAAGCCATATCAAGACATGAAAAATATTTTGCACCTGTTAACCGTTGGATTTGATCGCCTATCAATGGTAAGGGATAGCGATCAGGGACGGTATTTGAAATTAATTCACGATAATCTACGCACATACGATCGGATCCGTCTCGTTTCTTTACCAAGAGTATGGGACTTGCAGATGGTGAAGTGCTTGGTATAATTATGCCTGCAGATAATAAATCATCGCATTTATTGCGAACAATTTGTCGTTCTTCAAGGCTTAAGTGGTATGGTCGTCGTTGGACTGTTTTCTCAGGATTTATTAATTTTATTTCTAAGCAGCCATTTTTGACTCTACTAGTTGGTGTTCCTTCGATAATGACAGGTGTAAATTTTTTTAATAATTTAATGAGATTTGATTTCTCATGGTGGTATATCTGTATTGAGGTTATCAAAGGAACTTACAGTACGTCCAACCTCACATATATTTGCAAAATATATTTTTTTGACAGTGAGTCCATCGGGAGTTAATTCGATTGAGAATCCTTGGGATATGAGATCACGACCGATTAAAATGTTGTCACTCAATAATTTATCGGGTAAAACATGAAATAAAAGTTCGACAAAATGATTGGATAGAGAAACCAGTGATAAAATTTGTAATGTGCAAATTACTTCAGAATTGCCAGTACCCAACAGAGTAACCAAGTCGTCTTTTCGTTTTCCTTGAAACTCATTAGCTAAACTTTCTGTAATTAGAGAACATTCAGCACCAGAATCAAAACAAAATGAATATTGCTCACCGGATTGTATTAGGGTTCCGGTGATAGGTCTCATACTACAAAAATTAACTCGTCGCTCGATTCGTTTTCGTGTTTCGTTGTTTAAACATTTTGAAGCAATATGACCCATCATTCCACACTTGAAACAAGTGATTGTTGATCCTGATATTATTGTGCTGGATGTTCTATTTGTGTCTTCTTTGTTAAATGTGTTTATGCTAGGTTTGGTTGTACGGCTCCAGCATTCTGAAGTGATATGGCCCATTTTTCCAAAAGCATATCATTTTTTTGATGTTTTTGGGCGCTTCCACATTTTTGATGATTTGTCGTTTTCAAGAAGCCGTCGTTTCCGATAAACAAATGCCATTAATTCTTGTTGCATTCTATTCCTCGTGGTGATTTCTTCTGTAAAAACCACACGTTGTAGTTTCGGTTCGAATTTTGCGATGTGACTAAGAACAGTAGCGACAGCTATATTTTCCGTGGTTAAATTTTGCCAGTTCATTAATAATGAGGATATGAGGTTGCTCGCGTATGCTGCAAGACATTCTCCTTCGGTTGGTTTGGTATTTAAAATTCGAATTAAAGTCGCAGTACTTGTCTCTACAGTGTCGTAGCGGGAGAGAAAAATTTCTTGAAATTGTGGCCAATCCATATTTGGAAAAGATACTTGGGATAACCATATTGCAGCTGTTCCCTTCAAAGCTTTACTTAAAGCGATGAGCAGTTCACTTGCACTTAAAGGACTTTCTGCGAGACACATATCGACTGTCAACGATCAAGCTTTCGCGTCAAAATCTTTATCATCGGGGTTAAATTTTGGGAGAGAAATTATGTCCGGTTTTGAATTGACGGGAGCTCGTAATGTGTTTATGATTTGAGTTATATTTTATGTGTGTGATTCGAATATTTCACGCCAAATCAAATCGTTATTTGAACTGTCCACACTATTCACTGTATCTTGGGCTTGAGCAGATCCCATTTCTGATGTAGAAGCTTGAACGTTTTGTGGAGTTGCTCCAACTTTTCCAACATTTGTAACTTTCCGACGTGACATTTTTATAACACTTATTATAAATAAATAATTATTAAATCATTTTTATCACGATTAACAATTTATCTTTATTGAAAAGTAAATTTAAATTCGAATATAATTCGATTATATTGACTTCCGGTTTCTTATGTTACTTCCGTTCTCTCCTTCTTGTTCTTCTTCCTCAGTTGTTATTTCCATGGTAACCAACCATTCGACAACCGCGCATCTCTCCTACATATATATATATATATATATATATATATATATATATATATCCATATAAATATACATAACCTGTACAGAAGAGAATCCCTTGTGGAGTTTGTGCGCTCAGATAGTCTTGCGCCAACTCAAATATTTACGGAGGGTGAGACGCACGATGGAAGGGGAAGTAAAATAGATGTGGGGGTGGATTGAATCGGATATCATAGTGCGCCCCAAGCCTCCGATCATCCTCTATTTTCGCAAAGTGTATACCACTTCTCTGGTCCAGCTTCCCCACCCCATGCTCTACTGAGGATCAAATTCACTGTATGCCTCTGTCAAAATCCTCCCCTCGCCCTCCTGCTCTATATATCGTCTATATTCTGTTCCGATGAATTCCATTTCAAATCACGTGCCTGTATCAACGTATGTGCGCGATTTTGTCCTGTACGTTTGCCTCTACGCGAATGCATATGTGATATATATATATATAACATTCTCTTTTTGTCTTGCTTACTATCTAGTCCTTTCATCCCTGCAAGCCTCTATTGCAGTTACTGTCGTTAACGCCGTATCAAACTCGATTATTGATATGAATACAGCCCTTCAATCATAACATTGATGTCTACGTGTTGGACGAATTGTTTCACGAATGTGAATATCCATCGAGGTACAACCACGTCTGTTTTCGTCAATTCAGTTGTCTGTATACGACTAGACTGAGTAGCGCTATTACAATGTATAACATGATTGCTTTCGGAATTCCTTATTAAGAAAATAGAAGAAATGTGATCAATTCCAAAAAACAAGTTGCAGTATCGAAAGTATTAGCTTCAGGGTTACGAATGGTTGAAATTATGGATAACTAATGAGTAATATATAAATTGATCAATTATATTTAATAAGAGATTGAATATGAAAGATTTTTGTAAACATTATGCTAATATAAAGTTATGATAAAATAATCATGACACTCATGACAAATCCGGATGAGATAAAAATCATTTTTATGAAAAACCCTTTTATCGATATAAAAATGGGTGTGATATGGTGTGATATAAGTGGTGCGATTATTTACAAATTCTCTCATTGATTAAATTTCGGAACTGGTGACATTTTGAAATTCGGCGTAATCTTCAATAGTTATAAGCGTTAACAATGTTGGCTATTACGAGTAAAAAAAACATTGATATATTTCGTTATCAATACTCAGTAGATAGCGTGATAAAGATACTTCATATCTAGGAGGAACAACCTGAATCTCATTACAGACAGTGCGTGTTCAATGATTTCGTCTGTATAATTGATATTATGATCATTGAATGAAATAAAGTTCCTTGCCAGTGCCGATTAATTCGTTATAAATATCAGTAGTGCCGTTGAAGTTCGTACTTAATCGAAAAGGCGATCGCTATCTTGTTGGAAAAGCATGCAGTTGAAGCGTTTTCGCGTGGCTCTTTTTAATAGTTGGCGTCAAGACGTTGCTACGTTATATCATTAAGCTGGCGATGAAAAAGAAATTTAGCGTTGCGTTCAATACAACAAAGGAACATGTCGTGGCCGTTGTTACGCATTTAGCAATCGTACAAGTGGTAAATACACATATAAATACGCTACACTGATGCACTGGATTGTGAATTTACTCTATGTAATCGTCTAAAATATATGTTCTATATTAAGTCGCATTGGTATTATGGTATTATGGTATTGGTATTATGTGCGTTGCATATTTCATTGTATATGGTATATATAGTATTATTTCAGGTCGTACATCACAAAAATTTCTGTATACCCATGGCCCGGATGCAGCGAAAATCCGACGAATTTCATTTATCGGATAAAAAAATAGCTCAATTACAAGTGAATGAAGCGAAGATATACAATTATCCCCGTACAGGTTTTATAACGAATATAATTAAACCGATATCTGTATCAAGCACGGGCGCATCAGGAAATCGGAACAATCTACTTAAACCGGTGCGGCACGCCCCCAAAAAAGGTAGAAAAACAACCGTCGAAGCAAAAATGAAATTAATCGGATCAGTCAAATTCAAAAGTCCAGCTGTGCTTATAGAAAAAATCATAATGGCATTATGATAAAATAAGTGATAGTAATATTCGTCTGTTTTCGGCGATCCAATTACCTGCATACGACCAAGCCCTGTATTGGCAGGGTGCACGAAAATACTAATACTATTCAATTATCAGTGTGTTACATATTCATGCATACTGTCAGCGCCACCTAAAATCATGCTCCGCATTTTTTCAGGCTTAACGTATACGCAATACACACTTATTTTTAAAGTAGTATATGTACGTGCACCCAGCCAATAGTGCTGTGACAATAAGCAAAAGAATTATTGTCTAAATTCTTTTCATGTTTCACATTGTTTCACATTCGAAAAAATGTGAGCTTCAGTGCTAAGAATGATTAAAAATATGAATGAGTAATGATTAATAAATAAAGCGGTTAATTATATTAAGAAAGGTATTCAATACGAAAGATATGTATAGATACTCTGTTAATATTAAATTACGATCAGACAATTATGGTACTCATGACAAATTCGGCCAATTTGTGAAGAACAGAATCGAAGTAGAAGCAATTGAACGTTATATATACCCTCGTCGTAATATTTCACATCATGTAGTAGAAGATGAAGAAACGTGTATAGCTGACGAGGACGATCGACAGCTTGGGAAGAGCCAAGTGCTATATAACATGATGAGGAAAGCGATTTCTCGTTGGCATCGCTCGTGTCTTGAATACGGAAAGATGCCAACTGAACCGTGAGTTATTGGCGCATTATATCCGGGACATGCATAGAAACCGAAAGTGGGAAGAAAACGTGAAAATTGTCGAAAAGTACCAATAATATACCAAAAAATATACATATATATAATGTTTACCCAGATTTTGAAATCCCGTTGATCATGAGATGAATCGTCACTTATGAAAAATGGATAGTACACTTTGGTACTGAACTAAAAATGATTAATAATGATTTCATAATAAATTTCATAAAACCATATCAAATTATATCACAGAAGAAATAACAAATTTACTTTGGTACATTTTTAACGCTAAATCCCCGCTAAATAATCACTAAAACTTAAAATTACTTTAAAATTGCGAAATGTTTTCCGACTCTCTTCCGTACCACTTTCAACTTCCTATCCTTGAAAACGATGATCGATGCGTAGTTGTCTCGAGGAAAGTTTCTATTTTACACTGAAATATTTCACGAAGTTTGGCATCTAGTACAATATGTATCTTCATAGATGACGCCCTGGAGAACTTCAACTTTGCCAAGTGCAAAGTATATGATTGTCAAGGGAATATGAATCCTGGATTTCTATACCACGAACTGAACTCATCAAGATGTTGAATAGAAGAAAATACATACAGGGTGACCCAGTTATAGTTGTCCAAACAAAAACTACGCATAGGAGACATAATAACCAATTCAAAGAACCCCATATAGTTTTTTTTGATACATTTTTAATTTCCACAAACATGCTATATAATTTTTAAAATTTTCCTATGAAAGAAGATGTGGGTGGGGGTTAATATGTAGAATAACCAAATTGTAGAACGGTTAATATTTTGAAATTTTAGTATTCATAACATTCGATTAACGAAAAATAAGAAATTCGAAGTTTATATTTTCGATAGTATATCAAGTTGAATACGTATTTGATGTAATATTTTTTTTTGATCGCGCATTTAATCGAAAATATATATTCAGACTGTCCATACTTCAAATGCAGATAATATGAATTGTCCTAATGTAAGAAGTTTATATTTTCTAAATTCGAAATGGAGAGCAATTCTTTTATTGAGAGATCAAAATATATAGTATGAATAATTCGAAAGTGAATTTTTCGAATGACTAAAAATTAGAAGTACAGAATAGCGAACGTTGTGAAGCACGAAGAATGACAAGCAATACTTTACAGCCCAGTGGCTTTCGCTATTTCGATCGTTCGACTTTCTGGTGTTTCGCGATTTTGACCACATTAATATTTTGTCTTTCGTTAAAATATATTTGAAATTATGAATATTCATAATATTGCCGATTTCGGTATTTGACATCGAATGCGTAACAGTCGAACTTTTGTAAAATCGCTATTTCAGCCTTCGTCATTTGGGCTACTGTTATATTTTGTTTTTGACGTAAATGTACTTCGAATTCTTTAATTTCTTATTTTTTTATTTCCAGCATAAAGGCTATAGTAGAATTAATCTTTCTACATACTATTATTCTTCAATTTAAAAATTCGCAGTTTTAGCCGTTCGAAGTTTTAATCATTCCAAAATCTTACTTCCATCTAGAAGATGTACGATTGATGATGTGATGATAATCTTAACCCTTACCGTAAAAAGGTATGTTTTCAAAAGTTCCCTAAAAATGAGGTGAAACTACAAAAAAGAAAAGATTATTTTCGTTCAATCCTTTTATGACTGGACGAAAATAATCTTTTCTCAATGAAAAATTCGGATATCTTCGATTCGTAATGATGTCCCCTATGCGTAGTTTTTGTTTGAACCGTTATAACTGGGCCACCCTGTAGAAGAATATAGGGAGTCTAAAATCCTTCCCTCACAACATTTACACACACACTTTCAGCTTGAATGAGTCGATGAGAAGTTATGTACACGAGATACAGACAAATCTAGGACTGCAAGAGAACGTATAACTCTAGAGCTTAGAGAATATATGTGTATCATATATTGTCGTCTCATTGTGTACCGCAATGTTCAAATACACCACTCTCAAAGTTGTGCATATATAAATATGTATATACATCTGTACACGAGTTGAGAAACTTGTCGAGAACAATTGAAGAACATTTTTCCATCTTTCACAGCTCTCACCTACAAGTAGAAAGGATACAGATTCTCTAAACTCTTGCTTAAGGGGACAGAGCTAGTTGGAACGTCAAAAAAAAGGCCTTTTTTCCGATTTTTTTTTGGTCAAACGATAAAATAATTCACAACAAAAGTTCTTCCGTTTAAAAGATACATATGTAATGTATATGTTGCAATTTTTTCAACGCAATACATATCGAAATAAGCTGGTGACCGTCAATTGCCGAGGACGCTGCAAAAAAAAACACGGTTTGCGGTGATCAAGCTCACGCTGCAACGGCTCATCTGAAACAAAAAAAACGGAGGGGATTTTTAGTTAATGATATAATGCTCCGGTTGAACGAAGGGTTTTGAAAAATTTCCATTTTTCACAAAATGGCGGCCGTTAAAAGTCAAAAGTGTTTTTTTGACCAAAATATCAGTTCCATTTTTTGCTATTAAAAATAAAAATAATTATCCAAAAAAAAAATCCTTCGTTCATATGGAGGACTACCATGTATAGAAGAAGTGATATAAATTTCAACCCGATCGGTAAAGCCGTTCTCGAGCTACAGTGATCACCGACTTCAAAAACATGGTTTCGAGAAAAACGCATTTAAAGTCCGCTACCTGCTTACCTATGGCTCAGACACGACGTGCTACAAAGTCTTGTATTTCGGCGAATAATGGTCCGATTTACATTTACCTGGGCGGAAAATGTTCGTAAGAGATTCTACTTTTTGAAAATGAAATAAAAAAAAATCGATTTTTCGAAAATTCTAACTAGGTCTGTCCCGTTAAAGATATTCACTATATTTTAAGATCGTCATTGAAAATCTAGTTTTTTAGAAACTTCAGCTATACTAGTTCTGAAAATAGATGGTTGGGAGTTTCAGTTATGTAGTATGAAATTACGTAGTATAAAGTTCATTTTATGAAGAAAAGCCCTTTTAGATGATGATCCACATGACCGAATAGAAAGATTCTATTTTGAGTGTGGCTATCACAGTTAAATTTCCTAAAGTTACGGCAAACTATTTGTTATTAAGTTGTAACTATTGGAATATATGCTGATAGCTTTATCAATACGCAATATTCGATAGCTTCTGATACCTTCTTTAGTTGAGAGGTATTCTACTGTGACAGACATACGGACGGATAAGGGAGCTATTCAATAAGGGTTCCGCTTCTTCCTATAAGGTACGGAACCCTGAGAAAGATGGAATCAGGTGAATAAATTTATTGTAATAAATTATATATTTAGAATACAGTATACATTGTATAAATTGGAGTAATACAGAAAAGGATTACAAAAACATATATATAGTCTATTTGTTAGATTACTTTAGTTACTGTGTGATGTATTTAACTCTTTAAAAATGAAAGGTACAATATCAGATTTTAGTTATAAATGATTTATTTTATTATTAATCGCAATAAAATATCTGGATTATATGAATCAAGAAGCTTGCGAATTTAATTAAAAAATCTCTGATTCTTTTTGTATCCATTTTTTCCATATATTCCTTTATTTCCGGTCTCATCATTACCTCTCCCATTTTCTTCGATTGGCAAATACGGGAGGGTGAGATAAGCGGAGGAAGAGTGTCATAAATCGTGGTAGCGGTCGTGTGGCTTCGAGAGCCATAATTTCTGCCCAAGCGGAGATTCATAATCCATCAGGTGAAAAAGGAGAGAGGCGGATCCTCATAGAGATCGTTGAGAATGTTGAGTGCTCGATGATCGGCAAGCTCGGACTTTTTCCAACTCTCGTTACTCTCGCCACTGCTTTGTCGATCATCATATTATATTCTTTTTCACTTTGTACACCATTCGCTCTTTTTTTCGCACTCTTCATTTGCTTCTCTCTTACTCAGTTTTTTTCTTCTTTTCGCTCTTTCTCTTTTCGTACCATCTATTTCTTTCTCTTTTATCATCGAGTGGTTATTATTTTTTTTCCACTCGCGATTCTTTTCAGCCCACATTATTTTACCCATCTCAATGATATTTCCATTTCATTTCTATAGCTCGCAGCACTCTCGCATCGATTATTCCTCCCATCGTTTTTCAACTCTTCACGAGATCGCCCATTAAGCCACGGTAAAACCTGCGAGAAACGCGTAAAACGAGTTCAAAAAATGTTCATGCCAAAAAAAAGTCCATTTAACCCTAGGTTCGTGCATAGGGATAAATTGACCCAGGCCAAAATCGACTTGTGGCTGGCCTTTTTTTTCTCGTCGATTTTAGGGGTTCCGAGGGGGGGGAGGGATAATTTAAGTTGAACCCTTTTTGGTTCTTACACCAAATGGCAATCTTTTATACCCTCTGGTTTTAACGCTACAGGCGTTTAAAAATCGATTTGGGGTCAATTTGTCCCCATGTAGGAATGGCGTCAGAAAATTAACTTTTTTTCAACATAAAGTGGTCTTGTGTATTCAAAAAGCGCGGGTTTGAGAAACTGTATGCAACGTAACCGTTTCTGACAGCCTTGCCGGTTGAAAAACGCGTGTTCTCGCGCACATCCGTGGCGCATATCGAAGTATAATGGCAAGCGGCAGCCTTGTGTGTTTGTGTGTGAGAAAGACGCATTCGTCATTCGGCAAAAAAGCCGTTTGGTAAAATTGACAAACGGGTGCGTTGTGCGTACTGCCCAAAAGGAAACAACCACAAGTTCCAAAATATTTACCCTTCCTGTAAATTACCAAAATGCGACTTGCATCGAACGCTTTTATGTATAAAATGTGGACCGATCGCTTAAAAAATGTTTTCAACAACCTGCCATTCATTTTATTATTTTTCATGAGTAAATAAAAGCGATACTTTCTCCAAGAAACGTTTGTGTTGCGTTTTATTCGATACCTGCTTCGGCTTTGAAATATTAAGATGTAAAAATACCCTAACTTCACCCCTTGCAGTTTTGTAAAATAAATGTTACAATTGGTTTACTATCATTGTTTTCTTATAGTTCCATATCTAAACTTTATGGAACAACCGATTTATTTGAAAAAAAAATCAAGAATATATTAAAAAATTCAATTTTAAGGCACGCGTGCAGTCTCTCGAAAAATGAATTGCACTTTTTTTTTAAACGTCAACTACGGAGAAACTAATCGTTTTTTTGCATTGAGCCTTGGATTATTCGATTAGTCAAGATTCGTAATATTATTTTTTAAAAAAGTCTCTCAAAAATATTGATTCTACACAGAGTTATGAGCTCGCGAAGTGGCTGAGGACAAATTGTCCCCATGTAGGAGTGATGGGGTAGAAAAAAGCCACGTAGGAACCTAGGGTTGAAAAAAGGAGAATTAGCGTACGAAGAAAAAGAAGTATTAACTCGCAATTAAAATCAGTATACGTGGAGAATGTAAACAAGCAAAATAGAAGGATTTGAATCAGGAAGTTCATCACTATACACTCCGTTAGGAATTAAGACCCAATTAGTTCTCGTTAGAACAGCAGCCATTTTCAAGGGTGGTTGAATGTCCTTTGGACGTTTAATGACTTTGTTACATACAATACTTGCTGGACAATTTTGGAGTAAAGATTTATCGAGGTAGGCGGCAGAACAAGTAACTATCGTCGTATAACTTCGTCACATGGTCTTAACACTAGTATATACATATATACATAAACAAATACCACAAATTCTCGGGGGCAAACCGAGCTCGCAACCAGGACAGCACTCCTTTTCTCTTTCGTTTCCTTCCTCTCACGGCAATAAATTCTGAATCCATTTATCGTATCAAGAGGTTAGAGGACCGTTGGTATTTATTTTGAACAGTATTGATACAAATACAATTTTTTTTAAATGTGAAAATTAGAAACATACATCCTTTCTTTGACATTTACTTGATACCCATATGGCCACATCTCAAAAATATGATTTCCTAAAAGTCTTAAAAAAATATCTCTTTAATGTTGAAAAAATGGCGCTTGGTTGATTGGGATCGTTGTATGCATTTTTTCGTTACAATTTTTCAGAATGGCATTGTAAGACAGCCGTTGCATACATCGACGTTTTAAAATGTATACAAATTTTCGTAATCGTGTAATTAATCCGAAAAATAAGTATAAGATCAAGTAATTTTCATCCTCGAAGAATATTTGTAATTTTGTTTCAACTTTATTTTTTTTACGTACAGCAAAATATTTTGTAGACTACAGCAACATTATTTTCGAAATCCTAATAATGCAATGTGATCCGTTTATGTATAAAATATGCAGAAGATTCCTTTTGGTGATGATGATCGGTTTTGTCAAAGAGTTTCGTAGATCTATGCTGTAGATGGAATACGACGTTAATAAACCCGTGCAAAAAAAAAAGTCTTGCCGAGACGCTCAACTGGAGTCCAGTCGGGATGTCTCGCATAGTCCCGTATGCAACACTTTTGTGATTGGTTTCGGGAGTCTCGCCAAGACTCTTTCTAATATGTTTTAAAACTTTTTTTGAGAGTCTCGTCGAGACTGTTTCCAAGATTTTTTGTAACTTTTTTTTTCTCTTTACATTTATTGGTGGTGATAATGAATGACATTGGATGTGAAAATTTTTTTTAATCATTTCAAGGCTTTAGGCAAGACAAAGTGCAATGGTTGCAACGTCTTTGGTCTTTGGCTTTGGGAGCAGACTTTAGCCTGTGATTTAATAATATTGAGTCGAAATTCCGACGAGACTATATAGAAATCGGGCGGAATATCCGTGGACGCGAAAGAAGGTCGCCTGTCAAGTAAAATTGGAAGCTCTATTAACTTTTGTTTTTCCGGTCGGTAGGCGGCATCGAGCTATTGTCGTTCGCGTTCTCGTATAGCCTGCCTGATTCTTATATAGCCCAGTCAGGGTTTCACCTCGATATAAAAAATCGTGTCACTCATCGCGTGATTTGATCTCATTCCGATCAATACCAATATTTTATCTTACCTGAAGGAAACGGATGTTTTTTCTATCTCTTAATATTTAAACTGTGCATAGACTGTGCAATACATCGCAGCGATTCCCAAAAAATCGCGCCATGAATCTCGGGTATATTTTTCTATCTAAGATTCATGACTAGATAGAAAGTATCGGAAAGGGGCTCGGCGAGACTATCGAAAAGAATTTAGGAGAGTCTCGGAAAGAGTCCCGACGGGATTGTCGAAAAAGAATTTGAAAAAGTCTTGGAAACAGTCTCGGCGAGACTCGTTAATAATTCATAAAAGTCTTGGAAAGAGTCTCGGCGAGATTCGTTAATAATTCATAAATCTTGAAAAGAATCTCAGCGAGACCCTCAAATATATTTTCGAATGGTCTTGAAAAGAGTCTTGGCGAGGCTGTCGAAAAAAGTTTCCGAAAATCTTGGAAATGGTCTTGGCGAGACTCTCGAAAAGAATTTCGGAAAGTCTTGGAAAGAGTTTCGGCGAGACTCTCGAAACCAATCAGAAAAGTCTTGCATGCGGGATTATGCGAAATTCCGGCAAGATATCCCGGCCGGACTCCAGGCGAGCATCTCGGCAAGACTATTTTTTTTCGCGGGAAGACAATAGAGGTAGAATCGATGATTAATACACTTTGGTCGAGATAGGTGGAGGGAAGAGAATGAGGGAGGTAGCCTAAAAGGATCTTTGGCGAGTGTGCCGCAAACCCTTGTCCCTGTAGTGCTTCGGTGTGCAACGAGAACACTCAACGTAGAGATTGAATAATGCGGTGGATCGACGAGGACCGAACAAGGTTTTCTGGCTTGCGAGCTCGTACCATGCATAAAATCAACGATCGGGAGAAAGAGCGAGGGTTTATCCCTCTTTCGGTATATAAGGCATTCCACGTCACCGTCACGCTTTTCAACCTCGATTAATTTAGATTCGTTCAAATTTCTTATATATTTCTGTAAGCAATAAATTAGCATCCACATGTTTGAAAATTTTTTTCGCCATTTTTTTCGGTGGCTACGCTCGGTTTAGTTTTCGAATTTGTGCTCTACTTCTTTAGATTCGGGCTATAATAACCCAGAAATCATGAGTACTCCAATAAAAATAACCAACAGCAATTTCGAGTAGTGTTCAATATATTTTTAGAACAAAAATTATTCTCTCTTCAATGTTTTTTTTTTGTCAATAAAATGTACATTCTCCGAAGCGGCCATTTTTATTTTTTATTTGAATGTTTTTATTCAATTTTGATAAATTCAAATAGCTGTAACGTCTACAAAAAAATGGTCCAGTGTAAAAGGTGCCCTATCACTTCGAAAATTTAAAACGGGTAAAGATTAGTCTTGTATAAGAAAAATTCATTTTTTGGCAAGAAAATCGGAACGAAATAGAAGTTTTTTTTTATCGACTTGATCTGTTATTTTCCGAAAAGTACAATAAAAACTCAATAACGTCGTTATTAGACATTTTCGATATAATAAACTCATGATTACCCGGTTATCACGGGTCAAACTCACAAAGGTACAACAAAAATTCAACCGGCTGTGCCATTGAAAAAATGGTCAAATAAAAAAATCCGAAATGTCTCCCCCCTTATATCCTGTATACACGGAGAGCAATATTTCAGAATATTTGTAAGATATTCCAGAAAAAATTACCGTGTTTTCCAATTATGTGCCCGCGATCGGCAGGCACAAAAAAAGTACGTATGAATATCACCAAAAAACGAGATTAAAATCGATGGTGTAGTTATGATAAAAATTAGTATGGTACTATAAAATTTCATGAGACGATTGATAATTTTTGCTTGCCTGAACAAGAATTTCTTTAGTGCTCATTTTTCAATTTTATTCCTCATAATAATAGTATTATTATAATTATAATAATAAGAAAATAATGAATTAATGATTATTCATCAATTAATAATCCATTCATCCAACAAATTATTTTTTTATTTAATAAATAAATTATCAATTAGATCAAACGTTTAAAAATTTTTTTAGTCCATCTTCAACAGGATATTCAAATTGAATATATGTATGTGTCAGAACACGGTCTGCGGTAGGGAAAGTTATGTTGAATTAACAATTTGCAGTTGAAGGAGAACAGTCTCCGAAACTACTCAATTTGCCGCTTCTTTTCACCCAAATAATTCTTTTTTCCTTTTTCATATACAAAAAATTGTAAAAGGTTAAAAATCATGTCATGTCACATGGTACAACAGAATAAAAATAATAAAAGTAGACGACAGGATCTGATCTGTTCGTCTTATGCAATAACAAAAGATGCAGCTTGCACCAAAAATACCAAACAGCACGGTAAAAATTTCCTTGTAGTGTGATAAAATTTCTATCCGATCTGAGATTGAGTTGCGGTGCAACAATTAGTTTTTCTTTTACGTCGCGTTAAATAGCAGCAATTTTTTTTAATGGATCGTTTTGCAGTACTGTTTCGTAAATCAGACTGTGCCGTATTACAAAAATCATAGGTTTATTTTAAATACTGCGATACTGGTTCGAATCTTTATTTTTTTTCGACAAATCCTTCCAAAAATGTTATTTGCGCACAGTTTGTAGTGGAGAGCACCGTCATTTTTATGGTATTTTTTTCTCCGTGTAGAAAAACATCAAAAAGTATCAAAGTTGGAAAATGTACGATTGGCGTGAAAAACCTTATGTATTTCAACCTATTCCGACATCCAAAATTGAAAAGGCGTATGTCATTGCATTTCACCCAAAAACAAACACGAAGTACGCCTCTTTTGACCTCGACAGATCAACAGTCAAAGGTATACTTTGACATGTGATGTTCAATCCATAAAAGATGGAGAGAAAGAGAGAGAGAGAGAGAGAGAGAGAGAGAGAGAGAGATTTTACAAACCACAAGGTTCGAAAATCAATGCCACAAGCCCGTGGCATTGATTTTCCTCCTGTGAGACTAATCCTCATCATCTCATTTATCCCTTGTGTTAATTAATTAGTAATTCTATCAGTAATATTCACCTGTTCATTCTCGCCGCCCAGTGTTTCTTTAACGTTTTTTTGGCTATCTTTTGTGAACAACTTTCAAAAACTTTCTCAGCGTTCAACCCCTCATTAACACCCTAGTTCGCAAGAAAAAATAGATCTGTCACTACGTTCTGAAAAAACATCGGTACATTCTATTTTTTTTTCGATTGAACACTCGATTTGGTCGTCATATCTTTTGTGTATTCATTTTTTCAGTCTTACTGAAGTATCAGAGCTATTCTTCGATAATACTCTATTCTATATGTCAGAATGATAATAATATGCAATGTTTTCAGTTGTTTCGCACGGCCAACGTTGTTTTATTGAGTCATATTAATGAAGCCCATTTTACGTTTCGAGCCTGATGAAACATTAATCGCAAAAATGATTTTCTCTATCATATCAAACTGTTAATAAATTCTGTGAGATCCATCTATGTATTCTCAATTACAAACATTAACCCTAGAATCCTACAATCTATTTTTCCAACGTGAACTCCACACCGGGGTAAATAATTACCCCAACCTTCTCTTTAGCATAAAATGTTCCTCGTATGCGATAATAAGGTTTAATTGTATACCATTCTCTTCATTTTTTTGATAAGGAAGAGTATGGTGTATGATAAAGTTGCATTTTGTAAATATTTAATGATGAAAACTCTACAAAACGGAAGGAATGGTTTTAAAAAATTGGTTCGGGAAGGAAATTTCACATTTTCGTGGGGTAACTAATTACCCCATTGTGGGATTCTAGCGTTAAGTTATAGTATTACCCGATGTACAAATTTATTTATTTTCTATCCATAACACATGTTGGCTGAGCCAAAATCGAAGTAACTAAAAACTTCATATAACCGACCGTTAACTCAGCACAAATGATATTTAATGATTGACTCGATTTAGGGTGGGTATTAGCACTAGTTGGAGATCGAAGGATAGAAAGGTTGCAAAACCAATAGAAACAATAATGAAAGAAATGCAGCATAAACAATATGCTTAAAATAAATGAACATATAATAAAGGTGAAACAAGTACATTTTCATATGCCTCGAAAAAATAAATCTCATACATTTAATCCACGCAAAAGTGTTCAAGCCTTCAAAAAGTTTCGAAACAAATTTAGTCCCCTAAAAATGATCAAGGCTTCGGAAAATTTTGAGAACCTCCAAACAAAATTATCAAATGAACGCATACCTCACAAAAAACTGTAAGACCACGCAAAAGAATTATCAAATGAATTGAAATTGCAAAAACAGTGCATGATAACTGCATTCTCGCAAAAAGTTAAAATGGGTCTTCGCAGAAAGTTACTAAATAAATTGATATTTAATGATGCGTATACCCAGAAAAAGAATGATCGAATAAATTTTAATTCAATACTTGCTAAAAATTACGTTGGATCTTTACAAAAAATTACTAAACAAATGGAAATCTATTGAAACATTATGAAGCCAAGTTTTGTTATGTTTTATAAAATCTCAAAAAAGTGTAGACACACATTCCAACCCTCTAATTAACACCTTATGACACAACAAATTATTCCACGGTTCTAATGTACAAGACATTTAAAGTATTACAATAAAGAATAATTTGATTTATAACAATTAGATAAAAGTTTACAACTGTATATTGGGCGAATACCTATAGTTGGGAATGGCTGTGATATCGTGGTGCGGTAGTGTGCTTGTGTAAAAAATTCTCTTATTGATAAGAGAATGGTGTTGATATATGGTGTGATTGTTTGAAAATGTTCTCATAGATAACATTTCCGGACGAACACGTCATTTCCGACAGCGACCTTGAGTAAAAAAAAAGACATTGATCAATTTCGTTATCAATACCGTAAGCGATGATAATAAATAGATAATTTATAAACATTTAATGCTTTTATTTAGATTATTAAAATTAATGATTTATAAAAATATTGAATTGATGAATGAGTAAACGAATTAGTGGTTTGTAAAATACAAAGTATATGAGAACGAATTATCGGAGATTTGGACTCTTTAACATCATGCACGGCACGCACTGTCTTCTTGCCTCCGCTATCCTATCAGATTTTTTTCTCTCTGTTTTTTCAAGGATCTCGTGTACGTGAAATAATTATAATTCGAAGACCCTGGGTAATAAAATGTAACAATGGTAATTTATTTGAGACGATACAATAATGCCCGAAGCTATGAGCTCGAATAATTCCTGAGGAAAATAATGAGAGAGGCCCGAGAATCTCCAATCATGCGTTCGATGAGAACGAAGATGGCCGAAGAGTAAGAGCAGCTCGTGCTTCTGCCGAATCCCGATTTATCAATGTAATCCCGCGTGATATTGCGAAAATATGCCCGTAACTTTCCTGTGTGCATTATCCCGATCAAAAATACCCGATTCGCTTTGTAAGAACGAATTTAATCTCGTGAGGAAGGATCGATTAATTTTCAAGTTGCACGGCACCTATCTTAACACTCTCGCTGGTAATCGAAGACTGGTCGATCAATATGGCGATCGATCATGAGAGCATACGCGCATGTCGAGTTGCCCGAGAGCTTGTTACCCAAGAGGTGGCGACGTTGACGGCAGCGCGTAAAGCTTGCCTGGTAGAGCTAGATGGGGCATATGGCTCCCAAGGCTCAACCCTTTTTTATTTCTTTTTCAATAAAAAAAAAAGCTTGCCCGGTAACTCGCTTTTCGCGACGTCCGAAAAGAATATAGCCCGGTTCGTGGCGCCGTTAACGACCACGCGCGAACCTCGAACCCGCCTGCTTGCATACCCGCTTAGGCATTGCGTCACGACTGAACACTCTCTCTCTCTCTCTCTCTCTCTATATATATATATATATATATATATATATATATATATATATATATATATATTTCGATTATTATTTTTATTGGCGCTGTTGTCGCAGTTAAGGCGACAACACTACTACTAAACTAAAGAAACTTCATATGTGCTTCAAATGAACAAGCAACAATTTCAACGCCATTACAGAGACAGCGCATGTTGCAAGATTTCACGAGTATAATTGACTTTGTGATCATTGATTCAAATACAGTTAGTTATCAGTGTGATTTTAAACGTTATAAATATTAGCAATGCCGTTGAAGTTTGTGTTTAACCAAAAGGGCGATCGCAATCTTGTTGAAAGAGGATATAAGTACGTGCATCATCAAGCTGGTGATGAAAAAGAGATTTGGCGTTGCGTCCATTACAACAACGGAACATGTCGCGGTCGTTGTTACACATCGAGCAATCGTACAAATGGTGAATATCTATATGAACACAATCCATTGATGCAGTCGATGGTGAATTCACTCGATATAATAGTCTAATAGTTGGATATCTCGGTCAAAAAATGCATAGATCAATTTAGCAAATGGCGTTTGAAAGCAGACAATTCCAACTTTATTTTGCCTCTTACGTTTAATTTATGCGATTTTTCTTCCACCTTACTCGTAATTTTGAAAATGACTGTTTTACTGCGTTTTTTCACTCCGTAGATCGGGTAGCTTAGCTTTTGAAAAATGGAAAACTTACTATTCGTTCAGAAAACCCTCAAAAGGAGATCTTCCGCTTACATTTGGTTTTTTTTTAAATTGCGTTTTATTAACATAGTTATTTAGTTTTTAATTTTTTGCCGAAAAAATAATTTGATAACGACGTTTTGTCTGATCAATTTTTAGGATAATTCGTAAACTATGAAGTTCAAACCAAAATATCAGGATTGGAAAAAGTTATATTTTTGAATTTTAAAACCATCAGAATTTGTTGAGAATTAAAAAAAAATGAAAAAACCAAATCCGAAATAGTCGGAAAAAATATTCGAACAAGAATTACAAAAGAAAATTTCTTTTGTAATTCTTTTGATATTTTGGTTGAAATCTCATAGTTTTCTATGGCAATAAAATTATGAGGCAAATCGTTGCTTGTTAACCCGTCAGCGGTCGCGCTATGAGACTTTTCCTCACACTTCTATTAAAACGATGATTACTCAGAAATTTCAAATGGCTTAAGCATTTAAAATTTTTTCTATCTTCGCCAAATTTATTCTTCTGTATGATAGAAGGATTAAAAAATTTTTTTGAATTTTTATTTTTGAATTTTGTTAATAATTTTTTTTTTTAGTGTCAATTATCGTCGTATTTATGGTTTTTTAAAAATAAAAATGTTTAATAGCCATAATCACTATAGTGAAATTATTTTCATGTTCCTATTTATCAAATTGAACATGTCAAAATACAATGCAATTTTTTTTTAACCAAACTAAAGCTGAAGATCTTTTCTTTGAAGGTTTCTTAACAAAAAGTCCAATTTTGGAATTTTTGTCCAAAGTGTCCACTATCGGACTTTTCAAAAGTCCAGCATCCGATTCTACGGAATGGGAAAATAGCAAAAAAACAGTCATTTTCAAAATTACGTACCGGGTGCAAGAAAAATCGAAAAAAGAATAGAGCAATATAAAGCTGGATTTGTCCCCAATCAAACCCTGTTTGCAAAAATAGTTTTTGAATTTCTTTAACCGAGGTGTCCAACTTTTCGTATGGATAGAAAACATAGTGCTTAAGGCGATCTAGTAATCGTTCAGTCGGTAAAAATCCCGCTGCACATTTTTCTCCGACACAGTTAAATTTTCAAGAAAAATAAAAGCTACACGTTGTTCTTTTTTCATCAGAGAATAAGGTGTAACTTTTGTTATTCGCGAAATATCAAGCATCTTCGAGAAAAATGTGAATCTATTTTTCATCTGTCTCTCTCGCGCTCATGCAACTGATAGAGCACCTTAACCGGTTCGCTGTGCATGACGGCAATATGCGAGGACTTAAGCCCACCAGTGTGCATGCCGCAACTTGCGCATCTTAGAAAAAACCAACTTACGCTTTTCGGTTTTCGTGGATCTTGATAGCCTGAAATTTATGGAGTCTCCGAATCCGAACATGGCATCGGTTTTTCAATATTCATAATGGCAAATACAATATGGCCGATGAAAATTCGGAAAACATTTTGGATTCACATAAAAAATAGTATCTTGGGGTTTTTGGGATCGCTGAATCCAAATATGGCAACACATTTTCGAATTTCAAAATAAAGAATCCAATATGGCCGATCAAAATTTGGAAACTTTTTTGGATTCATATAAAAATTAGTACCCTAGAGTTTTTGGAGTGGCTGAATCCGAATTTGGCAATAGGTTTATGAAATTCGAAATGGTGGATCCAATATGGCCGATTTGAATTCTGAAACATTCTTGAATTCATATGAAAATTAGCGTCCGGAGAATTTATAAGGTCGCTAAATCCGATTATAGCGTCAGATTTTTAAAATTCTGAATGGTGGATTCAATAAAGCTCCTTTGAAAATCTAAGGCCATGTTCGGATTCAACATCCTCGGAAACTCCAACTCTCGGATTCATGTGAACCCGAGAGTTTTCCCGAAATCCAATCAGCAATATTGGATCCAATATTTTTAATTTTGAAAATTTGATGGCATGTCAGGATTCAGCGAACTAGAAAACTTTCAGATTGAAATCAGCACGTCAATCGCAAGAACTTTTTTTTCATACACTGGTGGCACGATAAGGTTGATTTTCGTCTCACAGCGAACCGGATGATATTTTCTGTGAAGGCTGTATGTTGAATATTGTATCATATTATTGCCGTTCTACTGTGGATTGTGCGTTGTATATTCTATTATATACGGTATTATTTCAGGTCGTATTTTACAAACATTCCCGCATAACCACGGCCCAGATGCAGTGAAACACTTAAGAGCTGAATTACGGAAAAATGAAATTCAGACTGCTCAATTGCAGAGAAATGGAATTAACATATTCAATCATCCCGGCGTAGGATTGGTAATGAATCAAATTACCCAGATGTCTGTATCAAGCGCTAATGCGTCAAGAAATCGGAATAATCTGCCGAAACCGGTTCGTCCTGCACCCAAAAAGGTCAAAAAGCAGCTGTCGAAGCGAAAACGGGATCAATCGGGCCTGTCAAATTTGAAAATTCAGCTTACAGTATCTGCTGGTAGAAAAAAAAAATAATGTAATTATTATAAAATAAGTAAAGTTATAATTCTTGATAATGGTTGATACGGCCACACATTATGCACACCAAACATATAACACAGCGTTGCTATTCTCATTTATATCAAGAAATAAAATTATCTGGTTCAGACATATTTTAGTTCCTCTGTATGGCACCTAAATTTTTGTACTTTATCCGAATAGATAATCAACGAAATTGGTGGATCGATGTAATTCGAATAAAGTTTCTTGTTTTATCGAGTCGTCGGGGCAAAAACGACAACGCTAAACGTGCGTTACACATACACACAAATATCTTATGTATGTATATGTATGAAATAGATTTATGCTCGTGAGAAACAAGAACGTATGCATGTTTTGCCAGCCGAGTGTGGCAAAGTGCTCAGCTACCATTTCGGATTACGTATCGGTGTATGCGGCTTCGTAGCAATTTATACCGTAGACTCTAAATTTTACCGATAAAATCGACGGAATTTACGAGGTGCTCTCCGGAAGGGGTAGAGCAGGAGTGAAGAAAGGGATGAGGGTGAACTGTCGAGTGCTCTAATATATATATATATATATATATATATATATATATATATATATATATATATATATGTCCAGCCGAGTGTACGAAGTGCACTGGCACTTTTGCACTTAAGTACGCTTTGGCATTTAGTTTTTGCGGGTCGTGTTTTCGCCACATTAAGACACGAGTTGCACGTTGTCGTTCCCTGGTCAACTAAACAGATAAATACGGGAAGCGAGGGAATGAAAAATGGTCGTATAAGTGCACTTGGAAAGAAGTAGTTGAAAGAGTACTAATATCTTCAACTGGTTTTGAACCGAATTTTGATGGCAATTTGAAAAAACAGTATTAAATTTTTTTCAATATTTTGATCTTGATCGGAGTGAATTCTTTGCCATCTCAATTAAATTTCCAATTGTTCGAATATCAAAAACATTTTATTCCAATTTACACTTTTTTATATTTTTTTTATTATTAGCCTTTCCACATGAAACTTTTATTTGGCAACTTTGTAGTCCCTTTTAGTTCTTACGATTTTTTAATGTTTTTTCGGTATGACCATTTTACCGATTTTTACTCTGGTTACATTTATGAATTTTTCGTCGATACTTCTCTGCACACAAACTACTATAAATTTGAAACGATAACCTACAGATTCTACAATGAAAGTGATAGCACGTATAGACAGGTTTTAACGAACTTTGGGAAAATAAATATAGAAAAACAAATATAGATAATGCCTACAAATTGCAGTTATGATTTTTATCACTTTTTTCTCAATAAGCGAGTTTTTTTTCAAAAATCCTTTGTTTTATTTTCATTTTTTTTACCTGGATAAGAATATTGATAGAGTTGTAGCTCAAAATAAGGAATCAAAACTACCAAATTCAATTATGCAAACCTGAATTTTATACTATTTACACGTGGTCATATACTATTTACATGCATTTGTCATCTATCTACCTCCAAAATCGTTTTTTTCTCACTGCAAAAACAAATGTGTTGTTTTAACAGGTTTAACACAAACGTGTTGTTTCAACACGTTTTATACAAACGTGTTGTTTCAACACGTTTTACACAAACGTGTTGTTTTAACTAATTTTACACAAACGTGTTGTTTCAACACGTTTTGCACAAACGTGTTGTTTCAACACGTTTTAGGCGTGTAAATGTTGAAGCCGATTTCTACACGTTTCTTACCATGTTACTGTGCAAAATAATACGTTTTCGTCGTGTCGTAACAACGCGACTGACCGCGCTGTGACAATATGGGCTAAGCGTGCTTTATTAACGCGATTCTCCGTATTGCATCAAAACGTTTTAAGCGTTTTCGATGTTGAAGCTCAAATATACGCGATTCCAGTCGTATTGCTCTTTAATTAAGGGAGTTCTGCTCGAATCTCAAAAAGATGGCAGATCTTTGAAATTTTAATAGCACTTTCGAAAACATATTCCGCGTGCACCTGCAAAATTCAAACAAGATTGACCACCTACTTTCTAAGATAAAAAATTGTAAAGTTACCTCCAATTTGCACGGAGCCTTATGGCATGTACTGTTTTGAAGTGAGAAATGATTTAATATCATGTAATTAAAAAGGTGGTGGCTCATTGAAAATCGGATCAAGTACAGACTTATATATTACAGTGACATAGAAAAAAAATGGACCTGATTTACCACGCATATCGTGAGATATAACGAATTAACTTTGTACGAATTAATTTTAACGAAAGTTTGTCGAATTCCTTGGGATATGGCCGCAAAAGCCTTTGGAGCGGCAACTTCACAAAGCAAAAAGAGAAACAGAAAGAAGAAAAAGAGAGAGGAAGATAGAAAAATCAGGTTGGCAGCAGTGCGGCTAGCCTTAGTGTATAAGCATAGGGACATCCGGCGCCTCGCGCGTCCCTCAAAGTACGAGCAGAACGTCCTTAACACGCTTCGCATGCATTGTTGATGTATGTATATGAAAGAGCCAAAAATGTGTCGAAAAAAAATCAATTTCTCATGTACTAATTTGTTTTCCGCCACACTTGATATTATTTTATCATTTCGCGTACTCCTGAAATTAATCGGATTGGAGAAAAATTCCTACGTACCTGAGGATTTGAATCGCCCTATCTACCTATCTACACATTCGACGCGCGCACGCTACCTATTACACTACTACGACCTTATTACTTCTTGCACAATAAGGGCCGGTTGTTCCACCTTCTGGTAAATTTTACCTGACGGTTGTAGCATTGAGTAGCAGACCTTTAATTATCAGATAAAATTTACCTGGAGGTGGAACAACCGGCCCTAAATGTATAATGTAGACTGAAAATTTGTTATAAAATAAAATTAATAAATACCTACACTGTATTTAGAAACAATCCACGTGCTTTACATAAAAATGGGTTGCCAAGTAGAAAAATTACAAAACATTTTATAGACAATGTAAAACGGTTCAAAGGTTTTATGCGATGTTTGTTTTATTCTGTTTTTTTTTCGTTCGCTGAGTTTACATGATTCCTGCTTTGTTATTGGCTCGGTCTACTACTAGCACCATAACCGTATTAGGTATTCCCTGCGTTTGGTGTAAACACTGCGCGGTAATATACCAAACGTGGCCTGCGCGGGAAAAAGAGTTGTGATGGAATAAAAAATCCTTCGATGTACTCTCAAAATAGCACATTTGACATTTAAAATTAACCATGATAATAATTCCATCTAGAGTCGCGGTAGCGACTTGAGACAAGTACATTTAATATACTGTAATGTCGAAGATGATGAGTCGCTACTAGAGTCTTTACAGTAAGCAGAGCGGTTTCGAACAGTTTTTGAAAATTGTTTCGGCGATATTTAAAGAATTACAGCGTTTTGAAAAATGTTGCGGGTTCACGTATTTTTTATTTTTTTTTTTCTTTCGATTATGACTATTTAGAACTCTGTAGCCTAATGCATATTGGAAATATTAATATTTCATTCTTCCGAAACATCAAAAAAATGGTGCGTTTTTCGCACACATTTTTTGACGTTTTCACTTCGATTTGACGACATCAATTTATCGATAACAACTGGTTAAAGGAAAGGAGGATAATTTGGGATACAAAACAATCCGCATATTGTGATTCCAAATTAGCTGTATTTACTTTACTAGTTAAGGCCAAAATGTATGGTAGATTAATGTTGACTTATGTGACAAATTTTATGAAAAATTTTCGGGCCGGACAAGTACTCTGTGCGTATCCGCTCTACGTACGATAGTAAACTTTTATCAATTTGTTACCAATAAAACTATACTACAAATATTACAAATGAGAGTGTGGCAGCATTCAATCTCATGCAGGCTAATGCAATTCTGTATTTTTTTTTTAAAGCCCTTGTAGTTTCAAGTCATAGGATAATAATTCGTTGTAATAAAGCATTAATTAGAGAAATGGCATATGATCATAATTGGAGATTTTATAAACATAATAAAATTCCACGTACTTGGCCACATATACTTTAGATCTTCATTTATTTATCAACTTTTTGTGTACTCACAACATTTACGAGAATAAAATTATCACCTTTGTATAATTTGACTTAATTTGATAAAATAATGAGAGCGGTTACCCATAAAACTTTGTATGATGAGTTGGTTTTTAGAAAGGATTTTTGTGCGGAGATCTTTGCATGAACGACTTAAACGGGTTTTTATAAATTTTTGTGGGGATCGGTATTTTGGCGCTGGGTGGCGGGGGGGGGGGGGGGGGGGGTTACTGGAACGACTATTTGGGGGGCATAAATATACTTGTCTCAGCTTTTTTCACAGCATTTATGCTGTTTTTGGCTAGTTAATGTCACCGGAACAAAACATTCGCCATCTTATAAAAAACAACGCGTATGCAACCGTGTGGTTTTCTATCTTGTTGAGCAAATCAACATGTAGTTTTCGTCGTGTGTAGTTACGTTTGAAGGGTGTTATTTGGTACAATCTGCGTTAAATCGAGACAGATGAAGTGTGTTGCAAAAATAAAAAAAACGGAAGAAGCCATGTTGTCGAAAAGAATACGGCTAGCGCGTTGTTTCCATGCACCAAATCAAGTGACGCGTATTGTTGCAACACGATTAGCTTAAGTTACACACGTATTGGGTATGTTATGTGTTGATTTAGCGCACTTGATAACACGCTTGTTTTTACAGTGCTATATATATTTTTTTACGGCAGAAAAGATCATGCGCCTACATAATACGAGTAGTTATGATGTTTTGAAATCATAACAAACCATTAAAAAAATTTGAAATTTGAAAAATTTGATTTGAATTTGAATTTTTTTAAACCATCAAATTCAACTATTTAAATTTTGTACTATTTAGACGTGATCATATACTATTTACACTTGTAATTTATTTACCTCCAAAATCATTTTTTTCTATTTATAACGAGGTGGAATGAATAAATTGTTAGATGGTATTGTAGGATAGCGATTCAATAGACCGGAATCGCGTACGCATGGCATCGTCGCTATAGAAATAAAAGAACAAAAGGAGGCGGTTAAAAAATAAAAACAAGAAAAAGTTGTACTATCGACGAGAAAGCATGTACTTTGATTGCTAATAAAATTATTTCGTGTTATCCCACATATTTTTGGGGGCTCGTCCGGGATACGCGATAAAATAATAGTTAATAATCAAAGTAAAAGGAAGAAAAAGCTGATAAACATATAATCATTGTGGATTGTGGTGCTGTGTACGGTGAAGTTGCATAACTAATATTTTCTGACACCGATTTATCGAATCATGTCACTATCGGAAGACGAAATAATTCATATAAATTCAATGACGGTTGAAGAATTAAAAGTGGAACTTGAGCAATTGAGTTTACCACTTACGGGCAGTAAAGCTGTACTGAAAGAACGACTCCGAACCTATCGGATAAATACTGAAGAAAACCGAATAAATTCTGCTGATGACGGCAATAACAATGATGTTCAAGAAGAAACTGAAACATTGCCGGCAGCTGGATCGAGAAATCGTTCTCATCAAAGGAATTTGAGTGCTACGGCGGGACCAAGTCGGAACACTCACACAAGATTGAGAACCGCTGATACACACGTGAATGAAGAAGAAAACCAGGATAATAGCGCAAATAATCATCATCAAAATGACCGAAGGGGTGAAATCGAACGAAGATCAAGTCCGATATTAACCTTCAAAGATGTGGAGGATGCTTTGGAAACATTCGCAGGCGATGGAAAACAAAACGTGAGTAAGTGGATCGAAAATTTTGAAGAAATTGCAGAACTTTGTCAATGGTCAGAGGTTCAGAAAGTCATTTACTCCAAAAAATTACTTCGGGGATCGGCCAAACTATTTGCAACTTTTGAATGCGATGTCAAATCGTGGAATTCACTTAGAAACAATTTATTGGACGAATTTTCCTTGACATTAAATTCAAAAGACGTCCATAAAAAATTAAATGCAACAAAGAAAAAAGTAGACGAATCATATCAAGAATATATATACAAAATGCTAGAAATAGCTAGTCATGCTGAGATAGAACTCGAAGCTAAGATCCAATATATAATCGACGGTGTACCAGGAAATGAGGCTAATAAAACGATCCTATATGGAGCAAAAACAATTAAGGAATTGAGGACAAAATTTGCTCATTACGAAAGTATGTGTGCAAGCAGAGAAAAGAATAAACAACAAGATTACCAAAAACGAAATGACGGTACGCAGGGACAAGAAAAAAAAACAATTAAGAAACGATGTTACAATTGTGGAAATACCGATCACTTAACGAACGATTGTCCGAATAAATCAAAGGGAGCGAAATGTTTCAAGTGCAATGCATACGGTCACATCTCACCAAATTGCACAGAGGCAACAAGCACGAGTACGACGAAAACACCTAGAAAAATAAGATGTGATGCAACAAAAGCACTAGGATACCGCGATACGAAAACGTATAAAGAAGTTATGATCTGTGATAAACCAATTAAAGCAGTCATAGATCTCGGCAGTGATTTAAATCTCATGCGAATGAGTTGTTACAACACGCTGAACGTCACTAATTTCAATGAAAAGCCAATTCCATTCACAGTTCCAGGTGCCAGTAGTCACTACACGTCCGGAAGTTTCGATACGAAAATTGGAGTCGATGAAATGACACTGGAAAGCACGGTTCATGTCGTCCCTGATCATTTTATTAAACACGATTTCCTTATGGGAGGAGAATTTCTCGATGTAGCCGATCTTCACGTAATCGGACGTCAAGCGATACTCAAAAGAATCAACAAATCGCCAGAAAATGTATCGAGTACTGAAGTCAACGCCCAAGAAGTACTAAATATTAACATCACCTCCGAACCAGACGAGAAACAAGGAATCCTCGTGGAACATATCGAAAACGAAGAAATAAAGAACGAATTAATGAATATGATTAAAGATTATCAGCCTGTAAAGAAGTTAGATACGGGAATAAAAATGAGAATCCTATTGAGCGACGAAAAACCGGTATACCAACCACCGCGACGACTCAATCAACTCGATCGCAACGCAGTGCACGAAATCATCGAAAAATGGTTACAAGAAGGTGTAATTCGGAGAAGCATCTCAGATTTTGCAAGCCCAGTCGTAATCACAAGAAAAAAGAGTGGAGAAATCAGACTCTGCATCGATTACAGACGCCCGAACAAAAAAATCATTAAGGACAGATTTCCTCTCCCGTTGATAGAGGATCAA
Organism: Rhimphoctona megacephalus; assembly: GCA_963989365.1. NCBI lineage: Eukaryota > Metazoa > Arthropoda > Insecta > Hymenoptera > Ichneumonidae > Rhimphoctona > Rhimphoctona megacephalus. Next base: position 10,191,620 of record OZ022417.1, read on the forward strand.
CTGGATAAATTAGAAAACGCTTTCGTATTCAGTACTCTGGACTTGAAAGACGCTTTTTTTCACATATCAGTACATGAAGATAGCATAAAATATACGTCATTCATAGTACCCGATGGACAATATGAATTTTTGAAGGTACCATTCGGACTTTGTAATTCGCCCGCTGTATTCCAGAGAGATATTAATGCGAAATTTAGGGAACTGACAAACGATGGGACTGTCCTAATTTATCTAGATGATTTGATAGTCCCCTCAAAGACGGAATCTGAAGGACTAGAAAAAATTAAGAAAGTATTCGAAACGGCAAGCAACTACGGTCTCAACATAAATTGGCGCAAATGTAGTTTCCTTGTAAAACGTGTGGAATATCTGGGATACCTGGTAGAAAATGGCTCGATCAAGCCGTCAGAAAAGAAAACCTCAGCTGTTGCTAAATTTCCAGAACCAAATAACACAAAGGAGATTCAGCGTTTTCTGGGATTAACCGGATATTTTAGAAAATTCATCCCAGGTTTCGCCACGATTGCTCGACCTCTATCAGAATTATTAAAAGACAATACGAAATTTCGTTTCGAATCAAACGAAAAAGAGGCCTTTGAAAAGTTGAAAGCAGTATTAATTCGTGACCCCGTTCTAAGAATATTTAGAACCAACGCAGAAACAGAGGTGCACACCGACGCATCATTACATGGACTTGGCGCCATTCTCCTACAAAAAGATTCGAAAGATTCATTAATGCATCCGGTATACTACGCTAGTTGGAAGACAACGGCGGCTGAACAAAGGTACACTAGCTATGAATTAGAGATTTTGGCCGTAATTCGTGCGTTAAAAAAATTCCGAGTGTACCTAATCGGAATACACTTTAAAATCGTCACCGATTGCCAAGCTTTTTCACTAACCATGAAAAAAAAGGATATGTGCACTCGAGTAGCAAGGTGGGCACTCATGATTGAAGAATTCGACTACACTATTGAACACAGACCTGGAAAAAATATGAGACACGTCGACGCATTAAGCCGTAATCCAATATCCGTATTAATGATCGAAGAAAACAGTTTGTCCCTTACTGCGAGAATTGGACAAGCTCAACAAGAAGACGAGGATTTGCAAAAAATAAGACAAGCTACCGAGGAGAATGGAACAAACAATTTTTCATTGAAACAAAACATTCTGTATCGAAATTGCGACGGCGAACAGTTGCTCGTCATCCCTAAATCAATGCAGCATGACGTGATACGAGAAGCGCACGAGCGAGGTCATTTCGGATGGAAAAAAACTGATCATCTGATTCGTAAAGATTTTTGGTTTCGTTACATGAAGAAAAAAATTCAGAATTTCATTGGAAACTGCGTAAAATGTATTCTGGCTGAGAAAAAACATGGGAAAGGAGAAGGATTGCTGAAACCGATAGACAAGGGTTGCGTTCCACTCGACACGTACCACATTGATCACTTAGGTCCGATCCCATCCACGAAGAAAAATTACAAGCACATTTTGGTGGTTGTCGACGCTTTCACTAAATTCGTGTGGCTGTATCCATCGAAATCTACTTCTTGCAATGAAGTTATCGCAAAGCTGAAATTACAAGCCACAACTTTCGGAAATCCGAAAAGAATTGTGTCAGATAGAGGAAGCGCTTTTACGTCTCACACCTTTAAAGCGTATTGCGAAGAAGAAAAGATTGAACACGTCTTAATAACTACTGGTGTCCCCCGTGCAAATGGGCAAGTAGAACGGATTAATCGAATTTTAATCCCCATACTAACAAAATTAGCAATGCCAAAGGCTGAAGAATGGTTTAAATACGTGAACACAGCACAACAATTTATCAACTCTACGTATAATCGGAGCATTGCAACCACACCGTTCGAATTACTCGTTGGGAAAGCCATGAATTTAAAGGATGATCCGGAATTTCGGGCTGTCATCGACAAGGAACTAATTGACACCTACATACAGGACCGAGACACCATAAGAAAAAATGCTGTTAAGCAAATATCAAAAATTCAACAAGAGAATCGCACATCCTACAACAAAAAAAGGAAGCAAGCGAACCAATACAAAATTGGAAATTTAGTTGCGATCAAAAGAATGCAACGAGGTCCAGGACTCAAAATGCACACCCAATTCATCGGCCCATACAAGGTCACCAAAGTCCTTCGTAACGACCGTTATTTGGTCGAGAAACTCTACGACCATGAGGGACCAAACAAAACAAGTTCGGCAGCCGACTTCATGAAGCCTTGGTCAACTGAGCGAAGTTATGAACCTTCTTTATTTACCGACGAATCAGATACTGATAGTGAAAACATCGAGGACGATGTTAATACCAGGATGGCCGAGTGTAGGATAGCGATTCAATAAAGCGGAATCGCGTACGCATGGCATCGTCGCTATAGAAATAAAAGAACAAAAGGAGGCGGTTAAAAAATAAAAACAAGAAAAAGTTGTACTATCGACGAGAAAGCATGTACTTTGATTGCTAATAAAATTATTTCGTGTTATCCCACAGTATTAAGTTGTATTTATTGAGCAAGTCTAATTATTAGGGAGTGCACGGATATAATTAGCTCATTCGGTTCGAGAGATGGAGATGAACTGAGGATGGATGGATGAGAATAAAGGAGAATGCTTTCGTGAAGCAGTGGTGGGAAGATGAAGCGGAGAAGAAGTTGAGGCTCGTGAGACTAACACACAGGTACAAACACACTTTCTTACTTATGTAAGAAAGTGCTGGGTTAGAGATTAGCGGGTATCGTGATAAGGGACTGATCGTTGGAGTTTCGGTGTGAGAAAGAGTTTTAACGAATGTGAGGTTTCAGCTTTGATTGTGGGAAAGGAATTTGTATCTATAGGGTGCTATCGTGACACTCTCCCTCTTACAAAACGATGCTCCGTGTCGTAAATAACAATTTGTTATTTTATGTTGCTTGTATATAATCGAAATATTTTACATATAATTTATTCGTGAATGTAACTATATAAAATTTTGTATTGTTCGTAGTTATTCGGGTTGTGTAAGAATGTGTTAAGGGTTTTATTAGTGGTTTGTTGTGGGGGTTGTGGATGGTCCGATTCTTCGTTCATCGTTTCGTCTTTCGTTGTTCTAGTCGTTAGGTAATTTGGTAACATGGATGGTGTCTTGATAGTTTCATTTGTTTTTTTTTGTTTTGGTGAAAATCTGTAACTAAATAAATTTATTAGTTGTTCGTGTTAGTAAGTGGTAGAATGTTATTTGGAATAGGTGTAGTTGAAAGGTTGTTTATTATTAGTTAATTGTTATGAATTGTAGACTGTTTCCTTTTCGTTTTTGGTCGTTTTTCCTTTTATTGATTTCATTTCATCCTTTTGTTTCGTATTATATATAGTTGCCTTTGTTTACTCATTAGTATTTACTGTTTTTGTCGAAATTTCGAATTTCCAATGAATGTTGCATCAAATTTTTACCAATATAGTGGATTTCTTTAAATTTTCTGAAACATTCTAACTTGATTAGTTTCATTGTGGTTAGTAGGTGTGACCTGTTACTGATGATGGGAATGGATTCGGTCCGAGTGTGTTAGAGTTGATTAAATCGAGTACATAGAGTAAGGAATAAATGATTACATTTATTAGCTTCTATCGTGTGTTTCTTTAGCATAAGATAGCAGTAGTGAATATGATTATAATATAAGTAATATAGGAAATATATAGTATAAAATGGTAATGATAACGTGATTCGTGGTACGTATGTTTTTATTGTTGTAGTGTAGATGATATGTTTTGATTTTGTTGTTTTTATGTAATTGTCGCTGTGTTTAAAGGCGCTGCCTCTTTAAAAATCTTTCCGCTTTTTCTCTGCACACTTTGTCCAGTCTAGCGTGGATCGTGGGTAGATCTCGGGCATTAAGGGAGTCTAACCATACTTCTACTCTACTTAGTTCGGGCAGTAGTTCTTTTTTTATTATCATGTCGTCCGTTTTGTTTATCAGTTTGAGTATTTTTTTTTGGGGGGTCCGTTCTTGCTGGTTTGGTTAGGTCTTATATTTATCTGTGCTCTTAGCTCTATTTTTGATTTTATTATGTCCCGGGCGTCGAAGGTTACCGCCTGTTCTTGTGGTCTGTTTTGGGTACTTGGTCCTGGTGCGTGGATGTCTGTTATTGGTGGTGTTTTCGGTCTTCAGTTAGGAAGAAAAAAGTGCTACCGTGACATATTTTTCAATTTTTTAAGTATATATACACGCCTGACCAAAAGTATGGATACACTGAACAAAATTTCGAGCCGCACTAAAAGTTTGATAGCTCTTTGAAAAATGAAGATATTTCAATTCCGCAAACAGTGTCTTGAAGAGGACAGATTTAGCTTCATTTCGTTTCTTCCAAATATTTTTTACAATTTTTTTTGGAGCCGGTGCGCACTTTCGAGGAGGGCCGTTTTCCGGCTTTTTTTGGCTGTTGAAAATAGGACGCACCACTTGTGGAAAATTGTTTCACTAATTGTTTTAATGAAAAACTTAAAAGGGTGAGCAATAACTTTAATTTTGTTTCTGAAAAAGTTTGATCCGATTTTTTTTCACAGAGTTATTTCATTTTAACCTGAAAAAGACCATTTTTAGAAAATACGGTTCAACTAAAAAACTTCAAGATTTGAATGGAATTATCAAGAGGAAACAAAGTTGCATAAGATCATACTGAATCGACTAGAATTTTTTCAGAATTTTTGTCCGAAATTTTTTTTTCATCATTTTCAGTCGAAACTCTGATAACTGGAGTGGCTTAACTCGAAAATCATGGGGTTTGGGTAAAAATATCAAGAGAGAAAATTTCTTTCACCAAGCCATTTATTGTTTCCAATTTTTTTTCCAAATTTTTTTGACCATGATTTGTTTACTCCAAATTGACGAGGTATTTTTGTACCAAGCCATTTTATTACATGCCGCGACTCGTCAATGCAGCGTTGAAAACCAAAGGCGGTTTTTTCGATGAAAAACTCGTTTAGATAAGGTAAGCGACTTGTTTGATGTAGACTTGTTTTTTTTTTTACATTATAACGAAAGTTCAAATATTTTAAAGTTTCGTTCTGCTGGGCTTGTGATAAAACAGCTTGGTGAAAAAATACCTCGTCAATTTGGAGTAAAAAAATCGTGGTCAAAAACATTTGGAAAAAAAATTGGAAACAATTCCGGTGTATCCAAAGTTCATAATTACAACTTTTCCCCCTCTTGCTACTACATCTGAAACCCGATACTTCTCGAGATACATCGATCGACTGTTTCGACGATTTTCCGAGTTTGGATTAAAAAAAAATTTCGACAAAGAATTCTGTAAAAATTCTAATGGATTAAAAATATTAAAGTAAGAAAATTTCCTCTCTTGATATTTTGACCCAAACCCCATGATTTTCGAGTTAAGCCACTCCAGTTATCAGAGTTTCGACTGAAAATGATTCGACTGACAAAAATTCTGAAAAAATTCTAGTCGATTCAGTATGATCTTATGCAACTTTGTTTCCTCTTGACAACTCCATTCAAATCTTGAAGTGTTCTAGTTGAACCGCATTTTCTAAAAATGGTCTTTTTCAGGTTAAAATGAAATAACTCTGTGAAAAAAAATCGCATCAAACTTTTTCAGAAACGAAATTGAAGCCATTGCTCACCCTTTTAAGTTTTTCATTAAAAAAATTAGTGAAAAAATTTTCCACAAGTGGTGCGTCCCATTTTCAACAACCAAAAAAAAGCCGGAAAACGGCCCTCCTCGAAAGTGCGCACCGGCTCCAAAAAAAATCGTAAAAAATATTTGGAAAAAGCGAAATGAAGCTAAATCTGTCCTCGTCAAAACGCTGTTTGCGAAATTGAAATATCTTCATTTTTCAAAGAGCTATCAAACTTTTAGCGCGGCTCGAGATTTTGTTCAGTGTATCCATACTTTTGGTCGGGAATGTATATATTTTTTGAATAGCAGAAAAAGTCATGCGCCAACGTAATACGAGTAGTTATGATGTTTAGAAATCATAACATACCTTTAAAAAAAAATTGCAGGTTGATTCTAGGGTGAGCGGCGATACTGAATATTTACCACAGAATTTCCGAGGAAATGTTCAAATTGTTTTAAACCTGATTTGTTTGTTATTTTACAACATTTTCGAGAATTAGAACTGCACGCATAAGAACTGTACGATCGAAGCATTACAAGTTTGTTGTGATCTAACTATACTTCGATCACAGTTTTATTAAGGCTGTAACATCAAAAAGAAGAACTTGGAAGGGGAATAAAATGATTCAATCTCTGAGAGCGAGCAAGAAAATGCGTTTAAAAAAAGTAATGAAGCTTTATTCTCTATGAAAAATACGCTGCAAAAAGATTGTGCCCAATGGGGCTCAGGTCAAGCTCCCTCATGGAATAGTTGAAACGGTTTCAAAACAGAATATCCTTCGGAATATCCCTCGGAAGATTTTCGCGAGGCGTAATTATGTTTGAAAAAATTTGACTACCTTATGAAAAGCGGAAAACCCAACACCTGAACAAACATATGGCTACTTGTTTGGGATATTTTGAACGCGGTCGAATAATGCCGACACTATCAAACACAGCACACAGATATCCATAATACACATCATAAACAAATACGCACGCGTTTGTTTTCACACGAACATTCGCAACTACTATGGGCGCGAATATTCTGTCTGCGGATATTTTGATCACGAATATTGTATCAAAGGATATTGCGTCGTGACACGGATGAATACATGCCACAGGTAAAAAACTAAAGAACTAATTCAGATGAGTCTAAGCTTCCCGTTTGACACCTAGTTGTCAAATGACCAGCACGATACCCTCAGATTATTAGAGGTCATTGTGTTCAAAACGTGGTCGCTAATAGCCATAGCAGTTAGTGCAACGTTAACCCGTCAGCGGATGTGCTATATGAGACTTTTTCGTACACTTCTATTAAAACGGTGATTACTCGAAAATTTCAAATGGTATACGCATTTGAAATTGTTATATCTTCAACAAATTTATTCTTCTGTATAATAGAAGAGTTTGAAAAAATGTTTGAATTATGTTTCAAAATTTTATTATTTTTTTTTGTGTCAATTATCGTTGTATTTATATATCGTTTTTGAAAAATGAAAATGTTTTATAGCCACAATCACTGTAGCGAAATTATTTTTAAGCTCCTATTTAACATTTTAAGCGTTTGAAACTATACATGTAAAAAAACCTCTCATCGCGCGACCAATGTTTAAAGTGTACGTAGCGCGACCACTGACGGATTAAATAAATAAATAAAAAATGTGTTGATAGTGTTAATGATTATTATTTTACTTCATTCATCGGCCAACATATAAAAAATATGAAATCTCCATCCAATTATGTAACTTGTCACGATTATGTTACAAATTACAAATTATACCATTCCTTCCTCTGAATACATGGATTCATGCAAAGGCATATAGAGATACCTGGAATCATGAATGGTATTCGAATCCTGAGACGTAAAAAGACGAAACTGATAGGATTGGCGATTCAAGCGAATTAGATGGATCATCTGACTGGTTTAATTCGAAACTTCAATTCGATTTCAGTACAGAACTAAAGTGGATAACGTGAGAGGAGTTTGGATTCAACAAGCGGTTCGCTCTGTTGTCTGCTTATATACATACACATATCTAGACGAAACGCGCAAACACTCGGTTAAATTTAGAGGTGTGTGCGTGTACTACTGCCTCTTGTACATGACGTATTCGAGTCCTAAAATCCGATCTCGTGTACATGTCTATAAAATATATATACACATGCGTATTCCTAATCGCGTCAAACAAAATGGCGTAACTCATGCGGTTCATCGCGTTAAATCATGTGGATATGGTCTTTTTGAACCGCAGCGAAATATATACAGATAAAATAGCCATAGCTATACACGCACGAGACAAAAACCGTTGTTATTTAATTCAGCCAAATCCATTGCGTTTCCAACTCACATGGAAATGCACTCATCCCATAGCACAACGATCCAACCACCGTGTGAAATAACGCCTATGTGTCCATTGGTTTCAGAAGAGGAAATATATAAATAAACAAAAACATCGATACAATAACGAATATTTATTTTAAAAGTTTTATTTTTAAAGGCAAATTAATATTTAAGGGAATTTAAGTGATGAGGTCTGAAAGAAAGATTCAAACTCCTTTGATCTGGTGAAATTTTACAAAGGTTTTCTATTTCTAATTATCCTGATATTCTCTTCCAAAAATTAAGATTGATGGATTGGCAGTTTTGTAAACCTTTTTTTAATATTTTTCACCTATTTGGATATATAATCGGAGAGAGTAAGATGACTTGGATTAAGAATGATTGTTTTAACATCCGAAAAATTTCGTCTAGTATCAAGAGTGATGGAGAGCATTTGGACCTCCCATTTGGTTCTTATCTTTCGAGAAATGTGTTGGAAAACGTAGTTGTCATGCTCGCTTGACGTTTCTACTGCCACCAGATAGATGCCCATCTGTTGTTTTTTGGTATACATATAGAGGTTGAACATTTATGAAGGTAAATTCTGCACACGTCCTGCAAGCTTATCTCTAAGGGGGTAGAGTAGAGCGAGGAGAGAGAGGGAAAAAGCTTAGGGGAACAAAGAAAAAGAAGGAAAGATACCCAACTCTTTGGTGGCTGACATATTGGGATCGTTCCACAGTCTAGCCGCATTTATGTACCTTGCGTCCCGAGCTTACTTTCCCTCTCGCTCTCTCACGTCTTTTTCTTTTCCCCTTTCTTTGTCCCTCCCTTTCTTCTTCTCTCCTCTCTTTGTAGTGTTTTACTGCTTTCCTCAGGTCGAGCCTTTTTTATGAGAGCTTCGCGCGTGAAAAAGTGTTTGGATGCAATTTTCGATATACGTGTATATCAAAAAAGGGAGCACGCCAAGGAGACCGAAGAAAAGGAAAGCCAGTTCTTTCTATCCTGGTCTTCCATAGCCATTTCGGAGGTGCCATTAACTTGTGTTATATTGGAATTCCACGCTTTTTGAAATATGGGAAAATGGCACGGCAACAATGGGTTATAAAGGTCCATATTATGGCTTTGCAACAGCAGATAAATTATTGCGCACTAATTCTTATCATCGGATGCTCTAAGAAAAAAATCCTGTTAACGGGTAAAACCACTGTAGAATTTTCGAAAAATCGATTTTTTTTATTGGCTTAAAATATACTTTGAACCCTCTTCAATATGAGGCAAAAAGGTTTATACCTGAAAAAAAAAAAAATTCATTGAAATTTCGGGCTCTTCCCCGAGTGCGTCGGTCATTTCAGTACCACGTTTCAAAACTTTAAACGCGTTTTTCTTGAAACACGATTTTTCAAAACGGCACGCAGTATAACTCCAACAATTTTCATTTTTTTCATTTGAATTTTTGACAATATCTTAAAAATAACATTTCGAAGTGAAATGCATACGGAATTTTCGATAAGTTCATTTAAACATTTTTTATCGACAAATAATTACCCCTTTTTTCTGTGAAAAATTGAACCTCTTCATTCAAACACTCGCCAATAATACAAAAATGAAAATTTTCAAAATCCCCTACGTACTTCACTAGCTGTGAGTGTCCAAATTAAGGTTTTTTTTTTTTAAATTCCAGATCAACAATTGCACCAGTTACACTGCGTGCCGCAGAGCGCCTCGAATTCAACAAGCCTTGCGGGAATGGCTCTGGTGTCGACATTTTTAAATATTTTTGAATCATAATTTTTTGTTGTACAGTTAAATATATGCTTAATAACTCCTCCGAATATTATTATTCCATTACGTTTCCTTTCACCCGAAAAATATTGTCGAAAAAAGGCATTTTTCGAGACCGTTACAGTGGTTTTAGCCCTTAATTTCCAAATCAAATTTCTCTAAAGTGGCGCAACCAATCGAATGATAATTTTTGCAATTTTTCTGCAACACCTTAACTACTTTTCATTCAGATAAATTGTTCCATTTAGGAGAAACAATATTTCGAAAAAATCGATGGGTGTCATATATAAATGCTATTAAATGTAATCAAAAAATGCATCGAGGACAAAATGAACAATCAAGACATCGAAAATGATCATTTTAGGTTGAGAGTACCCTGTAGGGATGCAAATATAAGTCAATAAACCAATATTGAATAATTAATCGTAGCTCGATGAAATCCAGCAATTTTAGATAATTAATACTCGAAGATACCATTTCGTGTTCGAATTCTCTTTCGTTGGACGAATTAAGCTACGTTCTTGTTTTCTCTCATTCGCTGTGAGAGGCAAATCGATTAACATTGCTTGGGGGGTTTCTTTTGTGTAATTGAGAGCATTCTATCGGCGCATAGGTTCGTCTCTCTCTATTTCTCTTTTTATCGTTTTGTAGTTATATAGATGACCGAACAATCGGCGTTTAATCGTCACTAATATACATATAGTGATGTATGTGCTACGTTAGTAGAGAAGTTCAGTCGCAATGCGCCTGAGGCTCTCACCTCTCCTGCAGCCAACCCAAAGCAAAGAGAGAAGAGAACTAAACGAGGGTGATAACTATTATGAGGACACAGAAAGAGAAGAAAGGAAGGAGAGAAGGAGAGAAAGAGAGAAAGCAATATTCCCACAGGAATGAGTCGATAAGCGCGTTATACGAGTTACCTGTGGGGATATCGTGACAGGTAGCATTTGTACAAATAGCGAGGTATCCGAGCTATCCAATAAACGTATAGTATATAAAGGACTCTCCTATCACCGTAACTGTACAATGTTACCATCCGGGTCATTACTGCGTTTTGCAGTTTCGATTACATGCGACCTCTCGTGTTATTCTATACCAAGTGTCCGTCATTTTGCAACCGATTTTGTGGTCGAATTTTCAAGAGATCCGTATCGGTATTTTTCACGAAAACCTTCGTTATGTTTTTTTAGATAGTCGTTTGCGCCACACCCTATTTGTTATTATTGCTACAATCATTTTCCGAAACGACTACGCAATCAAATCCTACTGGATTTTAACTGTATTAGAGGTGCATGAATAAATGTTTCAAATAAGCCGAGCGGTGTATTTCAGCGTTTTTTCTAAATTGCGCGAATATCAGTTATTCGCGAATTAGTTTTAAATTTTAATTACCTAGTTTATTACTAAATTTGTCCTTCGAAAATATAGTAAATAAATTTGTGGATTTCTCCGAATTTCAGATGATAATTATTACAATTATTTTCATTAACTTTTATTTATATCTGTTTCAGGTGTCGAATGAAACAGTGGAGACGAGATCTTCCTCCCACGTCGGTAATTATAACTTTTCACAATGAGGCGCGGTCGACTCTACTACGAACCGTAGTGAGGTGAGCTTTAACTTCATTTTTATCGAAATACGTCGAATATTACGCGAAAAAGTTCACGAATACTGAAACTTTCAATCGTGTCGAATTTATTAATTTTTTGTACTCGTCCACTCGATTTCCAGTGGGCAATTGAGATTCGAAAAATTTATTAATTCACGAGGTACTCAAAATAGTTGGTAAAAAGTATAAAATTAATGCAAGCGAATTTTTTAATTGGCTCGGGAATGCAATTGTATTTTTGAGATAGAAGGTAACTCTTTCATGGCAAAGGACACTCGAAAAAAACTGTCCGGTGACAAGGATTATTCAGTGAACGAGAAAAAAGTACCTCGGATAAATTTGCTCGCGAAAGACGTGAAGAGATATCTAGGAAGGAGAATTTGCTGCTAGTGGAGATTCGAAATCTTTTTTTTCCGCCCATTCCTCTTCTTTTTTTCTCTCTTTTTTCTCTATTTCGTTCGATAAAAGTACTTCTCGAGTACCGGAACCTCCGATCGGAAGTTCGGCATCAAGTGAGAAAGAGAAAGAGAGTAAAACCAATGGAATTTTCTAATCGTCATTCCATCGTTCTCCGCTTACCGACACCCATTTCTCGACCAATGGAAACCATATCCGCTATCGAGCTCCATTTATATTTATTTTATATTTATATATCGAATATGCAATTTATATAAAACACGTTCGGAGTTAAGTAGGTTCGTTCTCATTTTTTCAATGATAATTTTAAGTTCTCAAATTGATTTTTCATTTCTCGATTTCAACTTTTTTTTCAATCTGGTATCTCAATCTTTTCACCTTTCAATTATTATTGTAAATCACGATTAGAGGAAACTGAAGAAAAAATGCCGACAATGAGGGCTACCGGAATTTCTGGAAAAAAAAAACTGATCTCTTCAGACTCCGATTCTTACAAGTTTATACTTTTTGTTATACAATGAAGATAAATTCTCTTATTTCAGCGTCCTCAATAGAAGTCCAGAGCATCTAATTAAGGAGATCATTCTAGTCGACGACTTCAGTGACCATCGTGAGTAAAAAAAAAATTAAATTAAAATTTTCCAGAATGACGGTGTTTCTTACAATCAAAATTTTCCAAAGACCATGAATAGTACAACCTTATTTTAAAAAATTCATAATTATAGAAGTGCTGATTCCATATCCTCAGCTGTTGCTCCAATAAATATCGATTTTTTAATAAATCGATAGTTATTGCAGCTTAGATTAAATTTATTAATTAGGAAAAAAGTGTAGTCAAATATATTGGAATTTTATGTGAAACATTGCATTGACCATCGATTCAATTTCAAAAAACAGTATTTACTGGAGGTATTATTAATTTTTTAATAATATTCATGTTATCTCACTAAATTGAAAATATCACCTTTATTGTAAACATTCTATAAATATGGGAGTGATTATTGAATATCTATAGTTGATCCTCTAATAACGATCTTTTTTTTTAGAGGAATCATCATTTGTTCATTATTAAAACAAAAACAGTGTTGTTTTTTCCCACAATTATGGCCCAGACCGAATTATTACATTTTTTGTATGTTCAGCCGAGGATGGCGAGGAATTATCGAGAATACACAAAGTACGAGTTATACGAAATGAGAAACGAGAGGGTCTAATGAGATCGAGAGTGCGAGGTGCGGATGCAGCTACAGCGAGCGTTCTCACCTTTCTCGATTCTCATTGCGAATGCAATGCGGATTGGCTTGAACCACTCCTCGAGAGAGTCGCTGAGGATCCTTCGAGGGTCGTATGTCCTGTCATCGATGTCATTAGCATGGACACCTTTCAATATATAGGTAAACATCTATTTTTTTTGCAAAATAAAAAAATGAAAAATCAATCATATAAAAAAAGCCTGTCAGCCTGAATGAGCGAGTCATGGGCTGAAGCAATTTCTCTCATCTTCTAAATAATTTACAGCGATGTGGAAAAATATAAAAACGATGTTTAAAAAATATATACTCCGATTCAAAAAACTTTTGAAAAATCAACAAATCGTCGTGAGTTAATGATCTTTTTCACCTCAAAATTTAATTAACAAAATAATATTATGAATTGAAAAACAACTTAAAAGAATGTTGATTCGAATTACAAAAAAAATTATTATCATTATTTTTTCTTATTGGTGTTAAGATTAAAATAATAAAAATGCAAAAAAAATATTCATCTTTTTCCGATTTTACGTGAGAAATTAGAGATAATTTTTTTTGGAACGGCAGGTGCATCGGCCGACCTCAGGGGTGGTTTTGACTGGAGTCTTGTATTTAAGTGGGAATATTTGAGTCAAGTGGAAAGACAATCACGTCAAAAAGATCCAACCCAAGCGATAAGGACGCCAATGATCGCTGGTGGATTATTTGTCATTAATAAAGCATACTTCGAAAGGCTTGGGAAATATGACACGCAGATGGATGTTTGGGGTGGTGAGAATCTCGGTGAGTCAAAAAAATATGCACATTTCAAAAATACGTATTAACCCTAAATTAACAAAAGAACATTTCGATAAAACGATGCTTTCTAATTAATTCATGACGACTGTGAATTGAAAATTTGAATAAACGATATTTGGTAATTAAGTTATTAATTTTGTAATATTACAAATTAAAAATTAAAGAATTTAACAATTTGTTTAAAATTTTGTCATTCTCAAGGGGTTATTGAATTTGTAATTTTTATTAAACAGTAGTGAAGCAAAGCAGTAAAATTAGCAGTGGAGTAAAATTTTCCAAAAATTGAATCCGAACGGAAATAAATATTTGTACAAAAAGCAAAATTTTAAAAACCCAATCCTATCAATAGGAAAAGTGACTGAATACAGTTTCCACGAATGTTTGTGTGGATATGATTAACATCACTTTATCATCAATAGAAATCTCGTTTCGAGTATGGCAATGTGGAGGAAGTCTCGAAATAATACCGTGCTCGAGGGTGGGTCACGTTTTTCGTAAACGTCATCCCTACTCATTTCCGGGTGGCAGCGGAAATGTATTTGCTCGAAATACTCGCCGAGCTGCCGAAGTCTGGATGGACGACTACAAACACTTTTATTATTCGGCAGTTCCTCTGGCACGAAATATACCATTCGGAAAGTAAGTTCTCATTTCCTCTATTACTTGTTATTCCAAATTTAATTCTATATAAAAAATGTAAAAATGTTGAGTTTTTAGTAAATTATAAATCTAGTTATTCGACGATTTTTAAATTAGATTGTTGTTCCTCAAAATAACCTTTGACTTTGTTTTTTTTTAATCACGATGCCTCGCTTTGTTATGATTGTTAATAATGTTGCAAGTTTAGAGCTAGATGTTCAAGTTTTTAATCAACTTAGTTTGAATGTGTATTAGTTTGGAGTTTGTTTTTGTTTAATTTAGAGATTATTTATTTTAACTCTCATGCAAAAATAATTTAGAAAGAAAGGAATTACCGATTCAATAATTCCACGATTTTTTAAACTAACTTTTCTGTCGAAGATTTAAATGCCTCATTTAATTATGATTGCTAATTTGATTCTTTTACTCACGTGTACGTTTCAGCATACAAGATAGAATGGAATTGAAGAGAAAGTTGCACTGCAAACCCTTCAGTTGGTATCTGAAGAATGTTTATCCAGAATTAGTAATTCCAACGAGCGAGGGTGGTCCTGGGGGATCTCTAAAACAAGGATCCGCATGCTTGGATAGCATGGGTCATCTTCTCGATGGAAATGTAGGACTATATCCCTGTCACGATACGGGTGGTAACCAGGTACAAAATTCGTTTTGAATCATTATCATCCTACAGGAATTAAAAGATATATAAACTTTCGGGAAAAATTTCTAATATAAAGCTGAGAGTTTCCGAAATAACAACCTATTCCCTATCTAATACACATCAACAGCTGCGGTAGCGGCTCGACACCAAGTATTAAAAAACGGCTTTCGGATTTTACTTTTTTTTTTAACATAGACTTTATATCGCTATATCTCCGAAACTAAGTGGTCAAAATTCTTCTAATTTTTTGACAAACTTCATCATATAGTTCCGGAATGACGATTAAAAGAAAAAAAATCTGTGGCAAAGTTTCGGAGTTATTGTGTGAAATGTGGAATTTTCCACCGTTCCCCATAAGAAACACATGTAAACCTGGTACAATCTTTGATTCCCAATATCTCGAATATCGGATAGTGAATCTTTTTGAAATTTTGCACATAATTCCATAGTAGTGTCCTGAATATGTCCTCAAGATGTTTAAAAATTCTATAGAAAAGGGCTTTGGCGAGACTACTACCTTAATGAAATCACAAACATAAAAACAAAACTAACCCTCACTGGTCTCCTAGTTTTGTGATGTTTTTCTAGCAGAAAGTTCAAACTTCTACAACGTTAAATTTTGAAGAATCTCTTTTACCACTTTATTATTAGATTTTGAAGGTTAATACGGTAGTTCCACGTTTTGAAACATCCCACGTATAATTAATATTTTTTTGGAGCTAATCGGACCAATAGTGTTAGAGCAGCATTCATTTAAAAACAGCTGGGGTCATTATTAACGCTGTGTGAACAGCCTGAAACTTTTATGGAGGGCGACCACTAACGGTTAAGAAGAAACTGCATTTTAGAACGATATCAAGTAATTTGTTATTTTAAATAGGTCCCGAAAAAATAATAATCACTCATTACGATCGAGCATATCTCTTCCATTTTTTTTTTTCAGAAAATTACAAATTAAGTAGCATATGGAAAAAACTGTACATGGCTTGTTAAAGAAAAAAAATCAATATTTTTTATTTATCAGAAATTAATGGTTGGATATTTTTATTTTTTGTTGTTATTTCGAAGGGTAATAGAAGTTTCTTTTTAAATAAAGTAATTCAATTTTTGTTGAGTCATGTTTTTACATTTGAGCTTTTTTCAGGAATGGGGCTTAACTAAAGACGGCCTGATAAAGCATCACGACCTGTGTCTTACTCTGCCGGTATACGCGAAGAGTACGACTCTGTTGATGCAGATATGCGACGGTAGTGAGAATCAAAAATGGAGACATCTCGAAGGTGGTCTTATTCGACACTCGCGTGTACCAGTTTGCGTTGATTCAAGATTTCATGCTCAGCGTGGAATAACCGCAGAAAAATGTGATTCAAGCGCCGAGACCCAACGGTGGCATCTCTACAATAACAGTCATTAGTTTAAATCGTTTTATTGATTGCTGCGTCTAAAACGACCAGAAGCCTACGACGAATTTACGAAAACAAAATATACTCAAATAAAAAACAATGAGAGAAAAAAGAGAGGAAAATTACATCCATTGACAAATGTCAATAATTTTTCAATGTACTACCGAAATCAAAGAGAGATCAAAGAAAAAGAAATTCACAAAACGGCCTAAGCCGTACATACGACATCGTGAGGAAATGTAAACAAGGTTTGTGTGAATGCCAATAATGGCGACCAAACCGAGAGCCTAATTTTCATGAACTTCGATCCTCACTAACGTCACGACTGACATTAAAATTTCGTACTATTCATTTTTTCAAATATTCCATTAACATACCAAAATAATCGCTCGATTGATTTTCTATATCGAAATCTTGCGAACGCGTCAAGATGAAAAAAAAATTATTGAAAGAACAACAATAATAAGACAATTTGGATTTGCAGTATCAATGATTAGTGACAAATTAATATCAAAAATCGTGTATTATAAATTTTACACACATTTCGTATATTCTCGAGATGACAAAAGATGAGAGAAAAAAGAAAAGTTTTTTTAATTTAATGTCAATTCGTCTCTCTCTCTCTCTCTCTCTCTCTCTCTCTCTCTCTCTCTCTCTCTCTCTCTCTCTCTCTCTCTCTCTCTCTCTCTCTTTTTCTTTCTCTCTGCCAGTAAAGCATTTTGTAAATGTTGAATATTTTATTTTTCGCATTCCGTGATATCGACCACTTTAACTGATTCACATGTTTTATGCACTTAATCAGAATAAAATTGGGATTGCTAAATTTTTAAATATATTTTCAAAAGCTTGAAGTGAGGTTTTCGATTTTTATATTTAATGAATTCAATATTATAGTCAATTATTTTTTTTCGATATTAACGAACAAAGTATGGACTGAAAAAAAATACACGTGCGATGAAAAAATCCTCAAATATAATGCCAGTTTAATCCTTTTTAAGTGTATGGAAACTCTTGAAGAAAACGAAATAACGATGCGCCTCGTTCTTCAACTTTGACTACAGTTGCCTTTTTTTTACATGTAAATATAACGCAACTGGGTCGTATTGTAATATTGATTTAATGAAAAATCGATCAAATAGACGACGGCGAACAGAGAAACTTAGAGTTAAAAAAAGTAATTTTTACTTTTCGTTTCGATCCGCACACTCTTTGTAATTTGTTATCAATGCCTCCACAAAAAAAAAACATAATTTTTTCGTGTCAAACATCTTTGTTTTAACAGCACAAAAATTGAGCGTATTATAATCAATTAAATAAAGAGTGTAAAATTGATTCATGATTGAAAAAAAAACCCAGAAGTGGTTTTTTAAACGAATATTATTTTTTTTTCGTGGAGATAAATTTAGTCATTCATACATTCGGGCAACGAGATAAGCTTCGTATAAAAACATTATTTTTCTAAAAAATTATTGCAACGGTCTCAATCTTTATTCCTTTTTTTCAACCATTGATGCGAATCTGCGATACGGTCGACGAGTCCGCGAGACCCGAGCCTTCCGGCTTTCCTTTCGGACTCTATCTCAAAATCCAACACATCTTACGACACCACATGAAAAGATCCTTTTTCATACTTAAATCTCCCCGGGCGGAGACGCTGCACTTTCCGGGATTCCATCACTTGGAAAATACAAAACACTCTGTAAATGAAACATCCTCTCTCTTATGACTACTGTACTCCTTCGCAAGCGACTACTAACTTCAGCGACCAGGTTCAATCAACACATAGAAAGTCCATAAACTTACGTTTATAAGATTATTTTATTAAAGATTTTATCAGGGTTAACCTGACCCTATTGATCAGGCCTAGATAGGAACATTTCAAGAGGACGTTACTCTGAAAAAGACGCTTCCGTTTCACTGCTTCCTCCGGTGTTCCGGTGTTCTTTGGTTATATGAGAACCATCCGGACACGTCAAAAAAATTGGCATAACCATTGACGTCCCGATTAATGACCGGACAACCCTTCGTGGTTTTATTCTCTGGATGCAACGAGTTAGTCTTGCGAAACCCAACGCCTGAACGATCTTCTTCCCTGGCGTCCTCTCATTGTGGGCTCCGCTTCCATCAGTGCATCGGTCTTTGCCTGAGTCGTCGTTCAGGAAGACCCTGAATCTGGTTCCCTTTTCTTTCCGGCGAAATGGACACCAAGTTTCTAAGACAGGAGTCTCTAAGCTGCCACAAGCTCATTGCGGGCTCCGCTTCCATCAGTGCATCAGTCTTTGCCTGAGTCATCGTTCAGGAAGACCCTGAATCCGGTTCCCTTTTCTTTCCGGAAAAATGGACGCCAAGTTTCTGAGACAGGAGTCTCTAAACTGCCACAAGCTTTATTTTCATTTGCTGCTTCAGACGTTTATCAAACGGTGAATCATGCGATGAAAGTACGATGCCAGGTCTTAAAATACTAGCCCACGACATTAATAAGAGCATGAATTAATCAGAGTGCATTAAAGTAGGAGCGAAGTCACAAGAGCTCAAATTGACGCATGTGCATCCGTTGAATGACATCTCGACAGTCGTTGAAAACTCTTTTGATGTTTTCCGTATCGACGTCGGAAGTAAAATGTGGATAGCAATAATGCTTGCCATCCCCGCTGGCCGCAGTTTGAAACTCGTCTTTGATGAAATATTTGGCTCTTCTGACTTCGGGTGATTCCGTTGGATCCGCCTCTAATCGAGTAGCGCATGATACCGCATAAATTCTGGAGAATAATTTTCCAATTTGTGTTTATAAGCTTTCACTTTTTCCGCCAAAAGATCTTGCTTGTTCAGAAACAATATTACAGAAACTGTGCGGAGTCATCGATTGTTTCAAGTGCTTTTGAATAAATCAAGACCTTCCCGAAGTCGCAGTTTTGTTGGATCTTCTTTAAGCATTATATTGTAAATACTGCATGCTGTTACGAATATTACTGCCGTAACATCGTTGAAGCACTGAATCCACTTTCTTCTCTCGTTGCGTTAACTCCAACATGAAACATGTGAAAATTAACTTTATCGACGGTGAATCGTGTCTCCGAAATTCCCGAAGTATGGACGCACGACACCTCAGAATATTTTATTCCGACGGTGTGTAATCCGATTTTTTTACAACAGCAACTTTGTCCAGAAAATATTTGGCGCAGTCGATATGCTGATACTCGTTACTTCTCTCGTAGCTTCGTTCGACACCTCGATTATTCCAGAGGGTTTCTACAACTTCGTAGAACTCTGCTGGATAATCAAAGTTTGGGGAAGACGAAACATCCAACAGGTACTCTTTCCCACTTTGATTCGCCGGATTTTCAAACAATACCGGTGGCCTGAGCGTGCTCATAGCGCTCGTTATCGCCAGTATAGCGTCTCTGATATTTTTCTTGATCTCTTTAACCGTTTGACGCTTTTCCGCTTCACTGAATCCGTTTACATGAAAAATTCTCATTTGCTTAACAATTGTATTTTTTCCGGATTCTCCGGCACCGAGTAAAAAAAGCTTGTGTTGCCCGGTAAATCTGTTTATCTTTTTATAATTCTCTGGTGACAGCGTCTGAACGCCTTTTCTGGGTCTTCCCGTCCTTCCGGGCTGGTCATGCTACTCTGGCTTCCAAAGCACTTCATGATATGAGAAACATGCGATGTCTTGGCGTCGTTAATTCCAAGTAGTGTCCTAAATTAAAAAAATCTTCGTTATTTTACACAGATCTCGAAAAAAATTAAAGAAAAACTCTGTCGTTTTGGGAAACAACTTCTATTATCCCTTGCTTTCCCCTAGATTAACAAATTCCCAATAGCACAATTTAAAGTAATCATCGCCCATACTTTGTCCTACCTCGAAACATGTTAAATTAAATCGGGGTTTTCAAAAAAATTGGGACTAAACTAAAACTCATCGATTCGACTCGATAAGAGAATTAGGAGCCACGCAAAAAAATGAAAGTAGAGCGAATTCCTTTAATGTCTATACCACAAAAATATTTGGATAAAAAAAAACAAAAGATCTCTCAGAAATGGCCAAAAGAAATTTGCAAAAATAAACCCCCGATCCGGAACCATAGATAAAAAAAAAATTAAGGTATTAACATAAAATTTCCCATTTTTCATCTCCAATCATAAAGCTTTTTGTTTTCGCGCTGTTTCTCTCCACTTTCGTCACTAGCTCAAAAGTGGTTCGCTCGCCACTTTTATCTCTGCGGTCCCCGTCTTGCGCGTGCGCACGATTTCCAGCAATCTCAAGGAGTTTTACAGGCACAACTCCAATAGAGTTTTTTTTCTCGATGTTGTTCATCAAAAGCTTTTCCAACCCTGATAGAATGAAATTCCTTGGAACACATGGAAATTTTCCTTTTCAACCAAAACTAACCATTGACAAGTTCATTGATCGGAATTGGACGACCAAATTCCGTGACTCTCTCTCAAACTATCTTTTCCGTATTCAAATACGGAAACGAATTTAAAACAAACGTAGTGTTTTGAAAACTAATAGAGAGCCAGAAGTATAATTCGAGAAAATTTAGCTGTACGATAATTAGGAGCGCCACAATCGTCGTTATTTGTCGTTTCATTTTGGACAGTACACCTGTCGAGGATCAGAAAAAACAAATGCACCTTCCCTGACAGGTTCACTGGTCTCCCTTGAGCTGAATTTACAATTTTACCAAAACCTAATATTTCTCCCTCGAGCTAAAATTAAGCCCCTAAAATTCGCGAAAAATGCTACCTCCCAAAGTAAAAAAAAAAAAACAAAAACAGAAATAACTTACCGATAAAAGCGTGGCCCGCGCCGTTCGTTCCCGCATGAACTTTCCACCTCCCGTCCTACGTTGGGCGCGAATTTGTAACGCGCTCGTACAGGTTCCGATTTTTTTGTAAAAACATTTAGAAATGAGTTCGTGATGCTCCAATTTTATCAGAAAATTTCGAAAACGGGCACCAGGCCTTTTTCCATCGCCAGAAAGAGCCAAGGCTCACGACTTGACTCCCCGATGAATTTCTCGACTTATTGCAGGGATGAAGAGGATGAAAGCCCCAAGAAACCACGCGAACACAGTTTTCTCAGTCTGAACGGGATATAATTTCATCACAATGATTTAATAAAGAGACAAACACACAGCAAAATTTACGAAATCGTACCATCTACTTTTAACATAGCACACGATGTAATGAAATCGGTAAGCAATATAATCAACCATAATTTAAAGAATTTACTTGGCGAGAGCTCAACCGTGAAGAGTAAACCGACCGAGAATGTGGCGAAACGACACTTTGAGGTCACCCTCGAACAAATAATCAAACCGCAACTCGTAGTAAATATTTTTTTACATAAAATGATAACACATTCTTGAGAAATTGTTAATATCACAAATGCCGAGATGTTTGAGCGTTTTTCATCCACCTTTTTATATAAAACTCTATTATTTCCTTTCCGAAATTCTGTTCTAATTTTCTTTTCTATTTTGGCAGCTCTCCTGCGTCTATACCCTTAACGATATCCCGCCAAAAAGTGTCCAGCTCGTCTCCGTACGTGCTGGATTACATATTTTTGAAAGATAAAAGAGAAAGGACATGACCTAGCCTGCCCCCTCGCATAAGTTTCGAAAATCCCAACGACCCCGTGACGTCTCTCCAGGTCGAGGTCGGGCCCAATCGGCCCGACAACGAGGCTTGCTGCATGACTATTCTTCTTGTCCTCGTCCAACGTAATCCTCCCACGAAAACGCTCGCAACGAACGAAATTCATTAATAACTATTTTGGAACCTTGGCCTGGTCCTGTCGACTCGTTGGACCATTCGCATCACTTATTTTTATATCCTTTCTTTTATCGGATTAAATTAAACCCCCATTCGGTTCCGACTTGGCGTACTTATTGGAGATCCTTTTGATGGCGGACCCCCTTTCGTGAAAAAGTTTAGCCCTTGACAGGTACTCTGACCCGAATTTAAAATATCAAATTTCGTGAAATTGGTTTCATTTTATCTCCTGCAAAACTGGATATCGCCGGCAAAAAATAAAATAATTTGAAACAAAAGTAGAGTTTTGAAAACTAGAGAGTCGGAGCTAGAATTTGAAAGCCGAATGTTTACTCCTTCGATGATTAGGAGCGCTAAAATCGTTGTTAGAATTTGTCGCCTCATTTCGGGACGTTATACCTGTTGAGGGTGGGGAAAAATAAGTTCACCTGCCAAGGGTTAAGAAGGCCGAGATGCTTACATGGCGCAAACATCACGTTACGTTATAATTAATGTTACTTATTTGGTTGTGCGATTCGAAGCTAGCGACTGAACTGTAACAAAATCAGAGTATCATAATGCAAAGATCAGAACCCAGTCAGTGACTATGTTTTTTTTTCGAAATATATTAAAACACACTGCGATATTCTGTTAATCGCAGGACAATGGTTTAAAAAAATTGAAGCAAACAAAAAAGTATCTGGAGTGTGGAGCAAACGATCATTTCGTTTTTTTATTTATACTATCGAAAATGCTTTCAATGAGAACAACAAATCTGCACGTGAGATCTCGAGGCGATGGTGTCGATCAATTGACATAATTATAACGATTATAAGCTTTTGTATGAAAAACTTTTATGTGTAGTTGAAACGAGATTAATTATCAGGCATATTACGGCCAGGCAAATCCTGTCCGGGAGGGAATTTCACGTATTAATTAAAAAAGGAAAAATATAATACGTCAAATCTTTAATCTCTTCTGAATGCATAATTCAGTCCTAAGTCATAATTGAAATTGGAGATTGCCAGTTTTCGTTGATTTTAAATACCCGAATCGTTCAAAAGTCATCTCGTTTATTTGATATCGATAATTACACAAAATCATGAAAAACTTGCTCAAAATTTTACGTTAAAATTTAAAAAAAAAATAGATTTGTGTTTTTTTTTTACAAATTCTTATGGTTTAAAAATGACGAACTCAAATTTTTCTCTATGACTTCGGAACATTGACGAATTTGCTGGAAAACAAGTTTATTTCAAATCATTCTGGTTTTTAGTAAAAAAAAAAAAAAAGAAAAGATTTCGAAATGGAATAAGGATCAAAATGAAGCTAATTTTATATACTAGTTTCTCTGTTTTATAAGATTTTCAAAATGGTAAATGCAGTGACGAAATCTAGCATAAATACATGAAATATGCCTAAAAAATCATGATATATATGGCAATTTCTCAATGAGACAAAAATATGAAAGCCGATTAGTTGTGTGAATTATGCTCGTACGAGAGCAATGTTGCATATGATAGGTTTGTTTCATAATTGCGACAATTCTTGACCGGGAGAATTTTCTAATTGTTTCATTAGCAAATATGACGAAATTCCTAAAATTCATTATTTACATCCGGAGTGAGAAAACTGATAACATCCAAGTTTAAAAATGATCTACTCGCTGTATGGTTTCAGTATAAACGACATAATTTCTTTCTAACTTGAACTCGATGCCACAAGATGAGAAAAAAAATTCTTTCGGTCATAAATGATCAATTTGAGAATACCTGATTAATATAAACTATCTTCTGTGATTATTTTCATCCTGCCGCGACTGTCTCCGTTATTTTTAGTCACGTTATCTTGGATAGCAGCTATCTATATATATATATATATATATAAATTTCCCCCCAATATAACGAATGAAGGTTTGCATTCATCATCAAAGCAACGAGCGGACTCGACAGATTGTAATTGCATCATTGTAAATATTAGATAAAAATTTACATATATTATACATATACATATAAATAATAAAATGTAAGTCATGACAAAGTCGTACTTCCAAAATGATGTATAAGCTGTAAAATATTAGAATGCGTAAGAACTAAGCTGAAAAGGGAGGAAAGACAACGTGAGCAAAACACCAATATTTGAAAAATCAATGTTCACATTTAAGGATGAATTAGACATTTATTCATGCTAATAATTTTATTCCATAAAACATTCAGTAATTAGCGATTCGCAAAAACCTGACAAAATTCAGTCACCTTTAGGGCATTACGAACATTTACAGGCAATAATGATGTTTCATGCTGTCTGTAAAGAACACGACCCCAACTCGACTTTTTACGGAAAAGTGGGTGTTTTAATAAATCGAAAATAATAACGCCGTTGCACTGGGAAACCCGTGGATTACAACTTGAACGTTTTTGTTTATTGCAAATAAATTTTGTATAACGACGATGTTTGAATTACAACGCGTCGGGTGTGTGCTTTCTTTTGAGTTCTGAATCGATCTGCCAATGCCTTGAACAAAATATCTGGAGGAGGGCACATACCCTTCCTTTGCCAAAAATAATAATAAGCAATCTCATTGGTCAAATAGTGGTAACGATAGCAGACCAAAAAATAGGAAAGGGAAAAAAAAGGAACATGAAGCAGGAAGGCGAAGTTTTTTTTACTAATTTATCCTTTTTATTATAGGGACGAGCGTAAGGCAAGCGTGGACCGAGTTTCGTACTGCACTCGGTACATGTGGTACTTATGTGCCCAAAAAATTTGAAGTGCCCCCCCCCCCCCATTAAGGGGAGCAACCACTTTAGGAGACTGAAAATTAAATGATTTTTTTTGTTATGAAAAAAACGGAAATTTCCGCAACTCTGGCAATAATTTATTAATATTTTCATACGTTTCTGGTAATTTTTTCAAGTTATTTTATGCATTAATTAAGGTGTAATCCGCTGTGTCCGTTGGCGTGTCCTCATCGTCGTTGCCGATTTGCGGGAATTGTGCAGCTCGCAATTCGCATCTGAAATAGTCCAACAAATTTTTGTACATTCTTGAGATGTTTTTTAAGAACATGAACCTAAATTTTGAAAAAAAAATCGAGAATTGAATGTTGGAACGTGTTTGAAAAAAATGATCGATTTTTAGCATTTTTCCCCCCGGCATTTTGCAATAATAAATATGTTTTAAACCATCTAATCTTTCCAACTTTAGGTTCACGTTTTAATGAATTATATTATGTAAACGTGTTCCAAATTTGAAGATGACCCATCAATTAGTTTTTGAGTTATGATTCCCGCAAATTGAAAAAATGTCGTTTCGAGAAGAACACGTTTAAAGTTTGAGTGCGCTTGGGAGTCGAGCGGAGAGTCTTTATCGTTTATATACATACCGTCAGAAGGAATCCGAATATCGTTTTTCAATTTTCAAGGTGTATTTTTAAGATATTTTACTAACGATTTATGAAATTAAAAAAAAATTGATTTTTTGAAGCATCTAAAGTGGTTGCTCCCCTTAAGTTATAAAAGGAATGACATGACTGTGCCCGAGGTAAGCCGCTTATGAGAACGTCCCGGATTGAGAGAGGCTCGAGGTATCATAAAGGTGAAGGAAAATTTTTTTTCTAAAGAGAACCCTAGAGTGACCAAGGATTCGCTACGTTACAACTACGTTATACATAAAAAATCAGCATTTATGAAATAATATAAGCAACGCATAAGGCGCGTTGCAACAAATGAAATCATCAGAAAATCAATAACAAATTGTTTAGAAACTCATCGTTCAACAAATTATCAGACACTTTCTTTTATCGTGTGAAATAAATTCGTTGATTTTCTAAAATACTTTTGAATTTTCGCGGAAATTTTCTTATTTTTTTTTTAATTCCTGTTTTCGAATTTTTCCCCAGGCAGTTATTAGATAAATCTAAAAAGGGGGATATTTATTGAAAATTTATGTGCTTTTTCGAAAAATCACCAGACTCATTTCATGTAACGAACAAAAAAAAATTGAAGGATTTTTTTTTCGAAGAATATTTTGTTTCAACAATATTTCAATAACTTTTTAGAATTATTATTACTGAAAATCGATGTTTGTGGAGTTTCAAAGATGACTGATGTTTTTCAGATTTTTCTCCAATAACGAAATTTCGAAATTCTAATCGAATATAATTTTTGGCTGAGAAACATGTATCATTCATCCTTAAGCTGAAAGAAAAAGGTTAGAATTTTTCTTTTGGACGTAACGGACATGAGGCGATAAATGTAATATTAAGAAAAAAGAAAAATTGAATTCACAAGAATTTACAGAAAGAATTTCAATCAGAAATGGGCAAAATGTAATTTTCCTTTTCTTAAAATTCAAATATTTAATTGCAACATTCCATTACATATTATGGAAATATTATATTTTGCTCATCTGCGGTTGCATCTTTTTTACGGTCTTTCCATTCATATTGTTTGTTTTATTTATGAATAGCATTAATCGAAATTTCAAGTTGTGTGTACAATAATTCAATGGTTCTTTGGTTTAAAATTGTACGTTGAAACGTGTGAGAGGAAACGATGAAATCGTTCATAAAAATGAATTGGAAAAACAGTGTGATACGAGTTAGTATCACCAAAATTGATGAGCATAATGTAATTACTCGTTAAAATACTCAATCACTGATTAATCGTCTGTAAAAAAATGAACAATGTAAGTTGAAAAATAACATGGGAGGAAATCGATTGAGAATCAATATGCTAATGGGATTAATCCATCACAACTTCGTATATAAATATAACGCATAATCGAAGATTTTTTATTCATCGTCCGACCGTTATTCGAGTAACGGTAATTTTTATTTTTTCTCGCAAGTAGGATTTGACATTGTGATCGTGTTGTACCATAGGGAATTGTAACGCAACGAAAGGAAGAAGCGAAAAAAAAACAAAAAGCAAACACGTCGAAATTTCTTCTATTCCATATTTTGCGATTGTATAATAATAAATATAATTGAATGTACGTGCGCCGTATACTATAATATTAAAGATAGGAAGGATAAAGCAGCAAGAAATTTTTTCGTTCGTTTTTTTAAATAAAGTAGAATGGATATTTCCAAAACGTTTTATTTTATTACCGACGAAAGTTCTTTGTACAAAATATCCTTATCAATCGTTCATAAGATCTACGTTTTTTTACTACGTTTTTTAAACCCTTTTTTAACTTTGTCCTTCAACTCCTGGACATCAATGTTGCTCTTTCTTTTAGCAGCTATACCGGACAATTTTTCTTCGGCGGGTGGAATGAAAGCCTGTGCCCTTTGTTCCTCTCTCTTCTTAGCCGCTTCCTGGTGTCTCTCGTCCTGTTCCTTCTTCCTTCTCGCTCTCTTCTGCTCGTCCTTGAGGAAGTATTCTCCTGAGGCCAACTGTTTGTCCAGTTTGCTTTCTTGCTGAGGCGGTGGGAACGGAGTGTAAGGCTTCTTCAATTTTTTGTTCTTCGGCTGTTTCCTCTTGGTGACATTCTTACTTGTGAACTTAGGCAGAAATCTCTCCCAATTCTCGTTCTTTAATTTAGGATCTTTGGCCAATTCGCGCTTTATCATCAGCGCTTTAATGTTGTAAATCGGATGAATGTTTTTCATTGTTTCCTCCACTATTTTTCGCACTTGCTGCAAACCCTTGTAAGGCCCAAGCGCCGCAACTGTTTGACCTTGGACAAGAACGTAGCAGTCCGTCAAAAGCTCTATCGACTTTAGAGTACAGCCGTTCGGCCCGATCAGACGCTGACGTCTCTTCACAAATTTCTCCTTATTCCTTACTAACGACGATATCTTTATTATATCAGCACCCACGTCGTCCTGAAGAACTCTGACCGCTTGTTCGAATGGTACAGAACGAGACATCAGCTTCAGCATGTCTCGAGCTTTTATTATTATGTAAGGATCCCAGGTTTTTCTGGTCGTTTTCACCGTCATACTTCCCTCTATCAAATCAAGCTCACCTTTCAATGCATGTTGCCCCAGCGCTTTCTGAACCAATGGCCAACATTGTCGCAAATATTGCTCCCTATACTTTGGGAATAAAGTCGCGAAGGAACTTTCTTCCAGCAAACGATGCGGATTGTGCTTTGGTTTGAATTCAGGGATTTTTAAGGACCACGCGTCGTCCACCGGTCCAGTCTTCTTTGCTGCCGTTTCGGACTCCGAATCGCTCATTTTTAAATCTACTTAATCGTCTGTTTCGAGTTTTTAATGATTTTTCTGTTTTCTCGCACACAGAAAATTAATGAAAATTGTTCATTCACACAGGAGTGATTTTCGACTTTTCATACACTTTTTTTTAGATTATAATTAATATTTTGTTATTCGACATTTTCAGCGATACGCATTTCGACACATTTTTATTTTTTTTTCGCAAAGAGGTTATGTACGTTAGTTTTGTTCGCTTCACGAGATTCGCAGATACAATTTACGATATATAAAGTTGATAATATCCAGATTTAGTGAACATCGTTCCAGTGTTAACTCTGTTTGCTTATTTTCGCCATTTTAGAAAAAAACAGAAACGTTCTGTTTTCAAATGCAGTTTGGTTGTAGCACGTGTCACGAAAAATTGAAACCGTTGCGACCGGAGAGTCAAAACTAATGAGCCAATGCTAAACTCAAACGTTTTTATCGACGTGAAATATAATATCAAAAAGTTTATGATTATCGACGGTTGTAATGAAGATTCCGGAAATACCGATGAGGCAAATTGTAATTGTAGAAAAAACAAATCGGTCAATTTTATTTGCTTATTAATAAAAGTTTATAACTATTTAGCCTTTTTCATGTATCAATCCAGTCGGAAGAATAAGTGTTGTATGCAAATTGAAGGAAAATAAACAAAGTGAATATACCTGGTACGGATTTTTTAATTTTTTCCAATAGATACATTTTTCGCGGAATAAATTTGTAATCTGAGTAGGGTTCCTACCTCCACTGAGTTAGCCCCCCCATATGGATTAAATTAATTTTCAATTTCACAAGTCTCTTGGTGGTCGTACAGTGGTGTACGGTGTCGCATTTGAAACGTTGAGTAGTTTATCATTTTTTCAAAAAATTAATTTCAAAAAATACCCCCAGAGTTAGCCCCCCCATAACGACTATTTTGACTTTTTTTTTGCAAATGACTTGGTGGTCGTACAGTGGTGTACGGTGCCGCATTCAAATCGTTGAGTAGTTTTATCATTTTTTCAAAAAATTAATTTAAAAAAATACTCCCAAAGTTAGCCCCCCCATAAAGACTTTTTGACTTTTTTTTTTTACGAATCACTCGAAAATCGTTCAGTGGTGTATGGTATCGCATTTAAATCGTTCAGTGATTCATCATTTTTTTGACAAATAAAGTTTAAAAAATTGCATCTGCGAGCGAGCGATACCTCCTCAAACGTCATCGATCCATCGAATCGAATTGAACTTTGCATATCGTTTAAATATGTGCGCGCACGCTATGGCCGCCTCATGTCCGACTGCCCGCTCCCGTTTTCCATAATAATATTTTACAAATAAATGGTGGAAGTAGTTGTTCTTATTCGTGTTTACTCCAGTTCCATTCAGTTCGACGTGTGTTTGTTCACAAATTTGTAAAGTTGCAATGTCAAAAAGTAGCTGTTAACTTCTCCATTTCTCATTCAATGATTTGGTTAGAGACTTTTCCCGACCAAAATTGAATTCCATTACGATTATAACATTTTTTGATTTTATGTAAGTTTACATTTTTTTATCATCTTCATTCTTCGTACAATCATTCAACTTCGACAATTATATTTAAAATTTTATTTTTGTATGTAAAAGACTTATCCTACCGTCAATCAACACTAACCATAGGAATTGAATCTCGAGGGAGTTGTACTTAACAATTGAACGGTTTCTTATCTGTCTGTATTATATTTTATCAATTTTTATTTCAGACTTTTTAAGGTTCACTATTATTTTTTTTTTGTGAAGGAATTTTAAAATAAACAAATTTAAAATTTTTTTTTTATTCTGCCGGTTTTTTTTTCTTGTTTTCCCTTATTTCCATCAAGCTATACGATTTTTTCAAAATAATTATGAATCACTGAACGATTTAAATGCGATACCATACACCACTGAACGATTTTCGAGTGATTCGTAAAAAAAAAAGTCAAAATAGTCTTTATGGGGGGGCTAACTTTGGGGGAATTTTTTAAATTAATTTTTTGAAAAAATGATAAAACCACTCAACGATTTAAATGCGACACCGTACACCACTGTACGGCCACCAAGTGATTTGCAAAAAAAAAGTCAAAATAGTCGTTATGGAGGGGCTAACTCCGGGGGTATTTTTTGAAATTAATTTTTTGAAAAAATGATAAACCACTCAACGTTTCAAATGCGACACCGTACACCACTGTACGACCACCAAGAGATTTGTGAAATTGAAAATTAATTTAATCCATATGGGGGGGCTAACTCAGTGGAGGTAGGGTTCCTTAGGAGGTAAGTCTGCCACACGGAGGCTTGAGTGCAAGAGGGCTCACTCCGTGCAAATTGCATAATAGAAGCCAAAATCGTGTCCCTGCCGAGGTGGCGCTAACAACGCTCGTGGAACACTTTTGCGCGATTTTTCGCGTATCGACAAGTAACTTTAAGTTCTGTATAGTTAGCAGATGAATTTCATAATACTAATTTTTTATTATTGCTATATCTTGGGAATTATTTATGCCATTTATTGACACTAATATCATAATTTTCGAAATAATATATCATTGATAATAAATAAAAATATATTGGCCGTATAGTTAGCAGAACGTAATGCAAAGTTCTTTCTTTTTTCGCAATCAACTAGAAATCATTTGGGAAACACATTAGCAATGCTAGAATAATTTGCGAAGTAATTATTTTATTACGATCACGAAACCTAAATCAATCAATTATTTCAAGAGAAATCCGCTTTCCTAGGTATTTTCTGGTATACCCTGGCTCTCATCTCTTATTGGCTACCGCTGCTGAGTGCGAGTAGAAGTGTATAACCCGTTAATTAATTGTAGTTATATCAACCATATCAACAATAAACAATATCAATTTGGTGCGAAAACGTCATTTGTTATTCAACCTCTTAAAAAATAAGTATGAATGAGTGGAAAACGTACAGTGGAAACGTATACGGGTAACGTAAAAGTCGATAACCAAATAGAACACGTAATATTTAATCTGATTGACGAAGCTGCTTTCCTTCAACCTTACCTAATCATTAATTATAGTTAATATATATATATATGTAAGAGATGTATATATATTATATGTAAGAGAATCGAATAATTTGATAACTGTAAAAATAGTAGGGTGGGTTTGGGTCATCTTGCGGTTGTTTTTTGATTAGTTGGACAAGTGAAAATAGTATTTTTACATGTCCAACTATTCAAAAAACAACCGCAATATGACCCAAACCCACTCTACTATTTTTACAGTCATCAAACTACTCGAATAACTCTTAAAAACTTTTATGACCGTCATCAAAATGACCAAAAGTCATCAAAGTACACGAATAACTCTTAGAAAAGTCATTAAACTACTCGATTGTCTTACATGGTAGCATGTCTAAATATCATAGTCAAAATATCACACGACAAAATATCACGGACAAAATATAACATGACAAAAAAACACACGAACAAAATATCACCGCGACAAAATATCACATAACAAAAAATCACCTCTACAAAATATCACATGACAAAAAATCACTGCAACAAAATATCACGTCGACAGTATATCACAGCCAGGCATGAATTTATTGATGCTCAATGTTGTGTGTGTATGCTGTGAGTGTTGTACATGGCAGAATGGATAACGGTTCGCAGTTACGCCAGAGCGGGAGTGATTCCTGATATATACAGACTATTGTATGTAGATAATCGTAATGATAATTTAGTATCAATTCGCCTTGAGTGTTGATTAATTGTATTGAATTTGAGATTGGTGATGTTGCCGGATATGAAACATTGATAGAAAGCGAATATTTTAATAAACATCCCGAGGTATTGAAGAACTAAGTTGTGTATTTTGAAGAAAATTATATCGGTAATGCATTGACTCAAACCCACCCTACTATTTTCACATGTCCAACTATTCAAACAACAACCCAAAGATGACCCTAACCCACCCTAATATTTCCACATGTCCAACTATTCAAACAATAACCCAAATATGACCCGAACCCACCCTACTATTTCCACATGCCCAACTATTCAAACAACAACCCAAAGATGACCCGAATCCATCCTACTATTTCCACACGTCCAACTATTCAAACAATAACCCAAAGATGACCCGAACCCGCCCTACTATTTCCACATGTCCAACTATTCAAACAACAACCGAAAAATGACCCGTACCCACCGTACCATTTCCACATGTCCAACTATTCAAACAACAACCCAAAGATGACCTGAACCCATCCTACTATTTCCACATGTCCAACTATTGAAACAACAACCCAAAGATGGCCCGAATCCACCCGACTATTTCCACATGTCCAACTATTCAAACGACAACCCAAAGATGACCTGAACCCACCCTACTATTTCCACATGTCCAACTATTCAAACAATAACCCAAAGATGACCCGAACCCACCCTACTATTTTCACATGGTCAACTATTCAAACAACAAACCAAAGATGACCCGAACCCACCCTACTATTTCCACACGACCAAATATTCAAACAACACTCAAAATATGACCCGAACCCACCCTACTATTTCCACATGTCCAACTATTCAAACAACAACCCAAAGATGACTCGAACCCACCCTACTATTTCCACAATGCATTACGCAAATTCGGGCAGGTCGATAATGCGTGCTGATTTTTAGCTTAGCGTTTCCTTGTGTGTTTCAAATAAAATAATTTCATTGTGATATATTGTCGGCGTAGTTTTTCGTCGTGTGATATTTTGTACGTGTGATATTTTGTCCGAGTGATATTTTGTCCGTGTGATATTTTGTCCGTGATATTTTCTCAGTGTTATTTTGTCACTGACAAACACTCACAAAATATCACGGGCAAAATAACACACGACAAAATATCACACGGACAAAATGTCACTGGACAAAATGTCACTGGACAAAATATCACGCGGACAAAACATCACACAGACAAAATATCACACGACAAAAAACGACCCCGACAATATATCACAATGAAATTATTTTATTAGAAACACGCAAGCAAACGCTAAACTAAAAATCAGCACGCATTATCGACTTGCCCGAATTTGCGTAATGCATTGTGGAAATAGTAGGGTGGGTGGGTCATGGTGGTTTGGTTGTTTGAATACTTGGACGTGTGAAAATAGAAGGATGGGTTCGGGTTATCTTTGGGTTGTTGTTTGAATAGTTGGACATGTGGAAATAGTAGGGTGGATTCGGGTCATCATTGGGTTGTTGTTTAAATAGTTGGACATGTGAAAATGTGTGGGTTCAGGTCAACTTAGGTTGTTGTTTGAATAGTTGGACATGTGGGAATCGTAGAGTGTGTTCAGGTCATCTTTGGGTTATTGTTTGAATAGTTGGACATATGGAAATAGTAGCGTGGGTTCGGGTCATATTTGGATTGTTGTTTGAATAGTTGGACATGTGGAAATAGTAGGGTGGGTTCAGGTCATCTTTGGGTTGTTGTTTGAATACTTGGACGTGTGGAAACAGTAGGGTGGGTTCGGGTCATCTTTGGGTTGTTGTTTGAATAGTTGGACATGTGGAAATGGGTGAGTTCAGGTCAACTTTGGGTTGTTGTTTGAATAGTTGAACACGTGGAAATAGTAAGGTGGGTTCGGGTCATCCTTGGGTTGTTGTTTGTATAGTTGGACATGTGGAAATAGTAGGGTGGGTTCGGGTCATCTTTGGGTTCTTGTTTGAATAGTTGGACATGTGAAAATAGTAGGGTGAGTTCGGTTCATCTTTGGGTTGTTGTTTGAATAGTTGGACATGTGGAAATAGTAGTGTGGGTTCGGGTCATCTTTGGGTTGTTGTTTGTATAGTTGGACATGTTGAAATAGTAGGGTGGGTTCGGGTCATCTTTGGGTTCTTGTTTGAATAGTTGGACATGTGGAAATAGTAGGGTGGCTTCGGGTCATCTTTGAGTTTTTGTTTGTATAGTTGGACATATGAAAATAGCAGGATGGGTTCGGGTCATCTTTGGGTTGTTGTTTGAATAGTTGGGAACGTGGAAATAGTAGGGTGGGTTCGGGTCATCTTTGGGTTGTTGTTTGAATAGTTGGACATGTGGAAATAGTAGGGTGGGTTTGGGTCATCTTTAGGTTGTTGTTTGAATAGTTGGACATGTGGAAATAGTAGAGTGTGTTCGGGTCATCTTTGGGTTATTGTTTGAATAGTTGGACATATGGAAATATTAGGGTGGGTTCGGGTCATATTTGGATTGTTGTTTGAATAGTTGGACATGTGGAAATAGTAGGGTGAGTTCAGGTCATCTTTGGGTTGTTGTTTGAATACTTGGACGTGTGGAAATAGTAGGGTGGGTTCGGGTCATCTTTGGGTTCTTGTTTGAATAGTTGGACATGTGGAAATAGTAGGGTGGCTTCGGGTCATCTTTGAGTTTTTGTTTGTATAGTTGGACATATGAAAATAGCAGGATGGGTTCGGGTCATCTTTGGGTTGTTGTTTGAATAGTTGGGAACGTGGAAATAGTAGGGTGGGTTCGGGTCATCTTTGGGTTGTTGTTTGAATAGTTGGACATGTGGAAATAGTAGGGTGGGTTTGGGTCATCTTTAGGTTGTTGTTTGAATAGTTGGACATGTGGAAATAGTAGAGTGTGTTCGGGTCATCTTTGGGTTATTGTTTGAATAGTTGGACATATGGAAATAGTAGGGTGGGTTCGGGTCATATTTGGATTGTTGTTTGAATAGTTGGACATGTGGAAATAGTAGGGTGGGTTCAGGTCATCTTTGGGTTGTTGTTTGAATACTTGGACGTGTGGAAATAGTAGGGTGGGTTCGGGTCATCTTTGGGTTGTTGTTTGAATAGTTGGACATATGGAAATAGCAGGGTGGGTTCGGGTCATATTTGGATTGTTGTTTGAATAGTTGGACATGTGGAAATAGTAGGGTGGGTTCAGGTCATCTTTGGGTTGTTGTTTGAATACTTGGACGTGTGGAAATAGTAGGGTGGGTTCGGGTCATCTTTGGGTTGTTGTTTGAATAGTTGGACATGTGGAAATGGGTGAGTTCAGGTCATCTTTGGGTTGTTGTTTGAATAGTTGAACATGTGGAAATAGTAAGATGGGTTCGGGTCATCTTTGGGTTGTTGTTTGTATAGTTGGACATGTGGAAATAGTAGGGTGGGTTCGGGTCATCTTTGGGTTCTTGTTTGAATAGTTGGACATGGGGAAATAGTAGGGCGGGTTCGGGTCATCTTTGGGTTATTGTTTGAATAGTTGGACATGTGGAAATAGTAGGGTGGGTTCGGGTCGTCTTTGGGTTGTTGTTTGAATAGTTGGACATGTGAAAATAATAGGGTGGGTTTGAGTCAATGCATTACCGATATAATTTTCTTCAAAATACACAACTTATGATAGTTCTTCAATACCTCGGCGTGTTTATTAAAATATTCGCTTTCGATCAACGTTTCATATCCGGCAACATCATCAATCTCAAATTCAATACAATTAATCAAGACTCAAGGCGAATTGATACTAAATTATCATTATAATTATCTATATACAATAGTCCGCGTACATCAGGAATCACCACCACTCTGGCGTAACTGCGAAACGTTATCCATTCTGCTATGTACAACACTCACAGCATACACACACAACATTGAGCATCAATAAATTCCTGCATGGCTGTGATATACTGTCGACGTGATATTTTGTCCGTGATATTTTGTCGTGTGAATTTTGACTGTGATATTTAGACGTGCTACCATGTAAGACAATCGAGTAGTTTAATGACTTTTCTAAGAGTTATTCGTGTACTTTGAAGACTTTTGGTCATTTTGATGACGGTCATCAAAGTTTTTAAGAGTTATTCGATTAGTTTGATGACTGTAAAAATAATAGGGTGGGTTTGGGTCATCTTGCGATTGTTTTTTGAATAGTTGGTCATGTAAAAATACTATTTCCACATGTCCAACTATTCAAAAAACAACCGCACGATGACCCAAACCCACCCTACTATTTTTAGTTATCAAATTACTCGATTCCCTTACATATAATATATATATACATTTCTTACATATATATATATATATATATATTAACTATAATTAATTATAATTAATGATAAATAACGATTAGGTACGGTTGAAGGAAAGCAGCTTCGTCGATCAGATTAAACATTACGTGTTCTATTTCGTTATCGACTTTTACGTTACCGGTATACGTTTCCACTGTACGTTTTCCACTCATCCATACTTATTTTTCAAGAGGTTGAATAACACATGATGACGTTTTCGCACCAAATTGATATTGTTTATTGTTGATATGGTTGATATAACTACAATTATTAATTGACGGGTTATAGCCACAGCACACTTCTACACGCACTCAGCAGCGATATCCAATGAGAGATGAGAGACGGGGTATACCAGAAAATCCCTAGGAAAGCGGCGGATTTCTCTTGGAATAATTGATTGACTTAGGTTTTGCGTTATCATGATAAAATAATTACTTCGCAAATTATTGTAGCATTACTAGTATGTTTCCCAAATGATTTCTAGTTGATTGTTAAAAAAAAAAAAGAACTTTGCATTACGTTCTGCTAACTATACGCCCAATACATTTTTATTTATTATCAATAAACTATTATTTCGAAAATTATGATATTAATGTCAATAAATGGCATAAATAATTCCCAAAATATAGCAATAATAAAAAATTAATATTGTCAAATTCGTCTGCTAACTATACAGAACTGTAACTTTATGTGTGTGGGGGATCGATATGTATATAGACGTATGCTCCATCCCTGACGCCAGCGCCACCATACAGGAACCAAATTTCGGCTTCACTGCAAAAGACCGAGTGAGCTCTCCTGTACACTAGCCTCCATGGTCTGCCGTCTCGGCCGAGTTTCGTACGATAAATCGACATCTTTCTAAATTGACCGCTATGAAAAAGCGCCGGGTTGGGTAAAGAATTTTGACGTTGGAAATCTTTCAAAATTTAAATCGTTTCTATTGCTCTAACAAAACGGTTAGAGTTAAAACCATTTTTTTAAGATATAGTTGAGGTGCTCAGCTCACCCCAAAACTCCAAAAACCCCGTAATTGGAGATCTCCGTGCTAGTGCCATTTTTTTTTCCAACCTCTGGTTTAAATTTAATTCAATTTTTTAAATATCGTTTTGACGTAAGAGTTCATTTTCACTTATATTGCCTTGGATATATTAATAAAATATGAAGGCCTGGAGAAGTGTAACTGAGTTTTAGAGTAATGAATATATAAAATGAAAGAGCAAAATTTTATTGGCACTTGCTGTTAGTAACGATAACATAAAACTGACATGAGATAAATTAATACAAAAAACTATGAAAATTTCAACACGACAAAAATTCTCGTACTAATTTTTCAGAACTTTTCTCTAATATAACTTTTGAATAATTAAAAGGAATGCTATTTAGCTCATTAGTCAGGGAGACTAGAGTAAAGGAGTGGACACAGCGTGCTTTAGAAATGTACACGAAATCCCGGCCTGAAGCGGCGGCGCTGTATCGGTACAAATCCTATTAGATCAGACATACTGTTACTACTTATTTCCTAACCTCGATTTTTCAAAATACGTGCAATGTCTATGTTTACGTCAGGGAGTTTACGTGTACAAAATTTTTTTTTTATTAATGTACTGAGCTTCGATCTTGGAAGGAAATGAAATGTGAACATTTGATATTGTTTTATTCTACCAGACCCATCAGTACAATTTTTTTTTTTTATCATTCATTTTGTAAATACTGGAAATAAAGTTATGTTTATCTGGCTCAATGGCCATTTTTATGTCGTAAATACTGATGGCATTAAAATTTTTTTATTCAGCATGAAAACGACGCGGGTAACACAGAAAACACCACACGAAAAAATCTGCCAACCTTGAAAGGTGATCGGAATTTCGGATCAATGCATGCAACAATCTCAGATTGTCGACACAAAATGTTATTTGCAAAATTTAACCGTTCCACACATGAGACGAAACCACGCACTGAAGACAATAAATCGTCTTTTTAACCCCCAATATCCTGTTCAATATACTGGGATTTGGGTTAGAGACTTTTTTTTCTATTGCGCAAGCGCGAAACGGTCACTTTCACCGTGTGGACTAAATTTATTACTATACGTGTAGGATCTGTACACCTGGTGGCACAGCTAAGAACTAATTCAAGACCGGATTTTAAGGACGCCGTTACTACTTATTTTCCTATGCTGTGTCCACTCCTTCTCTCTAGTCTCCCTGGAGACTAGAATAAAGGAGTGGACACAGTGTGCTTTAGAAATGTACACGAAATCCCAGCCTGAAGCGG
Source organism: Rhimphoctona megacephalus (assembly GCA_963989365.1). Taxonomy (NCBI): domain Eukaryota; kingdom Metazoa; phylum Arthropoda; class Insecta; order Hymenoptera; family Ichneumonidae; genus Rhimphoctona; species Rhimphoctona megacephalus. The sequence continues at coordinate 10,230,390 of OZ022417.1, forward strand.
CAGCGCTGTATCGGTACAGATCCTATTAGGTCAGACCCACGGTCTTGTATACAGGTCTTGCAACTGTAGATTTTGACGTGGTCCTCTTAACGCGTTAAGCCGCTGGCGTCGCTGCGCTCGAGGGATATTCGGTGCGACAAAGATGACAATAGTTCACGCGAGCATTGAACTTGAAGCCAAAATTTTTGTTTATACATTATAATTTCTATGAATTTAGTTTGTTTAAAGAAAGAAGGATGTGTATCAACTAACAAATCCAAAGCCAATATATTTTAAGTTAGTTGATATCTAAACTTCTCCCTAAATATCAAGCAACTATGATAAGTATGAACGAGTTTTTAATCATCATTTAGAAAATATTCGTGGCTCAGTGTGTTGAGCCATGAGCTCTCATCCTGTTATTTTTGGTTCAAACCTCGGTTGATATAATTTTTTTTTACCCTTTTTTCTGTAAAAAAATGAAGTCACTCTCCTTTTTGACAATATTAATGCGTCGTGCAGCGTGTATTTGACGATTCAATATTTCTTTTGGGCGTACCTTTTTTTTCATAAATAGGATATATAAACATAGATATATAAACATATTCTTACGATTTTGGAATTCTTGAATAAATAATTTCTGTACCTTGAGATAGCTTTCCTAGAGACACAAACAGGAAAAAATATTAACAACGGTAGAGGAGGTAGAAAAAGAAGGAAAACCATATGAAATCGAGAGGAACCAAGCTTTATTGGTTCGTCAACTTTGACAATTTTTTTTTATAACAAATTTTTTCGTCACCTTCATATTTTCTTGATGGACAAACTGTCGCATTCGCAAACGCATGTAGTAAACGATGGCAAATGATAAAATGTCGGAGCAATGTTCTTGACAGAGGAAAGAAAACTTGTAAGTCGCCAACACCTCTTCAACAGTGAGATCAAAAACGTGTAAGGTAGAAGCATGTTTTGTGAAACACGATTCGATATGTCGGATAAGGTGGCAAAATTTCAAATTTGCATGAATCAAGCCACCTCGAGATTTCATGTCGACAAATTGAGCGACGGAAGATTTGCCAACACAATTTGATTCGACCATTCATGCACGGAAATAATAATACTGCACTCACAAATTGTCACACGTCACACGCGAGAGGATTTAACAAATATAGGATATGTTGATATATCCCTCTATCGCTGCGCCACCTGGATTCGGCTTCAACAGTGGAGTCACTGCCTTCTATTACGTGCAGTGTCTATGTTTACGTCAGGGAGTTTACGTGTACAAAAATTTTTTTTTTATTAATGTACTGAGCTTCGATCTTGGAAGGAAATGAAATGTGAACATTTGATATTGTTTTATTCTACCAGGCCCATCAGTACAATTTTTTTTTTATCATTGATTTTGTAAATACTGGAAATAAAATTATGTTTATCTGGCTCAATGGCACATTTCAGTTTTTATGTCGTAAATACTGATGACATTAAAATTTTTTTATTCAGCATGAAAACGACGCGGGTATCACAGAAAACACCACATGAAAAAATCTGCCAACCTTGAAAGGTGGTCGGAATTCCGGATGAATGCATGTAACAATCTGAGATTGTCGACACAAAACGTTGTTTGCAAAATTTAACCGTTCCACACATGAGACAAAACCACGCACTGAAGTCTTTTTAACCTCCAATATCCTGTCCAATATACTGGGATTTGGGTTAAGAGGCTTTTTTTCTATTGCGCAAGCGCGAAACGGTCACTTTCACCGTGTGGACTAATTTTATTACTATACGTGTAGGATCTGTACACCTGGTGGCACAGCTAAGAACTAATTCAAGACGGGATTTTGAGGACAACGTTACTACTTATTTTCCTATGTTATGTCCACTCCTTCTCTCTAGTCTCCCTGCCTACCACACTCGTCCGATACGCTGGCGGCGCGCAGGCGCTGCGGCACATAACTTCAAACTCTAAGGGTAAAAAAAGGTATGCGCATATTCGCACCATTTTGTATCTACCCACAACATTTAAGGGGATGGGTCAGTCACATAACCTTACCTCGAATTTTCAAAGTTGAAATTATTCGATACGGTTTGACCGATTACAAAAAAGCTCTGTCAGCCCACGCAGGACGATAGCAAAAATGGGCTGACAGGGCCTTTTTTCAATCGGTCAAACCGTGTCGAAGAATTTCACTTTCGAAATTTGCAGCCATCTCTCTCGCACTCATGGCGGCTCAGTCGGTATGACTCCTAGCCTTAAGTCACACCTCTCAGCTGAACCTCGATTTTTTACCAGTCCTCTCTCCAAGCGGTAGAAAATCGAGGTCGCACTGTATCAATGATCAAGTTCTATAGATGCGGTAGTAGATACCGCAAGTAACCTAACACTCATGAGCGACGATCCATATGTGGAAATGAAGTCACCAAAACTCACTTTCAAACCGATTCCATTCCGTGGTATCGGGAAAGAATTGAACGAAACTAGGATTTTTTGAGGCTAAATAGCGGGTTGATGATAATGATTACGAAATACGCGTACACGTTGTTAAAAAAGAGCTACTGGATCAACGACTTTTGTTAGGTATAGATTTTCTTGACGGTGTGAAACTTATTAGAACGCGAGATAGTTGCGTGATCCAGCCGATGAAAAATGTAAGTGATGACGATTTTACTGATGTAATTCCGGAAGTGCTCCGAATACAAGCAATTAACACGAACGAAATTGAAGCAGCTGACATTATGACGATAAATTATCCGAAACACCGAAAGGAAGTAGGGGACCTGTTAGCCGCGTACAAACCCGATAAAACTCGCGAAATCAGCGTAAAAATGTCTATTATTTTGTATGATGACGAACCAGTTTATCAAAGAGCTCGACGATTGAGTGAAGCTGAAAAGCGCGAGATAAACGCACAGGTGGATGAATGGCTGAAAGACGAAGTTATACGAGAACCTCACTCAGATTTTGCAAGTCCGGTAGTCATGGTCAAAAAGAAGAACGGTACTACGAGAGTGTGCATAGATTATAGATTGTTAAACAAAAAGATTGTGAAAGACCACTGTCCTTTGTCTTTGATTGAGAACCAGTTAGATCTATTCCAAGATGCGAAAATATTCACAACGCTCGATTTGAGAAACGGTTTCTTCTACGTCGCTGTCGAAGAGTCAAGTCGTAAATATACTGCCTTTGTAATACCCGATGGGCACTATGAATTTTGTAAAGTTCCATTTGGCCTGTGTAATTCTCCGGCCGTTTTCCAAAAAGTCATGAACGTTGTTTTCAAAGATCCGCAAGCGCGTTGTGTTGGCATACATGGACGACCTCATAATACCTTTAAGAGATAATGAGAGCGGAATAAAAAATTTAAGACGCGTATTTGAAGCCACGAGTCAAGCTGGACTAGTATTTAAATGGAAGAAGTGCAAATTTCTACAGCAAAAAGTCGAGTTCTTGAGACACGTAGTAAGTCAAGGCAAAGTGCAACCATCTGAACAAAAAACTGAAGCCGTTAAAAAATTTCCGAAGCCAACCAGCGTGAAACAAATCTAAGCTTTTCTTGGATTAACGGGATATTTTAGGAAATTTATTCCCAAATATTCGATTAACGCGCGTCCGTTAACGAATTTATTAAAAGTAAACGCGGAATTTCGATTTGATGAAGATGAAGAAGGCGCATTCGTAAGTTTGAAGGTTACTCTAACCAGTCACCCTGTTTTGAATTTATTTCAAGTCAACGCCGAAACCGATCTACACACCGACGCTTCGAAACACGGGTACCGTGCAATTTTTGTCCAGCGGAGCGCAGACGATGACGCTTGGCACCCAATTTATTATGCGAGCGGAAAAACAATTCCCGCAGAGGAAAAGTACAGCAGTTATGAATTAGGAGTGTTGACCATCGTAAAATCGTTGAAAAAATTTAGGGTATATTTGCTTGGAATCTCGTTTCGAATTGTTACAGATTGTCGCGCATTTACACTTACGATGAGCAAAAAAGACTTGTGTGTACGAGTTGCGAGGTGGGCGTTACTATTAGAGGAGTTTGATTATACGATTGAGCACCGTCTGGGTAAAAATATGGTACATGTAGATGCTCTTAAGTCGATATCCATTACCCACGTGTATGATCGATAGTTGCGAAGAAGGACTGATGGCTCGCCTGCGAAAAGCTCAACGGGAAGATGATACCGTAAAGAAGATAATTGACAAGGTTGACCGAGGCAAAATACACAATTACGCCCTGCGGGGTAGCCTTTTATATAAAGAGGTGGAAGACGACATTCGCTTGGCAGTACCACGAGCTCTGTGTTCTCATATAATAAGACGAGCGCACGAAAAAGGCCATTTTTTTGCGGCAAAGACGAAGACTATTATAGCCAAAGATTATTGGATACCGAATGTGCGCGAAAATATAACCAAGATTGTTAAAAATTGCGTCGATTGTATTGTTTCTGAGAAAAAGGGAAGCAAGAGGGATACCTTAATTCAATTACGAAAGAAGCAGTACCTCTCGACACATTCCACATTGATCACTTGAATCCGCTCGCATCTACGCAGAAAAGTTATAACCATATTTTGGTTGTGACTGACAGTTTCACGAAGTTTACGTAGCTGTATTCAACCAAACAACGAAAGCAGTTGAAGTTATCGAAAACAATCTGAGAAAACAATCAGCTGTTTTTGGTAACCCTCGACGAATCATCTCAGATCGCGGTACTGCATACACCTCGAATGAATTTCAACAATACTGCAAGGATGAAGAAATAGAACATGTTCTTATGACAACAGGAATCCCCAGAGCGAATGGACAGGTAAAACGCGTAAATCGCGATTTAATTCCTCTCATCATAAAGTTGACGGCTTCCAAAGCAGAAGAGTGGTACAAATATTTAAATGTCGTACAGCAATGTATCAATATGACGTATCATCAAAGTACCGAGGCCACGCAGTTTTACGTGTTATTTGGGACTCACCCACGCATACGTGAATATCCTTCGCTGAAAGAGCTGGTAGATAAGGAACTATTATTGACGTTTGAGAGAAAACCGAAAGGAATACAATCGGAAACGAAAACTAGCTTGGTTATATAAGAAAGGAGATTTGGTGACGATAAGGAACACATAACAAGGCCCTGGTTCAAAATTCGCTGCAAAATTTCTTGGTCCTTACGATATTTTCCGCATTTTAAGGAATAACCGATATTTAGTGAAAAAGGTAGGATATCACGAAGGTCCAGCACAGATATCTACTGCTGCTGATTACATTAAACCTTGGGAAAAGTATACCGAATTGAAAGATGAAGATTCCTATGATGAAGACACTCATTCGAAAACAAACGAGAAAGCAGGACGGCCGAGTGTAGGAGTGAAAATTACGAGACAAATGAAGAAAGAGTATGTGTGTGAGAGAGAGAAAAAGTCGTATGCTGCCAAGCGGTGTGAAGCAAGAGATAGTTTTTTGTTCTGCGAAGTCGTCATAATTTGATCGGCGTGAAAACATACGGAGTCAATTAACGCCGTCACCCCGTGTGACGGCCAGTTTTTTTAGCTTCTTTTGGGATTTTTTTTACGAACAATAAAAATATAAACATTTGAACTTTTTACTATATATTTATTGATATTTCCACAGTAAGTCAGAATATTTTCAGACCAAAATCTTCATCACATTGTGTGTTGCACCACTCCAAAGGCAGCCATGTCGAAAAATAGTTTGTCGACTTTCTCCATGATTCCGGCTGATTGGCTTATCTGAAATCAAAAAAACAAACGGCATTTTAATCTGTGAAGCTGTAGCTATCGAATGAACTAGAATCATTGGAAAATATTGAAAATTGAATAATTGACATGTTTTAAAAAAATGATTTTCAAATTTCATGATTTTTTTCGATTATTTTGTTATAAAAAAAAAAACGGCTCGGAATTTTTGTATTACTTTAGTTTAATCGATGACTATACATGTGCTGAATCTACCATTAAAATTTCAAAGCAATCGGTCAAACCGTTTTTGAGATATTGTGGAGGCCAGTTATAAAAACGCAGTTTTAAGAAAAACGCGTTTAAAAGTTCAAACACGATTGAAATTATGAAATCTTTACTCACCATTAATCTGCTATGCTTGGTCCATAGAGAATTCCTTTTTCTTCCTCTTGGAAGTCCATTAAAGCTGCTTACTGCGCTTTTGCTTCAATCCTGGCTGGTTTCACGACATCGCTCACGCGCCGCTCGGAGCGAACGATACGTGCTTCATCACGGCGGTGCACGTAAGCATGCGCTTCGTGGCCAATTGGACATCCCATTGTCGTCAATGTTTTCATGACTCCTTGAAATCCTTCGTTGAAGATAATTGCAGCCAAAAATGTTGCAATCTCAAGGATTTTGGCGCCGGAGTGAAGATGTTTTGAAGTGAAAGTCCAGATCAATGAATTCAAAGATTCATTATCGTTCTGCGTCTCTGCTCCTAAACATCGGGTCAACAGTTCATTTCTTGACAAGTCTTCTTACACAGGCTTGATAGCTGCTTAGACTGCTGGTGTTAAAGGTGGCTTGCGATGGAATTGACTGAGCTCACCCTTGGCTTCAGCCTACCGCCATTTGCACCAGCTGTCTTCGCCCTCTGGACAGTTTTGATGCTGAGGATTTTCATCTGACGAACTTTTATGAAAAAAAGTGGCCCAAACTTCTTTCTTCATTTCTTCAACAGAATCTGAATGTCGACGAATTGCTAATCCATAGAACTTTGTCATTTCGTTGATGATCTTGTCAGTCAGTTTGCCTGCTCCTTTTCCACCGATTCCTTTATTACTTTTTTTTGCATTACGGAATCGCGTCCCCATTCTTCTCTCTACATGGCCCACGCATTCTTTTTTTGATACTAAGGTTTCTCCGTATGTCTTCGTAGCGTCACAAAAGGCCCGGTGCCCCGCTCCGCCGACCTCTTGACCAAGCGCTCCGAACACCTGGTCTGCTAACTGCTGTAATTTTCCAACGACTTCGAATATTGGAAAATTACTTTACCAGCATATTCTACACATGTATAGAAATCAATTTATGCAAAAAAAATCGATTTTTTCAACATATCATACGGGGTGACTGCCTTAAACCAAAAACAGCATAAATGCTGTGAAAAAAGCTGAGACAAGTACATTTACGCCCTCCAAATAGTTGTTCCAGTTAATGCCCACCACCCAGCGCTAAAATACCGTTTCCCACAAAGATCTCTCCGCACAAAAATCCTTTATAAAAACCAATTCATCATACGAAGTTTTATGGGTAATCGCTCTCATTATCATATCAAATTAAGTCAAATTATACAGAGGCGATAATTTCATTCTCGTAAATGTTGTGAGTTCACAAAAAGTTGATAAATAAATAGAGATCTACTAAAGCATATATGGCCAAGTACATGGGATTTTATTATGTTTATAAAATTTCCAATTTTGTTCACATGCCATTTCTCTAATTAATGCTTTATTACAATGAATTATTATCCTATGACTTGGAACTATAAGGGCTTTCAAAAAAAAAATACAAAATTGCGTTAGCCTGCGTGAGCTTAAACGCTGTCACACTCTCATTTGTAGCATTTGTAGTATAGTTTTATTGGTAACAAATTGATAAAATTCTACTATCGTACGTAGAGCGGATACGCACAGAGTACTTGTCCGGCCCGAAAATTTTTCGACTAGTCAGCTAAAAAAATGCTTTTTTATTCACGGCAAATTTTTCAAGCACTCATAACATTCGGATCTCCTGATGCAGATTCGAATCTTACCCGCCTTGGAATGCAATCAATTGATGACCGCTCTTACATGGCAGGCTTATTCCGTTTTGTAGAACCTATTGTAAAAGTGCGTGTAAATGGTACCGGATTATTTATTCCGGGTGTACAGTACCATTTAGACGCTCTGTAACTCCAGTTTTCCCCCGGATATTACAAAACCGGAAAAAACGTGCCGTGTAATAACATGAGATATGCTCCACACGAGCATCAATTCATCGATAACAATTGGTTAAAGGAAAGGAGGATAATTTGGGATACAAAACAATCCGCATATTGTGATTCCAAATTAGCTGTGCTTACTTTACTAGTTAAGGCCAAAATGTATGGTAGATTAATGTTGACTTATGTGACAAATTTTATGAAAAATTTTCGGGCCGGACAAGTACTCTGTGCGTATCCGCTCTATGTACGATAGTAAACTTTTATCAATTTGTTACCAATAAAACTATACTACAAATATTACAAATGAAAGTGTGGCAGCGTTCAAGCTCACGCAGGCTAATGTAATGCTGTATTTTTTGTATTTTTTTTTAAAGCCCTTGTAGTTCCAAGTCATAGGATAATAATTCGTTGTAATAAAGCATTAATTAGAGAAATGGCATGTGAATATAATTGGAGATTTTATAAACATAATAAAATCCCACGTACTTGGCCATATATACTTTAGTAGATCTCTATTTATTTATCAACTTTTTGTGAACTCCCAACATTTACGAGAATGAAATTATCACCTCTGTACAATTTGACTTAATTTGATAAGATAATGAGAGCGGTTACCCATAAAACTTTGTATGATGAGTTGGTTTTTAGAAAGGATTTTTGTGCGGAGAGATCTTTGTGGGAATCGGTATTTTAGCGCTGGGTGGCGGGGGGGGGGGGGGGATTAACTGGAACGACTATTTGGGGGGCGTAAATGTACTTGTCTCAGCTTTTTTCACAGCATTTATGCTGTTTTTGACTAGGATTTATCGACTTTTTGTATGGAATTCTTAGCTTGTTAATTAAACATATCAATATTGTGTACGTTCTCGGGTATGAAATTCATAGCTTGCCAATTAACCATGTCTATATTATGTATGTATCTGAGTGATGCAAAAGAACTTCTCAAATCAAATATCTTTTCGCTCAGAATTACTTCGCATCACTTGATTTCATTTTGGGTTGCAAGTGCAAATAGTATTTTCATGTATTTAAGGTCTCTACCACTCTAGGGTGGTTTAAATACCATATATAATTCAAACCTAGGGTGGTTCAAATGTAGGGTGGTAGCATACACTATTCTTTCAGTTATATAAAAAATGATGGGAATAGTTTCTAAATAAACTTTTTATTGCATGCAAGAGACATTTTATGGTAAAAGAGAAGAGGCACTGTTTTCGACTCCGTTCTAGAGTTTACGTTCGGAAAAATGAATTGTTGAGGCTAGGGTTAATAAAAAAAATTATTTATTAAGGCACTGTTCAAAAGTTTATTTATTAAATTACACTTTATTTTCGCACTATCACTCTTCTATCTATATATTGTGACGTGGTAATTTTGCCCACGTCACTAAACGATTAAGTTTTGGCACGGCACGGGAAAGGAGCGTTCTTCGGCATCGAAGAATCTCTCTCGAGCAAATCCAGAAGGGCCAAATGCGAGCGTATTTACCGAATATTAATTTTATTTTGATTTAATTTTATTATTGTACGAGCGAGCGGCGGTTATCCACGATAATTTCGAGTCAAGGAAGGCTTAGGCGATTCAGAGAGGGGATATCGAAACGTCATCGAGTCGGAGAGCAGAGGGAAATTCAAATTTCGAGTTTCGCTGTTGAAGGTCATCACGCGTGGGTCGCTAACTCCATGCCCTCACCCTCAGCTGTCTAACCTCAGGATGCGTCCATCAGCATCTAGAGATCGCCATATTCTCGTTGGAATAAGCCGAAGGCACAATTTCATCGTGTCGAAACATCGAAAATACCGCTCAACCAAACATCGAAATTACCGCTCAGCATAATGTCAAACGTATCGGCTCAGCATATCGTCGGAATTCAAAATAATACGTTGAGGTCAGGTCGGCGAGAAAAGGTTCTTGAAAACTCTCGAATATTCTAGAACAAACGGTTGCGATTCTCGCGAGTAGGCTAAGGGTGGGGGGTTAGGACCCTGGTCCGCGTACTTGCTCTCGCGATAATGATCGAGGACTCGAGTTTTGGGCAGCAATGACGGAGGACGTCTTTTCTCGGGCCGTTGCCGTTCCTGATCAAGAATTCGACGCCGCCAGAATATCGATGGAGAGATTCGTGGTCTTTTCCGGATCTCGTCCTACGGAAACTGTAGTGGTGAGCCGTCGTTTCGCTCTTATTGGGTTTTTATCGTTTATCGTATCGTATTTACTCGCGAGTAACTTTTTGGAGAATTTTGTGATTAACGAGCGATATTGTTTCGGGGCACGCACGCGTTTGGAAAATTCTGGTTACGCCTTGTCTCGCGATTTTTATCTCTCGCGATTTGTCGTTGTCGTTTTGAATTTGAATTGCCGAGAGGAATTCTATTATAATTTTGTCCAATCTCGAGATCCATAGTTTTAGTAATTTTTGTTATATAATTGTCGGTATCGATCGGGTCACAGATCTTTAAAGTGCGTTAATGGCGAAATCCTTAGCGTTACGAAATTGTGTCTCGTGGGCGATCGAGCCGAATATTTTATAAAAATTGTTTTGTTGACGGTTAACGAAAAATTAATTGTGAGGATTGATTGATTATCGAAACTTCAGTAAAATTGAATGTAAATTTTATTATTATTTTCCGGAAAAATATTTTCATCCTTGTTCTTTGCTATTTAATAAATTTCAATTGTAATTCCGGATTTTCGTGTCTCGTGTGTGATTATTTTCTTAACTTGCCTAGACACGCCCCTCTACCAACTTGGTTAAACACTACAGCCACGACCGGGAAAACCTTTATTCGTTCTCGATAATTTCAAATAAAATTTGTCTAAGGTCATCTTAGGCTGGCGTCCAAGGAATTGTCGAGATCGGAATATTTTGTGCGACCGTTGGAAAAAGTCGTCACAATATATATAAAAGTTGCTTTAACCAAAACTGAAACTAACCACGATCTTTATAACCTCACAACTGTTCAAAGATATCAATCATTCACCGAATACGAGTTTATCATACACCATTCTCTTAGTTATAAAAAAAAAACATCGAGAATTGTTTCTAAATAAACTTTATTATTGCATTCGAGGAACGTTTTACGGTAAAAGAGGAGAGGCACCGTTTTCGACTCCGTTCTAGAGTTTACGTTCGGAAAAACGGATTGTTGGGGCTAGGGTTAATAAAAAAAATTATTTATTTAGACACTGTTCAAAAGTTTATTTATTGATTTAAACTTTATTTTTGCACTATCACTCTTCTATATATATATAAAAGTCACTTTAATCAAAAGTTAAAACTGACCGCGATCTTTATAACTTCACGACAAAGATATTAAATATTCACCGAATACGAGTTTATTATACACCATTCTCTTAGTTATTAAAAAAACGAAGAGAATGGTCTCTAAATAAACCTTATTATTGCATTCGAGGAACATTTTATGGTAAAAGAGAAAAAGGATCGTTTTTAATTCCATTGTAGAATTTACATTCGGAAAAAAAATTGTAGGGGCGAGGTTTAATAAATAAAATTATTTATTTAGACCCTGTTCAACAGTTTATTATCACACTTTATTTTCCCACTATCACTCTTCTGTCAATAATAATAAAAGTCACTCTTCACTCATCTATCTATTTATCTATAAACGCCACTCTAACCAAAAGTTCAAATTGACCGCGATCTTTATAACCTCACGACTGTTAAGGGACAACACCACTGCGACGGCTTCAAAAAATCGATTTTTTGAAAACCATTTTAAAAAATCTAAAATACTTTTAAGATTGAAATGCCGTTGGACCCAGGTCGAAAAAATAATTATTTTCGTAGATATTGAATATTTTGTGGAGCGGTCCGCGACGCTTGGGGTCCCGCGCAGCTGGGCGCTGGTGACGGCGATTCCAAAACGTTTCTGGGCATATCGAATAGCGATCCATACGACGGTTTCGAGATAAAAAAAAAGAGTGCATCGATCATGTCCAAAAACGTATGGGGACGCGCCTCCACGAAATCGTGAAAAAAAAAGAATTGTCTAGCAGAGGAAAGCTCACCGGAAAATTGATTGACGAGTTGAGTACATATTACGGCTTGGCTATTCGGAGGAACAGCGATGATGTTGACAAAATGAGGAAGGCAATTTGGTCAACTATCAAACATAAAATGTCCACAACATGACGATTGCCCGGAAGGAGCCGAGTCGTGGTGTTCGTGGCAGCGCGCGGTCGCAAGTGGTAATATTTCTAAATATCGCCATAAACCGCCTCTTATCCTCTGGAAATATTGAAGGCAATTCAGCCAATCTACGAAAATTTGAGCAGGGACGATTTGCTGCAGCGTTGTTTGGGCGGCTATACGCAAAACAATAACGAAAGCTACAATAAATCAGTTTGGGCAATAGCCCCCAAGTGCCAGTCCGGAAGCAAAAAAATCATTGATATTGCAACTGATATCGCGGTATTAGTGTTCAATGATGGCCTGAGAAGTCTCATGAAAGTACTGGAGACGTTGGGGATAACCATCGGCCCAAATTGTTTCAACTTTTGCGTTGAGACCGACGCAGCGCGGATCCAGCTCGCGGAGCGCTCGCTCACAGAAGCTGCAAAAGAAGCGAGAAAAGCCTTAACAAGTTCGAGGAAAGAATCAGGAGACAACGATTTGCTTCTTGAAGGCCAGCTATATGGTGCCGGCATCGCTGATTGAAGGTAAATAATTTTTTTTTTCAATTTATAACATAAATTAACAAACCTAAAACTTTGAACGCGTTTTTCTCAAAACCACTTTTTTGAGTGCGGCACGCAGCAGAACTCGAGCAATTTTTATCCGATCGACTTCAAATTTTTACTTTATCAATAAAAGTAGATTATCTAGAGAAGTACATAGAATTTTTTCGATATCTCAATAATTATAAAAGTTATAGCCTATTTTCGACGAGAAATTTTGCTCAAAAATCATTCTTTAATTTCAAAGGCGTGCCTATTTTTTAAAAATCAGTATTTTTCCAAATCCCTATGTACTTCTCTTCAAAATATCATATTATTAACGAAAACACTCGGTATTTTTTTTCAGACCGACGTTGAAGAGAGTTCTGCTGCGTGCCGCGAACCACTGCGGAGATGACGCGAGAGCTTCCCCAGCGCCACCATGCGGCGTGAAAAATGTGAAAAAAATATTTTTTGATACATTAATAAACAAGGAACAAAACCCAAAAAAATTTTTTCGAATATCTCTTTTTTTTCCACAAAAAAAAATTCTTGAAAAATGTGAAAAAAATAGGGGGGTCACAGTGGTGTTGTCCGTTAAGAAAGAATATTGGTTAGCTGTCATATGCACGATCGATCGAATGTCACCAGAATTTTTACCAATATCACTAGTATCACTAGACCGCGACTGGAGGACTTCCGTTTCCGGTGTGAATGGAGAGTGACAGATGTGATAAGCGTGAGCGAAAAAGAGAAAGGAAAGGTGAGAAAAAGGGTGAACGTAGACGAGGAGATAACGAAAAGGAGAGCAAGGGAAAGAAGCAGATTCAGAAGAAAGAGAGTAAAAAATAGAGAAAGAGGTAAGAGCATAAGAGGGATAAGGAAAGAGATTGGAGGTTAGGGAGCGAAAAGAGAGCGGGAACACAAGCACGGGGAAACAAAGATAAGAAGAGGGGAAAGCCGAACAGGTAGAGACACCAGTGGGAAAGAAAGACGGACGGAGAAGGCACAACAGGAGCGTGAGCAGTAGGTAAGGAAGACCGGGGAGGAAGGTAAAGAAGAGGAGAACGGTAGTGAGAAAAAGGAGAAGTGTGGAAAGTGAAAAGAGAAATGGATGAGAAGGAAGATGAGAAAAGAAGAAAGAGGATAGACGTGGAGAGCTGGATAAGAGGAAAAAATGGAAAGGGTGGATCTTTAGGCGATCTAAATGAGATAGGAAAAAGGAAAAGAGAGAGGATCATCGCGGGGGAAGAGGGAGAGGAGGAAGAAGCGAGTGAAACAGGATCACAAAAAAATAGAAGAGTGGGGAGATCACCGGGGGGGAGGGGAGATATAGGAGAAAGCATAGAGAGGATGCTAAGAGAAATGAGGGAAGAAGCCAGAAGAGATGCAAGAGACCTGAAAGAGGAAATGGCAAAAATGAGGGAGGAGATGAGAGTGAGAGAGGAGAGATGGGACGAGGAAAGAGAAGAGATGGGAAGAAAGATAGAAGGAATGGAAGACAAAATAAGAGGACTAGAGGGAGGGGGAGAGAGAGGGAAGAAGATGGAAAATATAGAACGCAGACTAAAAATGATGGAAAGGAAGCTAGAGGAAAAGGAAAGGAAAGAACGAAGAAGGAATGTGATAATAAAAGGGCCGATAGAAAAGGGCTCGGCAATGGAAGCAGCAGAAAAGATAATGGAGAAATTGCAGATAGTAGGAAAGATAGAAGAAGTGAGAGAGGTAGGCAAGAGAAAGGAGGGAAGTAGGGAGAGAGTACTAGAGGTGAAAATGGACAGCATAGAGACGAAAAAGGAGGTGATATGGAACAAAAGGAAAATAAGCGCAGAAAAAATCTGGATAGAGGATGACTACACGTGGGAGGAGAAAAGAATGCAGTGGAGGCTGAGACAAATAGGGGCAGAGCAAGGAAGAAAGGGAAAAAGAGTATGGGTAAGCTACGGAAAGATAAGGATAGACGAAAGAACATGGTGGTGGGACGAGAAAGAAGAGATACTAAGAGACTGGAGAGGAATAAGGTGGGGAGAAGGGCAAGAGAGAATTGCAAGTAAAGAGGAAGAGCATGAAGAAAACAACAATGAAGACGAAAGAGCAAAAAGGGGGAGGGAGAGAAGATAGAGGGGGAGATAGGGGAAGAGGGAGAGGGAATGAAAGGAGGGGAATGGAAGATAGGATTCTGGAATGTGGCAGGAATAAGAAACAAAGATAGAGAGTTCTGGACGGGAATAAAGGAATGGGACGTAATAGTAATGATAGAGACATGGCAAGAGAAAAAGGGATGGGATAGAGTAAAAGAGAAATTACCAAAGGGATACAGGTGGAGAAAACAATGGGCGAAAAGAGACAGTAAGAAAGGGAGAGCGAAAGGAGGCCTAATAATAGGGGTGAGAGAGGAGATGGCAACAGAAGGAAGGGAAGAAGAGGAGGAAATCGAAGGAATGATGAGGGTAAGAGTAAAGGCGGGCAAAGAGAAATGGGCGGTCGGAGGAATATACGTAAACGGTGATATGGAGAACAAAATAAGGAATATGAGACAGTGGATAGACAAACAGGATGATGACGAGAAAATGGTAATCGGGGGGGATTTCAATGCAAGGACTGGGCAAGAGGGAGGAAGGGTGAGGGGTGGAGAGGACGAGAAGGAATCAAGAACTTCAAAAGATAAGACGAAGAACAGCGAGGGAAGAAAACTGATAACACTGTTAGAAGAAGTGGGATGGGAGATAATGAACGGGAATATAGAGGGTGATGAAGAAGGGGAATACACGTACACAGGAGGGAGGGGGGATACGGTAATAGACTACATACTAGGAGAAGAAAGAACGAGATCAGGAATAAAAAGAATGGTGGTGGAGGACAGGGTGGAGTCAGACCATCACCCACTCGTGGTTACGATGAAGAGAGGAGGAAATAAGAGAAAGAAAACAGAAGAGAGGCGAAGGAAAGTGGGAAGTGGAAGGTGGACGATTAGGATGAAAGAGGAATATAATAAGGGTATGGAAGAGGTGCAGGAAGAAGAGGGAGGTATCCAGGAAATGGTAGAAGAAGCGGAGAGGAGAATAAAAGAAGTAATGAGGCGGAGTGAAGAGAAGAGCGGGAGGGGAGAGGGACAGATGAGAAGAGGGGGATGGTGGGATGAGGAATGTAACAAGAAGAAGAAGGAGGTAAGAACGAAGTTAGTGAGATGGAGGGAGAAAAAGGAAGGGAGAGAAGGATATACGAGCAAAAAACGGGAATATAAAGAGATGTGCGAAAGGAAAAAAAGAGAAGAACAGGAGAGAATAATAAGAGAAGTGGCAGAGGCAAAAACAGAAGAGAAGGTGTGGGAAATAGTGAACAGGGGGAGGAAGCTCAAAAGGAAGATCACGGAAAGAATAACAATGACGGAATGGAGAGAATATTTTATGGCACTGCTGGGAGGGGTAGAGGAAAGAGAGGAGGAGGAAACAGGGGAGATGCAGAGAGAGGGAGAAGAAGAGGAAATCAGCAGAGAGGAGATAAGGAAAGCAATAGAGAAGATCAAGGAAGGGAAAGCGATGGGAGGGGACGATATTCCGAACGAAGCGTGGAAATGCGGAGGAGAGAAGACAGTAGGAATAGCATGGGAAATATGTAGGAGAGTGTGGAGAGGGGAGGGCTGGCCGCTAGAATGGAAAGAGGGAATAATCGTGCCGATAATAAAGAAAGGAGGGGGGGAAAGGGTAGAAGAGTATAGAGGGGTGACGCTAATGCCGTCGTTGTATAAAATATACACGACGGTATTGACGAAAAGGCTAGAAGAAGAGGCAGAAAGAAAAAGGATAGTGCCACCGAATCAAACAGGCTTTAGGAAGGGAACGGGGACGATCGACATTATATACGTCCTGAACTATATAGTAAGTAGCAAGATAGCGGAAAAGAAAGGGAAAGTGGTGGCGTTGTTCGTGGACCTAAAGGCCGCGTTTGACTCGGTGGACAGAAAGGTGATGAAGGAGGCGTTAGAGGGAAGAGGAATAAGAAAGGGACTCAGAGAAAGGGTAAGCGAAGTGTATAGAGAGACAGTGAGCAGAGTAAGGGTAGGAGAGAACACGGGAGAGAAATTCTGGACGGTGAAAGGGGTTAGGCAGGGTTGCCCAATGAGCCCAATACTATTCAACCTAGTGACAGCAGATCTGGAAGAGGAGATGTGCAAAGGAATATGGGGAGGGGTAAGAGTTGGAGGGAAAAGAGAATGCACGCTGGCATATGCGGATGATGTAGTAGTGTTAGCGGAGGGGGAGGAAGAGATGAAATATATGATCAAGAGGCTGGCAAAGTACTTTGAAGGGAAAAAACTAGAAGTGAACGTGGGAAAGACAAAGGTGATGAGGTTTAAGAAGGGAGGGGGAAGATACAAGAAAACGGAGTGGAAATGGAAGGGGAACAGGATAGAGGAAGTGAAAGAGTTCGTGTATCTAGGATACACATTTAAAAGTAATGGAGGACAAGAGGCGCATGTTAGAGAGAGAGTGAGAAAAGCGGGAGTAGTGATGAGACAGGCGTGGGGGATAGGGAAGAGGAAATTCGGAAGAGACTGGGGAAGGAGAATGTGGTTGTTTGACACGTTGGTATGGACAGTGATGGGATATGGAGTGGAAATATGGGGATGGGAAGAGAGAAAGGAAATAGAAAAGATACACGAGAGGTTTGCAAGGTGGACATTGGGTCTTGAATGGTCAACACCGGGATACATGGTGAGAGAGGAGACAAAAAGAGATAAAATGAAAACTAGAGCAGTCAGGAGAGCGTGGAGGTTTGAGGATAAGATGAAGGAAGGAAAGGGAAGCGAGCTGGCGAGACTATGCTGGGAAGAAGTAAAGCGAAGAGAACAAAGGGGAAGAGAGACATCGAAATGGGAGAAGACTAGAAGGGAAACTATGGAGAAAGGTAGGAGGATAGATGAAAATGAACAAGAGGAAGAAGAGGCCAACTTCGCAAAATGGGAAGAGAGGGACACGGAGGAACAAAGACAAGAAAGAGAGGAAAGAATAAGGGAGTCAAGATATAATAGGTGGTACAGGGAAATAACCGCAGAGGGAGTGCCAAAGTATTTAAGAGCGGGGTGGGGAGAGGAAAGATACGGGAGAATAGCGAGGTTCAGATTGGGAAATGAAATGAGAGAAGGAAAATACTGGAAAGAGGAGGAGAACAGACTGTGCAGGATATGTCAGGGAGAGATGGAAACATGGGAGCACGTACTGGAAAGATGCGTAGACGGAGGAGAGGAGAGAGGGATAGGAGAAAAAATTAGGGAGGTGCTTGACCAAGGGGGGAAGGGAGAGGTTTGGATGAAAGAGCTGGAAAAAAGAAGAGAAGCACGTGAACGAGTGGAGGAAGTGTGAGCGATTGGAATGGAAGAAAGAAGGAATGGAGTGAAAGGGCGGAAACGGGAGTCGGACGAAGCGGAGAAGGTATAACTAAGAAATAAAAGCGGGAAAGACAGAGAGAGAAAGAGGCGAGGAGAGCGTGCGAGCGAATAAAACAAAAGGTAGAGCGGAAAGAAAGAAAAGAGAGGCGAATAACGAAAGAGCGAAGCGAGAAAGTGTGCGCGTGCGAGCGAACAGAGAGGGAGAGAAAGAAAAACGGAAACAAAGAGAAAAAAGAATGTAAATATGTAATAAAGAAATAGAGAGAAGGAAGGAAACAAAGAGCGAAGCGAAAAGGAAAGAAGCCAATGGACGAGAGAAGAAGTTAAGTTAGAAGTAAAGATAAGTTAGAAGATAAGGAAATGCGAAAGAATGTAAAGATATTGTAAGAAGCGGAAGCCGTGTAACCCGTAAGGGAAGCAATAAAGATTACATACATACATCTACACTAGACCGCGACTGCGAAAAAACAGTTGACCATCAAAAATGTGTGCGAAAAAATGCTGAATGTCCCGGACCAGCAATTATAAAAAAAATTAATATTATCAATACGCTTTAAGCTACGAGGTTCTAATTAGTCGCGATCGAAAGAAAAAAAAATAGGCGAATTTAAATAATCCTCCAAAACGCTGTTATTTAATAAATATTAAAGAAACAATTTTCGAAACCAAGTAGAATCGTGGTCCTTCCTGTAAAAGTGTCTTGTAGCACTCGCGTGCAAATGTACTTGTTTCGAGTCGCTGCCGCGACTCTTAATACGTGATTATTATATATTCTTTGTGATCGTTGTTTTTATTTCGTATGCCCCCTCGATTTCCATTCCAAATAGAGTTGAATAAATAAATCCCACACTCTCTTAATTTTTTTCAGATTTTTTCGTCCATCCACTTGTGAGATACGATTTTTTGTCAAAATTCGATATTTTTTTCTTCAAATGAATATGACTCCTAAAATTCGACCAAGTCGAACTTTTTTTTTTAGAAAGGTTGGTTTTTTACCGTACTATTGCAAAAGAATACGAAAAAATTATTGATAAAATTTATCTTCCATATTTTTTCTCAATTCAAAGCAAAACAATATTGGTTTTAAGATATTAACCCTTTTTAATTTTTTTCAAAAAATTTACAAAAAAACTTTGACCAATTAAATGATTTTTGAGATCGCCTCATCGTGGGCAGATTTTTCATCACATCTCTTTTCTCATTTTGAAAAAAAATACATTTTGCTTCCTCATAGAGGAAGCTATGTGACGGTGAAAATTTTTTTTTTCCAGTTTTCAATGTCAATGTGCTCAAAATGTCCCAAAACATCGAAAAATCATATCTAGAAAAAATGTCCGGATGTGTGTGTGTATGTGTGTGTGTGTGCGTGTGTATGTTATGGCACTGCAAAATTCAAACGCTTATAACTCGAAAACGATTTGAGATACTGGGCTCCCGTTTTGCACAGATGTTAATCTATACAAGCTCTTCATTCTCTGATAATTTTGTCAGAATTTCAAAAAAAATACGAATCCTACGACGTTTTGAAATTTTCAAAAAAAGGGTGTCGACGCTCTAACTTCCGAAAATTTTAAGATTTATTACTAATTTTTTTTTTTTATAAATAAATTATCATAATAGGAAGGTTGGTATTGAATTTGGGAAATATCGGTTGAGCGGTTTAAATTTTATGATTTTTCGAATTTTACGAAAATCTGAGTTTTTCGAAAAATCGTCTAACCGCTTTAATTTTTGCAAATTTTGTAAGATATTGTGTATAAGTCTGTACTTCCAGTGCTGAAAGCTTCCTCTATGAGGAAGCCAAAATGAAAAATATAGCACCTCGTAGAGTAAGCTTTGAGCATCGTGCATCTAGAGCACCGTGCATCTTGAGCACCGTGCATCTTGAGCACCGTGCATCTTGAGCATCTTGCATCTTGAGCATCGTGCATCTTGAGCACCGTGCATCTTGGGCACCGTGCATCTTGAGCATCGTGCATCTTGAGCATCGTGCATCTTGAGCACCGTGCATCTTGACCATCTTGAGGAAGCAATTTGCAAATTTTAATTTGCAGCATTTTTTTCCAGTTAATTTGGATCAAAACAAACTTGTGTTTTTTTCAAATGTTGGTTTTTATCAGATTCTTAAAAAAAAATTACGAAATAATGATTGAAAATCGTCCCCTATATTTTTTACAATGTTTAAGCAAAAAGTCATTGAATTCAAGATGTTGGACACTTTTGATGTATTTAAAAAAATTCAAAAAAAAACCTTGACCAATATGAAATGATTTTTGAGACCAGTCCCATCGTGATGAGATATTTTTTCATATTTCTTTATTTAGTTTCAAAAAAAGTTTCATTTTTTTCAATCAATTCATACCAAATCGGACTTTTTTATATGCGAAATGTTGGTGTGAAACAAAATATCGAAAAAATGGTTCGATTTGGCCCAAATTCACTGGAAAAAAAAAAATTTTTAATAAGAAAAAAATATAAGGAAAAATCTTCCCACGATGGAACTGGTCTCAAAAATCATATAATTGGTCAAAGTTTTTTGTGAATTTTTAGAAAAAAGTTAAATAGAGCTAACATCTTACAACCAAATTTCTTTGCTTTAAAATGCTTTAAATTGAGAAAAAATCTGGAAGACAAATATCAACCATTTTTTCATATTTCTTTTCTAATAGTACGGTAAAAAGCCAACCTTTCTAAAAAAAAAGTTCGCCTTGGTCGATTTTTCGGAGAGTTACATTCATTTGAAGAAAAAAAACATTGTTTTGACTAAAGAGTTTTGACGAAAATCGTATCTCACAAGTGGATGGACGAAAAAGTCGGAAAAAAATTAAGAGAGCTTCTTTCAATGGGTCATTCAACACATAAAGTTTTCAGCCAAATCAAAGAATGGAAGAGTCTGACGTAGGTCGATTTGGCGTCGAATGCACTGTATACATGTACAATAATTCTCGTTGAGACTCTTGCCACGGTATATTTATACGTGGTTAAACCTCTTGCGAAACTATAAAAGCCCTACAAAAGTTCCTTGGAATACCAATCTTCATTACTGCCAGCATTAGAAAGTTTTTAAAAATGTTATAGCAGTTCAAAAATGGACTATCTATTAGAGATTATTATTATTATTATATTAGTATTTATTATTATTATATTATATTATATATTATAATTATATTAGTAGTAATATATATATTATATTAGAGATATAAATGTGGTGCGACGCTTCTGGTGTACTTCCACTTTGAAGTCAGATCACGTTGCGCGGGATTTTTTCGCGCATCGGACCCAGCGCAGCTTACTTATACGAAATGCACAGTACCATTTTGTTCATATTTTATTTTCATAGCTTTTCGTACATTATTGTGATATTTATTTTTTAAACTATATCGAAATATAAACATAGTTTTTTCAGCATGATAAAAAGATACTTTTTATACGTGCAAAGGAATAGGTGATGAATTGAACGCCTCCTAACAATTTTCCACGCTTACATATCACCACAGACGTGCACCATGTTTGGTTCAAACAATGCTTGATTGTACCGAATTCATCTAAACTTTCTATTAGTCATTTGTCATTGAATATCTTTACTTCGTTTCTTAAAAATGTTATTATAATACATATTATTCAAATATAGGAAAATTAATCAATCAAATGATTCACAATAATTGTAAATCAATTATATTAAAAGTTAGAGAATTGAATATTAGGAAAAAAACCGGACAAGTGCGAGTCGGACTCGCGCACGAAGGGTTCCGTACCATTATCTATAAAACCGGCAAAAAATCATGTCTGTTGTATGGGAGCCCCTTTAAATATTCATTTTATTCTGTTTTTTAGTATTTGTTGTTATAGCGGCAACAGAAATACATCATCTGTGAAAATTGCAACTGTCTAACTATCACGGTTCATGAGATACAGCCTGGTGACAGACGGACAGACAGACAGACGGACGGACAGCGGAGTCTTAGTAATAGGGTCCCGTTTTACTCTTTGGGTACGGAACCCTAAAAACGAAATAAAAATTAATTGTTATTCTTACTGTTAACAATAGCGGTTAAAAACCAAGTCTATGGAGCAACAGCGGAAATTTCCAAGCTACATCACTGTAAAAAATTTCTGTATGAAAATTAATACACATGTATAGGGAATTTTTATACAGATACCGTATATGAAAATTCAGATACGGTGAGGAAAATTGAGAGACGCGGTATTTTAATGATACGAGCACTGTTCAGTAAAATTAATATACTTGTGTATTTGAAAAATCATATACATGTAAGAAATGTTGACTTTGTGCATATTAAAAACACGAAACATCTACTAATATTACTATACAGGCATATTAAAGTACACGTTACCAGCATAGTAATTTTCAGATTCAAGATTACTAAATTTCAGGCATCGTATAACGTTTTCGCATTACATAACATATGTCTACGATATTTCTAGAAATGCATCATAAAATTTGGAGATCCTTTTTGAATATTAATATACGAATGAATATTAAATAAATTCAGCTATTATGAGTTTTTAAGGGGAATACATTAATTGATGTACTATTATGTTCGATTTTTTAAAGTTGAAGATCGAAATCATGTAGACATCTCATGAAATTAGTTAGAATGACTTATCACCACTTGATGCTATGCCAATCAAGTCGAGCAATTGTCGCCGTAAAAATTTTTATTACAATCTCAACATCTTGTGTTAAGTTTGGTGTTTACCATTTTCATGTTTTACACAATTTTTTTAGATTCGAGCGACTTGCATATATCCTCGTCCGAAGCACGTGCCTCCTATGAGAAAGGCAACGCTCTGCGCCATGCGGTGGCCAGAGCGTGAAGCACGGTGCCCACAGAGCGTTACGAATTTCCTACACTTGTGTATTAATTTTAATATTGAGATTCTTATAATTAATATATAAGCACATGAATTTTAATACACGGATTTTTTTTTTTATACCTCAGGGTATGTTAATTTTCATTCCCATTTTTGTACCGTATTTTTAAGAGATGGAGTTATGATGGGAAATAATATGTATCGTATTATTAACATTCATGTGTATCTTATTTTGCAGTCAACTGTCAAGAAAAGTGAAGATCATACTGTAATTTTAATACATTGTTCATAGTAGATGAATATTTCAATGCTTGTCCACAAAATTTTCAGATTTCATATGAATATTCAATGTTATGTATCTTAAATTCCACAACAGTAACCAAAATTTATGTTCATATTTCAATTTTGGCATACGAGTGCAATAATTTTCATTTCATACATCGCGTTTGTAAATTTCGGATAAAGTTCCGAAAAGCCCATACCTCTGATTGATCTGAATTTTGGTATACATATGTATTTTGACCCGCTGATTACGAATACGATAGTGAAAAACATGCACTTTCAAGACTAAACTCCAACCTTCCCGCGGTAAAGTGCGTAAGTAGATTATAATATCGAAACTAATAGAGTTTGGCAAAATATACACATTTTTGAGCATTATCACATTTTTCTCGGAGCATTATCCCATTTTTTTCAAAAACAAATAGTTTTAGACGAAAAATTTATAGAACAAAAAATGTCAACCTTTTCATGGGTTACAACTTTTGTAAGAAACATTTTTCTCTGAGATCAGTACACTAAACGTGAAAAACATTTTAAAAAATCAATTTTTTGTAATTTTGACCTTGAAAATGAAATTTGCGGGTATTTTCACTATCGTATTCGTAATCAGTGGGTCAAAATACATATGTATACCAAAATTCAGATCAATCAGAGGTATGGGCTTTTCGGAATTACACCCAAAAATACGTTTTTCATTTTAAAAAAAGTAAAAAAAGAACGCCAAGTATTAAAAAATCGCGACCATTATAAATATTATAATTAGTTATAAAACGACCTTTATACATATGTTCTTGTTAAACGAGAAAGAGAGAGCGCGCGCTATGGGCGAAAGAGAGGGGACGTGGCTTTGTGCGCTGTCTCTCTCGCACAGCGGCGCGCAATAAGTGGGGATAGCCTCGTTCAGTGGACTGGGCGACTGCAGGGTAGACAAATGGGCAGGGTGTCAAGTCTACATAGGGCATTTCGCCATCGTATCATCTCTCCTGTGCTTCTCTCCATCGGGTAACTCTCCAACTGTGTCAACTCTACATCGTACCAATAGCCCTAGCGTGCAAATCGCCCATAGAGCAAGTCCCGATCGTAGCAGTTCGACATTTCCCCTACTTTCGCTTATCCCCACTCTTCACCGTCAGGTTGACTGACAAGGAAAGGTACTTTGGTGTCCCCCTCCGATTTTGATAATTTTTATATATGTTATAGTCCATCGAAAATTAAGAGACACGTAATTTTTTTTATCGGCTTAAAGTTATTTTTAAGGGGTGAAATCGACCCCCAAAGTTGAGCATGTTTTGCATCTGGTAGAGTGTTTCATATAGAAGCACTTAACCGATCGTAACGAAACCAATTGCAAAACGTTTTTCACGTCAAATAACCTGTATATAATGTTCAACTTCTTATGCACCCCTATTACATGGGGATGATTCACCCCCGAATATCCAGAATTCTTTTGTATAAAAAAAACTTGCAATCCGATTTCAATAAAACAAACGCCATTTTGCAGAGCAAAAAAAATAAAATTGACGTATTTTTGGGTTTTTCTCAGATTAAAAAAATTAAGGGGGTAAAACACCCTTAAAATGTCAAATTTCATTTTGAGCACTGTCCCCTTCCGATTTCAATATTTTTTTTATAAAATGTAGCTTATCGAAAAATAAGACCACCTATTATTTTTATTGGCTCAAAATTATTTTTAAGGCGTGAAATCAACCCCCAAAGTTGGGCATGTTTTGCATCTGGTAGAGTGTTTCATATAGAAGCACTCAACCGATCGTAACGAAACCAATTGCAAAACGTTTTTCACGTCAAATAACCTGTATATAATGTTCAACTTCTTATGCACCCTTACTTACTGCAGGGGGGTGAACCACCCCCTGACATTCATAATTTTTTGTATAAAAGAAAAATTGTCATTCGATTTCAATGGAAAAACCAACATTTTGAAAAGCAAAAAAAAATTATAGTGAATGTGTCTAGATTTTTCCAATAAAAAAAATTAAGCGGGTAAAACACCCCTAAAATCTCAAATTTCATTTTACGCACTTAAATGATAAAATTCAATTCAATTGGTCTCATTATCATTGCGTATCGACTTATATGCTAAATAATATTTATTTCGCATGTACATCGGCTTTTTAATTATATGAAAAATTGAGTACTCCTACATCTTCGGTGGTCGTGAGCTTCACGATTTTTTATTTTTGTATACACATGGTCTGTACACAAATATATATATATAGGTTATACATAGGCGCTAAAATCTTTCATGTAGTAAAAATAGATTCCAATTCAAATTTTCGTTTCAATTATCATTCCTGAACTTAATGATTATATTTTGAACAGTAATGATGTTCTTCGAAGAAATGTTTGAAACAAAGTGACTTTTTACACCATGAACATCTTACTACAGCCACATTTGTGCAGCCTTCAATTTCACATTGTGTTTGAGATGACATACCAAAAGCGAATTCAACGGGATTTTCGAAATGCTCAGGTCGTTCTTCTATGTACCCACTTTTGAACCAGGCATATCGAAATAAATTTTCGTACCTCGGAGATGATAATTGATTATGTACTAGAGATTGCAGCTTGATTATATTATTTCGTAAATGTAGACTTAAATCATAATCAAGTAACATGACACTGTCTGAAAAATGTCTGACATAATTTTTCCAAATTCTAAATCCGAAGACATCAAGTGGCTGGATATTCCCTGTTGTTCCTTTCGGTATGATCATTGTAACAATTTCTTTGTTATGTGGTGTAACTTCCGTGACAACACTAGGGCAATGTCCACTCCATGAGTCTATTAAAAGCACACTTTTCTCACCGACATTTGGGAAGAACACTTCTTGAAGCCATACTTTGAAATGTTCTATAAATCAATATGTAAAAATTAATAGCACATCTATTTTTTATATTTGAATATTACATACCAACGTACCTGATGTAGCCTTGCCAGATTTTGAAACACTTATAAAAACATTGGGAGGTCGAAAAATGGTTCGTTCTACGATTGGCCCCAACCGCCCGGATGGCTCTTTTAAAATTATCAGAAGAGGTGACAACAATTTTCCTGCTGCTGATATTGTCGGCTGGATGGTGTAGCTATGGGTTGTCGCTGAAACGGATTGTACAAGGCATTCTACTTGTTTTGTACCTTCTTCTGTTAACGTTCGCCCTGAATGGACTTCTAATTGGAAACCACTTTGATCAGAATTATAAATATTTTCCAAGCCATATTCCTCAATTTTCAATTGAACTGCGGAGACAAATTTATTAGCATCGTTTTGTAATATGTCCTTTGATTCGAGAGTCTTTCTTGTCACGAATTTATTTATTTTTCTACTTGTTATTCGATGAACTTTTTTAAACTTTTTTATCCATGTTGGCGAAGCCCTGAAACGCAAATTCTCATGCCCAATCAATTTTTGGGCTTGTAATGCCCATCTCCGAAGATCGATATCGTGTACAATGAGACCTGCTTCTATGGCGCTTTTTAAATTATCGATTGTATATTCAGAAATGCGCGACAATTTTTCCTTGTAAGTTCCGCCTTTATTAATTTGTTGAGCCCAGCGCCTTAATTGGCGCACAGATTTAACGAGTTTAAATCGGTTTTGGACTGTTTCTATTTTCCTATTTTGTTTCGTTTTTGCACTTCTCCAGTACTCAACAGCTCTTTGTTTGTAGTCGTAGCTCAAATCTTCTTCATCGTCAGTACACGTTTCAGGGCTTAATGGAGATTCTCCAAGACCCCATTCGATGTCATTATCTTCGACAGGTTCTACTATGACATCTCTAAACGGTTCTTGAAAATCTAATGTCGTATCTTCGACGATTTCTAACTGATTGAACTCTGCCATAGAGGCCTTCAGAATTTCCGCGAAACTCTCTTTCAATTCCACTTCATTATTGTTAACAGGACTGTCAGGAATGTTCATTACCTCGAATGTAAGAAACAACAGTCTTATTACGTTCATTGGATTGATGGACATGTTAATAACAATACGGTATTCACGATAGCGGACACGATAATGACTGATCAACAGTCGAACAGCAACTTAACTTCTGGAATAATATAAAGTCAGTTTTACCTTTTTCATCTTGAGTGGGCGGTTTGATCTGACATCACCACGAAAACAGCATTTTTATTTGGTTTTCGGATATACCTCAAACATTAGCCTGAGCGAACTGGCTTTTTCAAGAATACTTGGGGTCGAGCCACTATAGCGGTTCTTGATATGAATAAGAATATGGCAAGGCATGAGCCAGCTTTGTTTACATTCTGGGCGGTGAATTGCTGATGCGACTCTTTTGATATTTGAGTTTTTTTTTTATTTTCGTAAATCGTTCAAAATAGAAACTTATATAAATAGAACGGATACCAACACTTCTTTATAAACGTGAAGCATGTCAGAAGGGCAGCGGATGTACATGCGAAATAAATATTATTTAGCATATAAGTCGATACGCAATGATAATGAGACCAATTGAATTGAATTTTATCATTTAAGTGCGCAAAATGACATTTGAGATTTTAGGGGTGTTTTACCCCCTTAATTTTTTTTATTCGAAAAATCTAGACACATTCACTATAATTTTTTTTTGCTTTTCAAAATGTTGGTTTTTCCATTGAAATCGAATGACAATTTTTCTTTTATACAAAAAATTATGAATGTCAGGGGGTGGTTCAGCCCCCTGCAGTAAGTAAGGGTGCATAAGAAGTTGAACATTATATACAGGTTATTTGACGTGAAAAACGTTTTGCAATTGGTTTCGTTACGATCGGTTGAGTGCTTCTATATGAAACACTCTACCAGATGCAAAACATGCCCAACTTTGGGGGTTGATTTCACGCCTTAAAAATAATTTTGAGCCAATAAAAATAATAGGTGGTCTTATTTTTCGATAAGCTACATTTTATAAAAAAAATATTGAAATCGGAAGGGGACAGTGCTCAAAATGAAATTTGACATTTTAAGGGTGTTTTACCCCCTTAATTTTTTTAATCTGAGAAAAACCCAAAAATACGTCAATTTTATTTTTTTTGCTCTGCAAAATGGCGTTTGTTTTATTGAAATCGGATTGCAAGTTTTTTTTATACAAAAGAATTCTGGATATTCGGGGGTGAATCATCCCCATGTAATAGGGGTGCATAAGAAGTTGAACATTATATACAGGTTATTTGACGTGAAAAACGTTTTGCAATTGGTTTCGTTACGATCGGTTAAGTGCTTCTATATGAAACACTCTACCAGATGCAAAACATGCTCAACTTTGGGGGTCGATTTCACCCCTTAAAAATAACTTTAAGCCGATAAAAAAAATTACGTGTCTCTTAATTTTCGATGGACTATAACATATATAAAAATTATCAAAATCGGAGGGGGACACCAAAGTACCTTTCCTTGTGAGATTCGGGCCGGGCAAGTCGGTGGAGTCTTGCCCGGCCCGAATCTCAGCCTGACGGTGAAGAGTGGGGATAAGCGAAAGTAGGGGAAATGTCGAACTGCTACGATCGGGGCTTGCTCTATGGGCGATTTGAACGCTAGGGCTATTGGTACGATGTAGAGTTGAAACACTTGGAGAGTTACCCGATGGAGAGAAGTACAGGAGAGATGACACGATGGCGAAATGTCCGATGTAGACTTGACACCCTGCCGACAAATGTCTACCAGTCTCGCAAAGGACGTATTTCCAAATGTAAATAAATGCTTCTTACATCTTTCCGACTCCAAGGGACAGAAGTTCCCAAAAATTCGATTTTAAATCACAAAATTATCATATCTCGAGATTGGGTGGACGGATCAACTTACAACAAAGACCAATGGAAAGAGAAAAATCGAAAAAAAATCGTCCCCTACATTCAGATTTTTTACTCAAACCGTTCCGCTGTGGGAGCAGTTTGAAAACTATGAAAAGCCCGAAAACCGTCATATTTGCGTATATAAGAGTGCGGCAGGGCTCACGCAAGCTTTCTTTTTTAATACTTGATGTCGAGCCGCTACCGCGCCTCTTGATGTGTATTGGATATGGAAACGTGGTTCTTTCGGAAACTCGAAACTTTATATTAAACAGTTTTCCCGAAAGTTTATATGTTTTTAGATTCCTGTAAGATGTAACAACTACCATTATTAAGTTATTTCGCAAGTTATATCCAAGTTTTCGAACATTGCCCTGAAAGTTAACTTTCGAAAGTGACTGTGACGAGTCTACTACCTTAACATTTTTACTTCTCTGTCATCTTTAATCTTAAATATCTCTACTCATTTTAAGATAATTAGCGTACTCAATTGGAGTATTAGTATTCCAATAGAGTTTCAGTAAAGTATATTTTGGAGGAAAATGAAGGAAAACCTTCATTTTTTTATCATTACATTGCTACTTGTTTAACGATGTTAAATATTAAGCCTTAAAGTTATTGAAGTGAAGCGTAGAGTTGATGTACCGCTAATATTTCTGTCACCCCTAATGGATCAGCGAGTCCCCAAAAAAGTAAAAAAGTCCCAATTGGGACTCGGGACTTAAATCGACAAGAGTGACCCCAAATTGAGTCCCAAATGGGACGTTTTCCCCTCGTTCGGTGTGAACCGGATGTGACGTCATGAATCCCAAACTGGGACTCGGAGTCCCAAACAGGGACTTTTTTTAAGGGTGGAATCCCAAAAAAGCCCCTATTTGGGACTCCGAGCCTCAATTTGGGACTTTGTTTTGCTTCTCACTCATGCCATAGCGTGGTGCAGACTAAAGCGTTTTCGCAAGCACGCATCATCTGCCGGGTGGGCATATATTGTCGGAGCCGTAACACTCTGTGACCGTTTAAAAAGACGGTCTCGTACAAAATACAAATAGGTATACAAATAGGGAATCGCTTATTCCGGTTGCCTTGCGCGAAAAAGTCGCAAATTGGGGCTCGGAGTCCCAAATAGGGAGTTTCTTTTGAGTTTTCACCCCTAAGAAAAGGTCCCGATTTGGAACCCGAATCCCAGTTTGGGACTCAGGACGTCACGTCCGGTTCACACCGAGCGAGGGGAAAGAAGTTCCATGTGGGACTCGATTTGGGGTCACTCTTGTCGACTTAAGTCCCAAGACCCAAATAGGACTTTTTTAGGGACTCGCTGATCCATTAGGGAACTAAGGGAATGATATACAGCATGGTTAAATTATAATCAGAAGTACCATACACTTTTCTCTCAGCGCAGCCCCTCAGCTCCAAGGAGGGAATTTTACTTTTCTTAGTGAAATAAAATGATTCTAATGTTTATTATTCTACTTAACCCCTTCGGTGGCATTGACGCCATTTGGCGTCAGTTTTTTTTCGTGCCCAAAATGTCGATGACGCCACTGATGGCGTCATCGATTATTTCGAGATTGGCTCAATCGATTTCTATGAAAATTGGTACCCCGGGGTTTTCGGGGTCGCTGATCACGAATTTGCACTCAACATACACAAATTCAAAATGGCGGATCCAAAATGGCGGACTAAAATGCAAAAATCGATTTGCATCGTATGAAGCTTTGTACTCGAGGGTTTTTGAGGTCGATGAGTACGAATCTGCACTGAACTTACACAAATTCAAAATGGCGAATCCAAAATGGCGGACTAAAATGCAAAAATCGATTTGCATCATAGGAAGCTTTATACTCGAGGGTTTCTAAGGTCAATGATTACGAATCTGCACTCAACTTACACAAATTCAAAATGGCGGACCAAACTGCAACAAATTCTAAATGGCCGGTCCAAAATGGCGGACTAAAATGCAAAAATCGATTTGCATCGTATGAAGCTTTATACTCGAGGGTTTTTAAGGTCGATGATTACGAATCTGCACTCAACTTACACAAATTCAAAATAGCCGACCAAACTGCAACTAATTCTAAATATCGGGTCCAAAATGGCGGACTAAAATGCAAAAATCGATTTGCATCGTATGAAGCTTTGTACTCGAGGGTTTCTGAGGTCGATGATTACAAATCTGCACTCAACTTACGAAAATTCAAAATAGCGGACCAAACTGCAAAAATGTGTCCATAGAACACATAAATTAAAATTTTCTAGTGGGATCTTCGTAGGTGGGATACACGTATGACTTTAGATATTGAATTCGACGTTCAAAATATGCGGAAAAATTGAGAAAAAAAACAACAAGCATAAAAAAATACAAAAACGAAAAAAAAACCAAAAAAATATAATGAAAAAAAACCAAAAAATATAATGAAAAAAAACCAAAAAAATATAATGAAAAAAAAACCAAAAAAATATAATGAAAAAAAAACCAAAAAAATATCATGAAAAAAAAACCAAAAAAATATAATGAAAAAAAAAAATGGAGTGTAAAGTCCTACGAATGCAGCCTCCTCGCGGCACACTCTGGGGTTGTGAATCAAAATTCACCAGCTAATGCACGGGGCAATTTTTAGTAATATTCATACTGTATACTGAAACTCAAATACCCAATGAATGTGAACGAAGAAGGTTTTATTCCAATCATTTAACGTTTTGAATTCGCGTGCGCCAAACTCAATCCAACGTTTGAATTTTTGCGTTTCGAGAATAGATTGATAATCACTGACCTTGAAAACCACCAAGTACCAATTACCATCTAATTCAAAACAGTTTTTGAATTTTGGTCCGCTATTTTGGATCCGCCATTTTGAATTAGTGCATATTGAGTGCAAATTCGTAATCAGCGACCTCGAAAACCCTTGATTACAACGTTTTATTCGATTCGAATCAATTTGTGGATTTTGGTCCGCCATTTTGGATCTGCCATTTTGAATTTCTGCATTCTCAGTGCACTTTCGTAATCAGCGACCACGAAAACCCTTTATTACAAAGTTTCATTCGATTTGAATCGAATTGTGCATTTTTGTGTCCGCCATTTTGGACCCGCCATCTTGAATTTCTGTATTTTGAGTGCAGATTCGTAATCAGCGACCTCAAAAACCCCTGGCTACCAGTTTTCGTGGATATCGGAAAACTTCGTTTTTTTCAGCGTTTTGGGCACTTAGCGTGAAAAATGTCTTGCCACCGAAGGGGTTAAAAAGAACACTACTTTGGTGTCCGCCTCCGATTTTCTTGAAATATTCCTGTATGTGAAAGAGCATTCGAAACTAAGAGACACGTATTTTTTTTTATCGGCGGAAAAACGGTTTTAAGGGGTGAAACCATCCTTCAAAATAAGACATGTCAAGGGGTCGTTTTGCAGTTTCACCAACAAGCACTCAACTGATTTCGATAAAACAAAACCCAAAATATTTCTTATCCACGGCTATGAAAAGTCCACCGCGCGAACGAAAAAAAAAAGTTAGAGGGTGAACCATTCCTGCATTTATCTGTTTCTCACCCCACATTAAAGAGGGGTGATTATAATGGAATGGAAGGGGTTCTATTTCCATAAAACATCAAAATAAACTG
Organism: Rhimphoctona megacephalus; assembly: GCA_963989365.1. Lineage (NCBI taxonomy): Eukaryota > Metazoa > Arthropoda > Insecta > Hymenoptera > Ichneumonidae > Rhimphoctona > Rhimphoctona megacephalus. The sequence continues at coordinate 10,262,913 of OZ022417.1, forward strand.
CACATGTTCTCGTATTTTTGAAAAATAGTAGCCTTAAGGGGTTGATCTACCTCTTATTTGAATTTTCCTATTGCCGTTGCCTTTTCCCTGTTTTATATGTTTTTGCGGATTCAAAATATCACAACAGATCCGAATTAACGTTTTCTCATGTTGCGAAATTAATACAACACCCTGACATGGTGAACCACCCCCTCTCGATTTTCCTCTTTATTCGCGATTTAAAAATTTCTCCATCTATTTTGTTCAATCTGCTTCCCTTTCATCGACGTTACGTATTTAATTGTTTTAAGCACGTATGCATATTTGCATTAACTTCAATAGGGCCGGGGGGGGGGGGGGTAGGCAGGGAGCTGCCACTACTACTATCCTCACAGAACCGAACATTCAATGGATATGGTATGGATGTTTTTGGGTCTTGTGCACGTACAAAATACGTCCATTGGATGTTTGGTTCCGTGAGGGTATTTTGATGATAATGGGAAAATTGTATTCTATGCGTAAACTAATAGGTATTGTGCTGATCTACAATTAGTGTCCCTACAAGGCACTTTTATTAATCTTAAAAAAAAACATAGAGGCGTAGAGATGTGATCACGGTGTTTATACTAGATAAGAATGCTACCAAGTAGTCATGATCACCCGATATTTTTGGCATTCTAATACCCGGGGTATTAGTCATGACGAATATTAGTCATCGTCTTTCAAAGCGCTCAAGTGTGGTTATATTAGATAAAACCGTTATCAGGTTTTGCAAGATTAATGAATATTTTTCTGTTCTGATACTTACTTTAAAAGACGGTTACCATTCGCATTGTACTAGTACATGTTTAAGCGAGCTTCGAATTGTGTTTCCTTTTCTGTGCTCTCGGTGTGCTGTGTGTAACATTTTTACCAGCATGAAAGTTAATCCAATCAATGTTATTAAACTGTTACTGACTACATTTGAGGCTATGAACATTTATATAAAATTATATTAAAAAAAGAATTACAGTATCGAAATCGTCAAGCAAAAATACAAATCTGTCAAATCCACACGCCAGTTACGACGCTGGGTACATCAACTGAACACAGGTGGTACTTATAAAGAAAAACTAGCTCGAATTTCTGAATATACATTGCGGAATATAAAAATAATATTGAAATTCAAAAATGGGCTCTACAGGCACAGAAAGAAATAGGCAATGAAGATATACGATTTAGAGCCTCTAATAAATGGCTATGGAAATTGAAGAAATTGCATCGCATTGTTTCTAGAAAAATAAATAAATATATAACGAGAAAAACTGTGGAGGAACAAGCGTTTCTACAGAAAAATGGAGAAAAATTTGTTCAAGATGTTAAATCACTAATTGAAATGCATGGGTCAAGCAATGTATACAATTCTGGGTTAATTCTTCTTGATGAATTGTCAATATGTGTTTAAGCTCGTATTAAAAATATGCTTGTACATAGGCGAGACAAATCGTTATTTATGGAACTTATTCAGACATAACAATTGGAATCGTAGGGAATAAGAAGTAGCTCTTCCCTCTCCCCCTCCCCCGTCCCGATTGAGATTAACGCAAATATGCATACATGCTTAAAACCATTAAATTCGTAACGTCGTTAAAGGGAAAGCAGATTGAACAAAATAGATGGAGAAATTTTTAAATCGCGAATAAAGAGGAAAATCGAGAGGGGGTGGTTCACCCTGTCAGGGTGTTGTATTAATTTCGCAATATGAGAAAACGTTAATTCGGAGCTGTTATGATATTTTGAATCCGCAAAAACATATAAAACAGGGAAAAGGCAACGGCAATAAAAAAATTCAAATAAGGGGTAGTTCACCCCCTTAAGGTTACTATTTTTCAAAAATATGAAAACATGTGAACTTTATGTTGATGTTTTTATGGAAATAGAACCCCTTCCATTCCATTATAATCACCCCTCTTTAATGTGGGGTGAGAAACAAATAAATGCAAGGGTGGTTCACCCCCTAACTTTTTTTTTCGTTCGCGTGGTGGACTTTTCATCGACGTGGATAAGAAATATTTTGGTTTTTGTTTTATCGAAATCGGTTGAGTGCTTGTTGGTGAAACTGCAAAACCACCCCTTGACATGTCTTATTTTGAAGGGTGGTTTCACCCCTTAAAACCGTTTTTCCGCCGATAAAAAAAAATACGTGTCTCTTAGTTTCCAATGCTCTTTCACATATAGGAGTTTCAAGAAAATCGGAGGCGAACACCAAAGTAGTGTTCCTTGTTAGTTCATTTGTTACCAAATAAAAGCATATAAAATTTTAATTCAAATACATCACTGATCAAGATTATTTGTCTGCCGTCTTTAGTAAAATGGGCAAAAAAATGAAACGGAGTACCAAATTTCTACCCCTTACTGTATATTTATATTATGCAATCGTTCGCGAAGGTTTATATGCATCATAGAATGTTCTACTTCCGTTTGAACATAGTATGAAGATTATTATTATCATTTATCGTCGCAAAAATGAGATGAATCACATCCATAGATCGTGAACAAGTTCCACCGGATCGCACCTTTTTGTTGTTCGTCAAAGTACAAAGTCTGTTTGATAACAGTTGAAGTACTTTGCATAAGTGCATGTATCTCGAGACCGGATACTATCTTCGCTGCATAGCACGTGCTGACGATAAAAGAGCTCCGTAGTGTATTTTCAAGTGCACTTAAGAGAATTAATAAGATTACTGTTTTGTTATTTTTAATCAAGTCAAAACAAATAACATTTTTAATCAAAATAGGAAACGTGTGGAGTAATAATGTATTAGCACTAAATAATTCAAGCCAACAATTGATAATGCACGGCTGAAAATCAAAATGGGATATTCATACGAGTCAAAAAATGTTTCTAACTATGATAAAAAATAAATATAAATCTTGTAAGCTTTAATCAACGAAATATTTTGAAATTGTCGGTTAGGAAAACATTGAAATATTCATTTTCGTTTGAGATGATCACCTGTAGGTTTTCGAGCTTCCGCACATCATTTACATTGTAGGAACCAATATTAGAAAGAGAAAAAAATGGAAAATACAACATCGCTCGACTGATTAAGTTTGAGTATACATGTAATTACGTATTCACGTGTACATTTACGAGAAATGGGAGTTTCCGAAAGAGGGTCTTCTTCTCGAAATAGTTCAAGATTGCAAAGCTCGAACGAGGAGACACGACTACGATGACGATGACGCAATTTGCTTAAAGTGCACACGTGCAATTATACCGCATGTGTATTACTTGTACTCGACGCGCGTATCCTCTCGTCGAAAATATATTCTCGAGTCTGTTTCTGATATTTTCATCGCGCAGCTCAGTGAAAGAGGCCAGTACATTAGCACTCGTCTATCTCGTTCAATTTTTTTATTTTACATCATGATTGTTCACTGACAACAACGACAACAGCAACACACTCATAATTTTAATAACAATAATAAGAACAGTAATAATAATAATGATTATGATAATAATTATAAATTCGCATATAATCACGTAAATGAGTATTATCATAAATTAATACAAATTGTTCTTATTAATTATTGTTATCATTTATTATTATTACCATTATTAAGATTATTCTTACATCATATAAAATGAAAGCCACTACTATTGTACAATTTTATAGGTCGAATGACGTATTAACTTTATTGGAATAATAGCAAACGAACATATAACATTGTCGTCATCTTCTAATCGCAATTAACAAAAGATTCGTCATATCGCATATGCATTATATCGTAGAATGTGAGAGTATACGCAAAAACAATTCGTCAATCTGTTTTAGATATCAACTCTTTCGACTTTGTTCGTATAGCGACCAATGACGATTTATTTAATTATGTATTTCTGTCCATCATTCTAATTTCCTTTGTTGCGGTTTGACGAATTGAACTTTCATCGTTTTTTCCAGTTTCGGTTCAAAATTAACTCGTATATGACGCCATCTTATAGAGGGAAAATTGTTTTCGCATTTTTTTACGAGGAAAACGTCAGAATCACTGTTATTGTATTGTGCACATTTCTTGAACAATAACTTATTTAGTAAAAAGTTAATAATTTTTCTTTCAATTATTATTTGTGATTTTTGTTTCGAAGGTTCTTAAGTAATAAATGAATATAAATATTTCGCTCTTCTCGTCCCCGCTCATTCACGTTAACCAGCGATTCCAAAATTTCCCACGTGCCATTTCTCTCAGTTATTGAAAACAACTGCGGAAGAATCACGTAACTCATCCATCCTCGCTACTGTCCACGATAATTTTATAAACTTGTTAATTTAGACAAGTTTCGAGCCAAAAACAGGTTTTATGATTTTATCGTACGTAGTGTTTTTTCGTGTTTTCGAACAGTGTAATGTTTTCAATGGTCCTAAAGTTTACATTATCGAATGAAACGTACACAATCCCTCTGTTATTTTCAATTTTGTATCAGACCAGTTTGTGATCAATTTTTATTTTGACAAATATTCTATGGTCCAGTTGAAAAATATATAGCTGAAAGCTACCTCGATAAAGGGTGAAGGGGTTAAGGTCAAGTATTTTCTGAAAAAGTTGCCATATATTCCGCTTAAATCGTAATTGGCTCGAAACTTATTCACAAAAAGAAGTAATGCCAGTTCGACGGTTTTGCGCATACGAAAGAGATGCCACAATGAAAAAAACGAGTATAAGAGAGAAGGAAAAGTGCAAGAGACCTTGCTGTTGCGATGGCAACAGCAATTTGACGGTGAGAGCATGCGTAAATGTTGAATAGAGGGTGACATGGGAGTTGGAATCGTTTCTTTGAATGTTACAATTGACAATTGTCAGAGTGAAAATAAAATCTCACCTGCCTTCGATTTGAGAACTGAGAAAAAGAGCATAGAATATATTTTAAAATGTCTGGGTCTTCCCCACGATCGTAAACAGGAAACATAATGTTTCAGGCAGCATCACAAATCACGTAGCCGGAAAAACACCATGAGGAAAAAATAAGAATTACGAGACAGAAATTAACTTGTTTGGATCCTAAAAAAATCTTCTACTTCTACCAGCCAAGCAACGTGGGAGACAAATCGTAATATTTTAATTAGCAAAAATCTTTAGAAAATGAAATACGTAGCAATTGAAAACGACGCGATTATTGAAACTTGTAATTAATGTTGTCGGAGCAACGGCATTTAATTTGCAGGAAACAAAAAGAGGTCATTCTGGGAAATAGCAGGATCGTATTAGATGCCATGTTGGAGGTTCCGTCACGGGAGTGATTATTAGATGAAAATCTGAAAATTGAATATACTCCTTTGAAATTTCAGTGTAGATCAACGAAATGTTAAAAGATATTTTTAATGTCAAAAGTTACCTAATTTAGCATTAGTCTTATGAGAATATCTTACCTTTATGTATTGGAAATATTTTTTTAAATACTTAACGATTAGATAAACTGCTTAATAAAAGTTCTATTCATAAACGAAACTTCAAGGATTTTATATCAATCATAAAAAAGCAGGGTCAACGAATGTTTGAAAGAGAAATTAAGAGTTAAAATCGGCAGAATGGCCGAGAAATGAAATTTTTCGTAATTCTCAGGAAGTTTGGCAACGCATCGCTTATTTTTTGAATTGAAGATTAAGTATGAAACTAGCAGTCGGTAATGAAGAGTGCTCTTGTGCCGAAACTGTCAGGAGGTAGTATTTTTTCCCCAAAGACATACGTCATGACGAACGTTGTATTTGCATTATACATTTACGTGAAATATAATTTAGAGTTCATATATACATATTATATAACTGATTATTTTCTTAACAACTGCTTTTGGCTTTTAGTTAACTCGGTATGGTCTGTTTACCATACCAACGACTGAAATAAATTAGGTGTAGATCTATCGATATTGACTGCGACGTTGTCAAATGTATTGAATGAAAAGTGTACCTTAACTTTTGTGACGCCGTGATGGAACGTCCTTAACCCTAGCTACATACTATAACTTTTACTGCCTGACTTACACACTATCGGTCTATTGGACCGACGACTTTTATTGTTCTATAACATTGTAACAAACGTGTCTATGGAGGTTTAATTGTAGCGAAATCGAAATGCTAGACTCCGACCAGTCCGGAGAAGCAATTAGTAAAGCCAAAAAGTCGTTTGATAAAAAGTTATAACGTTTATGAAAAGGCGTGTGGTGAAAAAAGGTGAAAATGTAGTGTTGCTGTCGGTCTATTGAACCCCGTAGTGTGTAGCTAGAGTTAAGCTACATCATTTTGACTGATGTCACTATACAGTTTTTCTTGCCTTCTCTTTCTTTCTCTCTCTCTCCCTCCCTCTCCCTCTCTCTCTCTCTCTCTCTCTCTCTCTCCCTCTCAACAACATAAGCAGGAACAACGAACTTTCGTAAGCTCTGGTGCTAGTTTTCAGTGCACGCGCACTCACGCTGCGTACACTTGCACTGAGGTTCGTTCAGGACGCTGCTAGAATATCGACCCGAGGCATGTGGTAGCCTATTGTGCTCCCTCTGCTCTCCTCAATCCCCTTTCCACTGGTTCCCCACCACTGTTTCTACTCGTAGTCCGTCGCACTACTATTAGCTTCGAGTCTTCTCTCTTCCTCTCTCTTGCTCTTTACATGCCTCCTTCGTTTTCGTCAATTTACTATGGACCATATCCCTCTTCCACGCAATCTATCTTTCTCTTTTCGCCATCCCTTCCCTTCCTTTCCACCAATGATTACCCTGCTCCCTCAACCTCGTTTTCCCAACCCCTACCCCACTTCTGCTCTTCCGCACCACGAAACTCTTCCTCTGACAGTCCGTAAGGTCGAAAATGGTCAGACCGTTGCTAGCATTATCGACCTAACGTCAAGCCTTCTCTCTTTGTGGTGCATGCGCGAGTCCCGAAGAGCAATGACGTTACGAGAATACTCGGAGCCCCGATCCTTTCTCAAAATTGTATTTTTTTTTTAACGCTGGAGAAATCGATCATTAGATAATTATATCGATGTATTGGGCGAAAGTAATAATTATCGGTTGGTGAACGTCACAAATAATTGCTATTAAATATAAAGATAGTTAAATTTTTGTTAAACCAATATGGTTTCCCTTACGAGCTAAATTTTAAGTTAGCAGATTGTTATCATTTTTTTCAAGGTTCAAAATAGTATATTTTGTTTTTTCCAATAAATCCATGCATATCAAATGGGTGGGGGTAAAATTTTCGAATGACGAAATTTCGAACAGCTAAAATAGCGAATTTTAACATACAGTTATCGATATATATATATATATAATTGTATGTTAAAATTCGCTATTTTAGCTGTTCGAAATTTCGTCATTCGAAAATTTTACCCCCACCCTATCAAATGATTGCAAGAGTGGAGGTTGATCGATCATCGTTTGATAGGAGAAAACTGACGGCGAGAACTCTCCCAAGATGAGTAAATTCCTCAAGGACGATGACTAGTTCGCGCGGGAACGGGGCGAAGAATTATATTTTCCCGATCGTAAATATAAAATTGCTTTCCGAGAATTTTCTGCATAACGCACAATGGGCACCGAACTTCGCGTCATTGCTTTGTTGCATTCGCTTATGCTGTTCGAAGCTGGAGAAGCCTTTCTCTTGAATGAGTGCACTTCTTGCAGGGGCCGTGGAAATAGTGCGCATGCGTTACTCTATTTTGTACTCTAGTACACTCGCACTCTCCTAACAACCCGTTCACGTAGTAGAAATTCTCTCGCTACGTATTTTCATAGTACATCAGTTTAGGGGATGCGAACGTTCTGTTATTTGTACGACTGTTATGCGTGGGCGTAGAATTCTAGGACCAATCGCATATATACTTGCCCATTTTCATTCAAGGATGAATCTCATCTAGAATTTTTCATTCCATTATCCGAAAACCGATCATTTCTTTTTTTTTGATAGATTGAAAATTTCTATAACTTTCCAATTATGAATATGAACATAGATTTCAAGTAAAACTAACTTCAAAATACGTTTGCAATTTATGAAATACCAGCTTTTGTTTAATTTCATGATTTTTTTGTCCTATGTTCTACTCTGTTGCACGAGATATATCCATGACAAATTTGTTAACGATTCGTTAATTGGTTGCAGAGTTATAAGGTAACAAACAAACGTTTAGATTTATAATATTAGTTAAGATTCAGATTAGGATTAGGATTTATCGACAAATCTTCAAAAATCATGTCTGTTTTTGTTAGCCAACTATATCTTAGATATTTACTCAAATTGATAATTACTCAAATAGTTATATTCCGTTACTTGTTTAACAATTGCAAGTATCATTATGATCTTCAATCATTAAATTTTAATAGCTTATTTCCGGCTGACACGAAATATTATTATTATTTCTCCAAGCGAGCGGCTTGTTCGATTTCACAAATCTACAAACTTTGTGATGATGGAATTTGGATAGCCATTTTTATTTCTTGATCAATGCAACGGAATTCAGAAGCGTGGACAATATACTTCTTTTCCAATGAAATTAGAATGTAAAACATTGATTTTATTTCGTCAAAACCTGACGACACAAAAATTCTCGTATTCTTTCACATAAAGACAAAAGTAAAGAATTTTCTCGGTAGTAACAGAGTTACGGCCCTGGTGCATGGACGATGATGCTCGCGATTGCATGAGGGAATAAGAGAGAAAGAGCTAATGGGAAGAGCGCACGCATCGCGAGGAGCACAGCTGATTTTGACGTCGACGTCGTGGCGTGCTGGTGGCTTCAGTTTCTGCCTTGTAAAAGATCCGTGTTACTTAAAAACCAGAAAAATGTCATGATTATAAAAAAACTTAGTTACGCCAGATGAATTAGGAGTTTTGATAAGAGACAAAAAAAATGAGTGTTAAAAATCCATGACAGAGAATAATTTGCAAGTGAGTCAATTAGTTTTAATCCGTGAGTCAGAAGAATCGAACTATGTTTTCTTTGTATGGGTGAGGGGTAAAAGTGTAGAGAGTGAATAATCATTGTTTACTTCAAGAAGAATTTTTCCGATATCTCTTTTGGCCTCCCCTGAGCATTGAGTCAACACTCTAATGCCATTTTGAATTGAAACAATATTTTCATCAGTTACTTTATCTAAATCCTGAAATACAAGGAAACCAGAAAGGGAGAGACAAAGATCACAGCAAGAGACGAGATGATTCAAATGCTCCTGGCGCATAAGCCTCGCTCGTTGTGAACCTATCCGAGTCGCTCTGTAACGATTGAGCGCGAGTCAGGAGAAAGAGGCAAAAGAGCGCCAGTTACCAAAGAGCAGCGAGAACACATAAACGACCAAACAGAAGCGAATCATACGCGCGAGGCTCGACACGCTGGATTCTCATTTCGTTATGTGTAGACCAATTATTTCACTCTCTCTTTATCACTCGGTCTTTGTTTCGCAAGTAGAACGAGTTTTTCGTGGTCAGACATCGCGATAGTGCCGTCTTTCTTGTGTTTGAATTTCCAATTTATTTGCGTATATTTTATTCAATTTTTTTCTATGTGTAAAATTATTCATATCGTACAAGTATAGCGGACAAAAAAATGTTGTTCTTTTCTACGGTCATCGTAACAATTCGAACCAACGGGTTATGAATTGTGTTACCCCTGGATTAATTCTGCTCAATAATTCATCCAAGTGTGGTGAGTTTTTCTCTTAAACATTTTTTTTTTTTTTCAAAGGCTTCGAGGGACATTTTTAGAGAATAGTTTTTTTTTGCTTAATTTCATACAAACAAATATTATTCTGTTGAAATTATATATCCAGAAAGACGGTGATTTATTGGAGTTTTTAAATGTAATAATGAATTTATCGAAAGATGACAAATTACGTTTAGCGGAATACTATCGGTAAATGCAGTTCAGTAATTAGAGTAGATTCAGTACAACTTCTGAGAATCGAAATTGTAATTTCACGTTATTAAGTTTAATTCTGCACTAATCAAAAATAATTCATCTTGATTGACCTTAATTAGTGAAAGATCAACTTTCTTGGACAATTTCTCTAATAATGTCATCCATAGACACATTTGCTTTTTTTCCTTTCGAAATGAATTCAAATATAAAGCTGAAAATGCAAAAAAAAACATTCTGACGTATCGTATCATCTTGATTGAAGGATAACTTGAAAATAGACTAGAAATATATGCGTTTAAAAACCAAGATTTTTCATCTGTCTGCCTCACCCTGCGAAGGGTGCAAAATGGTGTCGGTGACGCTGAAGTCTGGAATATTTTTCATCCGTTCGAGAGTATGACATTGTCATAAATCTCGGAAACCGATAAAAAATCAAAAAGAAATCGAAAAATGATTACTTTTCAAGCCGGGGATTTGGAAAGTATTTGATAAAACCACGAAGGCGCGATTTTCGTCGACTAAGTTCAGAGTGGGACAGGCCAACAGAAGTTAATGGAGTGGAATAAACCATGTGAAATCCCAAAATAAGTTCACGAAAGGATTCTATTTTGTGAAACATGAAACTCCATTATTTTCTGGATTTATATGTGCTGAATATTTATACATGTATTAATAAATGTAAATGTGTATTTCGGCGAGTTTAATATCGATATCGATGGTTTGATTTGTATCACGAAAGCTTTTGTGAATATTCCCCAGATTTATTTTCCTATCTGATCAGGTCTTCATGAATAATTCCTCTTTTTTCTCTCAAAATTGCTTTGTCACGTATCATCGTATTCTTCGATTTGTATGTCGTTACATAATCATCTCCGATGCCTCGAAATTGCAGTTTTTTCTCTCTTTTTGAGCACGAAAGTCGAGTAAAAAACCGGGAGATTTATAAAATGGTATTCTTCAAATTGCTGCCTCGACATATTTTTCTTTGTCTGCCCCTCTTCCCCGTTTTTTTATTTTTTTTCTGAAGGAATTATACTTTTTATTCTTATAGTGCCGTGAAATTATCGTTCGCCACGTCAGTTTACGAGAGTTTCTATTACCTCCAAGGTTTTATTTGAATGCGCGCGAAAGATCTTTCTCAGCAGAACTCGGATCACGCGCTGTTTTCTATAAAATATCCGAGCCTCCTAAGATTGCAACTGTCAGCTTAATGGCAACTGTCAGCTTGTTGTCCGCATTATAAGTTTTTGTACAGTTTTATTACATTTTTATCGCAACAAAAAACATAAGAAAAATTGATGCTAAAGTTTCATCAGGAAATGTTGATAAATTTTTTTATTTTTTATCAGTAAAAAACTTTACTCAACCATAGTAGACGTATTACGAAATAATCCAATTTTTTTTACGTTTCTTATTGTTTAAATAATAAAAGAAACTAATTAATATTTTTTGAGTGATTTATTTGTTTCATTTTTTAATTTCTCGTTTTATCGAAAGCATGTTTTTAATTATTTTTTATTCAGTTGAAAAATGTCTGCACGAGAAAATCGCTATGTTTATTGGCTCGATTATTATACGTCTGTTCGTTGATTAGTCATATTAATGCACAATTGAAGGAAAAAATGTATGCCATTTAATGATTCGTCAAAAATCGACCGATGGAACAAAATTGGAGTTCCACGTACTCATACGTTAACTCACGAACACGACGATAACTTAATTAGGTATCGGGGCCACATCCGTCATCAAATTTGACGTTACTTTGTTTCTGTACAGAATTCTGTTGAATGAGATTTCATTCAAAATGAGACTTGAACTCACATTGTTTTGGTCTACGCTTTTGTTTATTAATTTATTTTATTTTATGATGTATGAGTACGAGTGATGGATATTTTTAAACTAGAATCCTGATTGAATCGCTTACATTTAATTCATCATTTATAAAATATATATATTTCCGGGCAAATTCGATTTCATGACCAACTAATTTACTCTCGAAAAGAAACGGTGGTTCCTGAAATTGAGTTTAACCAGTAGCATATATATTGGTCCGAGGAATTAAAAAATAGACATGCAAAATTGCAAGGTTACAAAGTGTCTTGTTTTCCATCTCATTTACTTTTTCATACCACTGAAAAATTGTGTATTAATATTAAGACCATATATACACCTAAGAACGTTTAAATACGCGTAATTAAACAATCATTTTTGTTTTGGACCACTATTGGCCTAATTTGATAAAGGTTTTTCTTAGTCAAAATCATGCATCATACATTTTGCCAAATGTTTACAATTTTTTTCATTCAAAAAGCGTCGCGAAGAGATTTATTTTTTTAACGCTCGTTGGTCACACGGGGTCCAAATGACCCCACTCTCCATTTTAGAGTTAAATAAGGGTAGGTTCTCGTTGTCCAATGAAGATATTCAACCGGCCAACGAGGATTTGAATCTTCCACTGTAAGTGGCTACCAACGGTCGTACGATCGTGGCACTAGTTTCCGGTTGGCAGCGGTTGCAAAGAATTCTGCAGCGCTCCAGGTCAATCTAACCCTCATGTGACCAGAACGTAGAAAAAAGTTTTTTTCTGATTTTTTTTTTTTATTGTTCTACGTTTAGTGGTCACTCATAAAGTGTAAGTAACACTGTATGATGATTTTTTTTTTTTACGCGTATATAAATACATAAAGGGAGAGACCGCGCGTGACTTTTCCTCACCTTTCCCGTAAGGAAAGACAAATGAAGAAGAAAGGGAAACTTAGTGTACGTCAGACGGGACAAATGTAAACGTTTCGCACAAAAGACCGATGCCGATCCGATGTATATCTGATGTAAACAAGCTCGACTTACGCCCTTTTGTCTCTCAGATATGTCTCAGAAATAAAAGTATCCAGTGTCCGGTTTTAATGCTTTGGACTGATTTACTTCTCGTATAAACTAATGAAGAGGACAAAAAAAATTCATAGATCAACTGCCACCAGATTTTTGCTTCTCAACCCGTTTCTTCGTGATAGCGGTGTGAAAATACAAATTAATAAGAAAAACCTAATATTCGAGTATATAAGAGTGCCGCTGTGCTCAAGCCCACGCTGGCTTCGTTTTTAATTCTTGACGTCGAATTCCTGCTGCGGCTCTTGATATCTATAAATATTATTAAGGACTACATTTTATATTCAGAAGGCATACAATTCACGTTCGCGAGCTTTTATGAACGCTTTGCTTGAAGCATCTTCAAGCCAAAATTTTAATGGGAATGCTTTAGAAAATGAAAATGCGATGTTCCGCTGTGGACTATGTAAATGTATGCAGGATCAAAAAAATGAGAGAGATTTGTTCACTGCGGATGCCTCATATATGATCACAACAGAATGTATATCTGTGTCGAATGTGAGGGAAAGGATTAAAGTTATTTCGTTTAATTTGAACATTTTTTTCAAAAAATAGTAAATAAAAACATATTTTGCAAAGATTTTTCGATTTTTTTCACTCTAGAATCGATGCTCTTCAAATGTCCAAATAAAAAACTTTTTGAAACGCCCAGTATAAAACTATTTTTCTCAAAGAGCACCATATCTTAGAAGTGAGTTATAAATTTTATTAAAAAATACTTTAAAATAGGATGTTTATGTTTCTTTTTAGTGAAGAAGTTTATTTTTTCCGAATTTATATGTTCAAGATTTTTTTTCACCATTTTATTATTGAATTTCTTACGCTAATAGAGTTGTTCCATATTTGAGACTATTCAATGTAGGCGCTATATTTTTTTTATCCCCTTTGGACTCATAGTTTCAGTACAGCAACCATTTCAAGACGGCTGGCGTCACTGTAACTCCATGTGACTAGTACGTAGCTGTGCTGAGGTGTGACCAGTGAGGTTAAATGCCCAGACGGTACCAAGTGTACCTTCGTTAAAAATGAAGTGACCAAGAAATGGATTAGGAAATTAAAGTTGTCCCTACATCTTTTTGGAGGGTGGGGGGAAGAGACGAAGCTCCTGTGCTTATGCATTGGGTGACGTCAGAAATGCCAACTTATAAAAGTTAAATATAAACGATGTGTACGCACGATTAATGCAGAAATTTCCAATTATATAGTAATAATCTTAATTATTATTTACATAGATGTCCATGCGCTGATTCTTTGACTGCTTGTGCTATAGCCGTAGTTGCGACGTTGCCACATTTCAATAGAGATATCTCAATTAGCCTCACTTTTTCGGAAAATTGTTGATTATTTTTGATGATTTCTCGTTAATTAATTCGGTTATATACTTTTTTTTTCGGTAACATTATTCTATATACTGTACTTGATACAGAACTCGTTTTCCGAGCAGTTTTCTTTATTTTTACGGACGATATACGCAAAAAAGTACAAGGATAATGGCCTTACCCGATACAACAATGCAATGGAGTAACATTTTTCTCAAACTTTAGCAATTCATTTTTCTAAAATGAATGCGGTAACCTGCGTTCACCTTTCGTCAGTATATTTAGAAAATATACTTCAACAAATAGTAAAATTTTTACGAAGATCTAATCACCTCGAAATTTTTTAGCAACAACCTTAAACCATATACTAAGATCTTTCGTGTATTTTAGCAGAGTTAACCAAATCAATTTTTACTAGAATGGCGAGTTTTGAACGATTAACAAATAACCTTTCCTGAAGCAAATTTGTTGACTTTCTGCAAAAATAAAAAAACTGTGATAAAAAAAAACTTGTGATATACGATAGTAGAGAATGCGGACATGAAAAATTTTAAGCAAATTAATTACGTGATTTTTTAACGATATAGTTTGTAACGTGACTTTTTGAACCCTGTTCCCGGCATGACTTTGTGTTGACCAGGCTAGATTTACGACCGTTTGGACACCATACATCGATTCATCGGCGGCGGTACACGATCGAGACTCACCTTGCGAGCGGAAATGTATTTAAGTTTTGTACTATCTAAAATTTTGACACAATTGCGAATTATTATGCCTCAACTTTCCTTGCGTCCACTGTAAAAAATTTCCGTATGAAAATTAATACACATGTATAGGAAGTTTTTACGCGGATACCGTACATGAAAATTCAGATACGCTGAGGAAAATTGAGAGACGCGGTATTTTAATGAAACGAGCACTGTTTAGTAAAATTAATATACTTGTTTATTTGAAAAATCATATACATGTAAGAAATGTTGACTTTGTGCATATTAAAAACACGAAACATCAACTAATATTACTATGCAGGTATATTAAAGTTCATGTTACCAGCATAGTAATTTTCAGATTCAAGATTACTAAATTTCAGGCACCGTATAACGTTTTCGCATTACATATGTCTACGATATTTCTAGAAATGTATCATAAAATTTGGTGATCCTTTTTGAATATTAATATACGAATGAATATTAAATAAATTCAGCTATTATGAGTTTTTACGGGGAATACATTAATTCATGTACTATTGTGTTCGATTTTTTAAAATTGAAGGTCGAAATCATGCAGACATCTCAAGAAATTAATTAGAGTGACTTATCACCACTTGATGCCGTGGCAATCAAGTCGAGCAATTATCAGCGTAAAAATTTTTATTATCATCTCAACATCTTGTGTTAAATTTGGTGTTTACCATTTTCATGTTTTACACGATTTTCTTAGAATCGAGCGACTTGTATATATCCTCGTCCGAAGCACGAGCCTCCTATGAGAAAGTCGATGCTCTGCGCCCCACGGTGGCCAGAGCGCGAAGCACGGTGCCCACAGAGCGTTACGAATTTCCTACACTTGTGTATTAATTTTAATATTGAGATTCTTATAATTAATACATAGGCAAATGAATTTTAATACACGGATTTTTTTTTTATGCTGCAGGGTATATTAATTTTCATTCCCATTTTTGTACCGTATTTTTAAGAGATAAAGTTATGATGGGAAATAACATGTATCGTATTATTAACATTCACGTGTATCTTATTTTTCAGTCAACTGTCAAGAAAAATGAAGATCATACTGTAATTTTAATACATTGTTGATAGTAGATGAATTCATATACATTTGTATTAATTATCAATCAAACATATGATTTATTTCAATGCATGTCCACAAAATTTTCAGATTTCATATGAATATTCAATGTTATGCATCTTAAATTCCACATCAGTAACCAAAATTTATGTTCATATTTCAATTTTGGCATACGAGTGCAATAATTTTCATTTCATACACCCGGTTTGTAAATTTCATTTACCGTTGTATTGTAAAAGTATTGCAAATTTCATATATTTTTTAACAGTGCTATCTACCTTGGTGTGACATTGGGAGACTTACCTAATTTTCAATCATTATTATTATTAAAATTATTGACTAACCATTTAACCTATTTTGCCTAATTTTTCTATTTTTTGAAATATTTTGACGACATCTTGGAGATTCTTTAATTTGAGTACGCGACCTCACCATAACTTGTTCTTGGGGAGGGAACGTGCTCACGTGTGCCTCTTTTGCCTAGAAAAATAGTTTAATCTCGTGTTCGGGCGTCGTTTCCTCCGCGTCTCTAAGTGCCGAACATCAGTGCATAAAAGTGGACGGTTGAAGGCACATTGGAATAAAGCCAATATCATAGCGTCGTCCGTGCCCTCTCCGCCGTAGCAACTAAGAGTTGCACCGTCCCCCACCGTTCTTCCGGGGATCGTAGTCCACTGATCATAGCGCCTCATCTCACGTGGGATCCGGATGAACCCTGAGCCTCAGATGCAGTTTTCGTGGGCGGCAAATTTTGAGTCTAGTTGTGGCCCACCAAGACTTTAGAGACGTCATAAGTCCTGAGGGAGGCCTCCCCTGAGTCCCAGAATCATCGGCTAGATCCCTAAGAGAAATAAACCCGGAAGACGGTATATTTCAGCGGAGGAAAGCGGAGTCGGAGCACGAGACGAAAAATAGTATACTTGAGGTAAAGTACAACGAATTTTTGTTCGTTACTCTGTGGTGAGGGAAGGGAGCCGCCCATCATCTCCAGCGATAAAATGAGCACACACGTGAGCGTAGACCCTTTCTGAGGATAGTCAGTGGTGGGAGTAGCGTAAATTTCGGGTGCGCTTGCCGAGGATTGAGGATCTATGAGAGCAGTCATCGATCGCTTATCATCTCGGCGAGTCGCCAACTACCTAAGTGCCGCGCGTTCCTACTACCACCGAGGAATAGCCAGGAATCTCTTCGGTAAGCTCGTTCCCCTATCTTTCTCTTTCTCGAATGATTTCTTAGGCCAATTTCGTTTATTTTGTTACGATTTAATTAGTTTAGCAAATTGTTTACGTTTTGAATATTTTGAGTAATTGCGTTGGAGAGGTAAGGAGCACTTTCTTCCTTTTTCCTCCGTTGAGTTTTATAGTTTTGTGACGGCATCGGAAATCATTCGAGAATCTCGATTTTGATCAATTTATTGCGTTAAAAATGTCGATATTAAATTTGCGATTTTTCCGTTGTCGTAAATTTCGTTTCTGTCACGATATTTTCTGTTTCGCTTCGTATCTAAAGTTTCTCACCCTAGCCAAAGCCATATTTAGCTACCTCAATTTATTATTCTCCTTACGATTTCATTGTTCATTTCGTTTACTCCGTTCCAAATATTGTATTCCGTATTTGCTGCCTGTATTAATTTCGACGAAGATTTTCCGATTCTTTCGCCTTAGCTACCTTTCATATATTGTTTTTAAGAATTTTGATAAAACTGTTACCTTATTTTCTAATTACTGCCTGTATCAATTTAGATGAATATTTTCCGACCTTTCGAGTTAGCTACCTTTCATATGCATTGTTTTTAGTAATTTTGATAAACCGTTACCTAATTTTCTATTTACTACCTTCAATGATTGTGATGAATAGTTTAGGGTATCTGGCGCTACCTTCGATTTATTTTACGTTACCTCGGGCATCTATATTACCTTCGTTAATTTTATATTACGTCGGTCATTCTTATTACCTGCGTATTCTTCATTTTTCTTTTTCGATCTATTTTTGCAGCTAATAAGTTAATTTCGGATAAATTAGACAATTTTGGGTCATTTACCTGTCGTATTGACATTTTAGGGAATTTACCTCCGTATTCGTCATTTTTTTTCTTTTTCGATCTGATTATTTGTTTGCAACTAATAATTTAATTTCGTACCATTTCGGTAATTTAGGGTCAGTTACATATCGCATGCAAATTTCAGAGGAATTTACCTTGCGTTGCCTATGGTTATTTATATTGCCTACTTGTTCATTTAGCTAGCTTTATGTTATCTTGCATTGCCCACAGTCATTTACATTGCCTACTTGTCAACTTAGTTAGCTGTAAGTTACCTTGCATTGCCTACGGACATTGATATTATCTAATTGGTAATTTCGCTAGCTGTAAGTTACCTTGCATTGCCCACCGTCATTTATACTGCCTACTTGTCAATTTCGCTAGCTGTAAGTTATTTCGCGTTGCCTACGATCATTTGTAATATAATACTGTATTTGGCCCACTATTATGATTACCTAAATATATTTGTTCATTTTCTTATTTAATTTGGCGTTTCCTGATGTTTTATCTTGTGGTGTACTCTCAGGACCAAAAGGACTAGCCCCTCTACCTTTAGTATCTCAGATGAGCTGAGTAGTCGGACCATCCTCGGCCGCACTCGTCCTTCGTGCACCCCGATCAATCGTGGCTAGCAAAGGTGGGCAAATTTAAGTCGATCATAGATCGACGGTACTATCGTAGCTGGCGCACAAACCACCTTCGCTAGTCACAGGGGAGCTCGAACGGTTGGACAATGCGGGTCGAGAAGGGATGGGTTTATGCCTTTGGGTAAAAATCACGATACAAGTTTCTGCACAAAGCTGCATCACGGCCGTATACTACTTTTTTAGAGCAAAAAATAATTGACAGTTCTTAAAAGGTATATTTTTGAAACGATATATCACAGTTGAGTTTTCAAGAAAAATATATGTTGCACGTTGTTCTATTTTCAACAGAGAATATGGTGTAACTTTTCTGTTTCTCGAAATGTCAAGTGTCCTCAAAAAAAATGGGAATCTGCTTTTCAGCTATCGCTCTCGCACTCACGCAACTGATAGAGCGCCTTAACACGAAAAAAACTTTTATTCAATTTATGTAACCGTTTTCCAAGAAAAAAATATTTCAATCACTTTTTTTGCCTCTTGTGGGTGTACATGTGTCTTTAATCGAAAATTGCGCAATTGTTTTAAATCATTACCTCATTATAAGATTCTTAAAAACTGTGGAATTGGTTTATGCGGTAAGGAGGTAATTTTTATTCCATTAAAGGAAAAGCACGCCGTCAAAATCGATAATGCAAAAAATTGATTCAGCCGCAGGGCTGCAAAGTCAAAGGTCCAACCGCAGTAATAATTGGCAATAAAGGGTTTGATTGATCATTTTGTCTTTCATTCGCAATCGTTCGTTTCTTTTCGCACGTTAATGTATGCAATTGGACTTATAAAATTTATTACTTTGACCTTTTGGAACTGAGACTGTGCGAGAAAGCAAAAAGTTTATTATGCACTTAGTATATAAAAAACATTTGTCATCCTAGTAATAAAACATATTCAAATAGAGTAGCAAGAAGAACAAGACATATATTATCAGTAAAGACAGTCATCTACTTTGATTAACATAAAATACGTTGTTAAAATATTTTCGTAGATAATCAAATTTTTCACGACTACTTTATTTAATAAATTATTAATTATTTTTAATTTTTAAAAATAATTGAATAATTAAAAAACTTTCTAATGCTCTACTGTATCGGACTTTCACGAGGGCCCAAGGAATTTGTGGGAAACCTGTAGAAAATAATTATTATTAAATTATGAAGTAATAAAAATATTAGGAAATTATTTATTTTTTAAAATTATTTCTTATTGTTCCTGCGTATACCCTCGCAGGTTTTTACGAGCCCATCCCATCACTTTGACCCCGCTTCATTAATTTCCAATTTCCTATTATAATTTTCATGTTCCTGAGAGACCCCCAAAAGTGTTGCCCATAGCCACTCCTTCCTAATGCACTACTGTATTACATTTGCATAAGGGCCAAGGGAAACTGTGGAAAACCCGGCCGATACAGATGGCTATATTTTTATTCAGTTTCAATTGATTAGCATCATTAGAAATTCAGAAAAATTGCCACCGGCTGAGCGATTGATGCGCGAACCGGTGCATGGCTAAGCGGTCACCCAACCAAGTATTGACCTCGCCCGAGGCTGCTTAACTTTGGTGATCGCCAGAGGCACACACCGACCGCTCATCCATCGCTGTCGGTGGAAATGATTTATTATTATTTTATTAAATATATTGTGTATTTGTAATATACAGGGTGCCCCAGTTATAGTGGTCCAAACAAAAACTGCAGATAGAGGACATCATGACAAATAGAAAGAACCCTATACAGGGTTACCCGAAAATCAACGGTTTAGAAGTTATTCGAACTTTTGTGATTCTCGGGACTTACCTTTCATCAATAACATCATCACTGTGCTCAAAGTAAAAAGTTGTGTTTTTAGAAGTTCCGTAGAAATGAGGTGAAACTACAAAAAAGAAAAGATTATTTCCCTCCAGACATAAAGAGGAAATAAAAGTATATGACAACTCAATTTTTTTAAATTTATTGAGTAGCAAAACTTACCACAAGCTTTCAAAAGACTTTCCTTACACCGAAATGAAACATAACTTTTTACCGTTAGGGTTTAGATTATCGTCACATCTTCGGTCGTCCATTTTTCTTCATAGGAAGATTTTGAAAATTGTACAGCGTGTTTGTCGAAATAAAAAATTTGTGAAAGAAAATGTAAAATCTACTGTGATTACATAAGTGCCTCATAAAAAAACTACATCACCTAGTAGCTGCATCACTACGCCACATCTGTGCCAAATTTTATCTATCTAACCTATCCGTAGTTTTTTTTTGGACCACTATAACTCGGCCACCCTGTATATTTTTCCCCCTCGAATTGGTATAGAAAAGTAGATTTCTGTTATATCTTAGTATCTCCTACAGAAGTAGCCCGGAAAATATATTGTAATTAATGTGCTCATTAAAAGTCGATAAAATGAATGGACTGAATCAGTAATATTGCACTACTAATTTCGTTTCCATAATTTTCAATTCCGAGTACGTGCTGTGTTTAATAATGCAAATCTACATACATGAAATCACGATCTTTCGTGCGTCACGCATATTTTAATGACGCGGTGGAGTCTTCGTAGCAAAAAAATAATATTACGACAGGAAAAACGCCGGCGGAATCACCAGACATGGTGCCGAGCAATTTCTGGCACGCGGACCCACTTCCTAGGGTGTCGACGAACGAGATATATATATGACACGCATTCTTAGACATTGCCATCAGGCCATTCGTGACCCACCTCAATTTTTTGCTCTCAACGTTGCGCCCTTAATTCGTTCCCTTCACATCTTTATTCGTATTTGCGATCAACATACGTTTTTTTGTTATGTAAACATCGAACTAACTCATTACACACTCAGTAATGATCACTCGATTGTCAGTGATTGATTGCTGGTTCAATAAAATTTGATGCTAGTGTATAAACTTGTGGAATATTTAAGAAAAAAGGAACATCACGGCAAAATTATTGTCGAAATATTTTATAAAATTTACTTCCTTGAATGCAAGAAAAATAATAAACTTTTGAATAAGTTAAAATAATAGTAATGATAAATAAATAAATCCGAATAAAAAATAAATATAATATAGAATAAAAAAATATGAATATAGTTCTTAGACCCTTAAGGGTATGGGTCAATCGGTATCTTGCCACCGTGAGTGCGAGAGAGATAGTTGCAAATTTCGAAAGTGAAATTCTTCCTCACGGTTTGACCGATTACAAAAAGGCCCTGTCAGCTCATTTTTGCCATCGTCCTGCGTGGGCTGACAGAGTTTTTTTGTAATCAGTCAAAACGTATCAAAGAATTTCAACTTCGAAAATTCGACGTGAGGTTAGGTGACTGATTCATCCTCTTAAGGTAATAAGGCTGCTTCACACTAGTCAAATGAGCACTAAATATTCAACATACATTTATGCAAAGTTCAATGCACTAATTAAATGTATTGAAGGTTAATGTGTATTACAGCATGTCTTATTAACCTAAAAAAAATTTAATAACAATGAATTTGCGAAATCATCAACTGATAACTGCAAAATTCCATGATGTCATATTTTATTCTTTGGATTATTCTTTGAAAAATCTCGACGAACATATGACATCGTGGAATTTTGCATTTATCAGTTAGAGGTTTTGCAAATCTATTGTCAATATTTTTTTAGGTTAACAAGGCGTGCTGTAATACAAATTAAGCGTCAATTCATTTCATTAGTGCATTAAACTTTGCACAAATGTATTTTTAAAATTTAGCACTCATTTGACTAGTCTGCATAAGCTATTTTACTTTAAGATTGGAGTATTATTTGGCACGCCGAGGGGACTGATGGAAAGATTTTCATCTTATCAGCTTCGAGAGGCTCGTGAGACAAAACTTGAAAACTTTTTGCCAGTTGTGTGGCTTTCGTTTTAGAGATAGGCACAAAGATAAGTGCACATATAGATATATAATTCAATCTGCGATATAATCTATGAGATTGGTCCTTAGACTTTGAATTTTAAATAAAGCAATGCTGAACTTGCATAGGAATTCAAGTTATTCATTGCGGAATAATAATCGTTTAAATAATCGAGTCCTTGCGGAAAAGAAGATTCAATAACATTTGAAAAATCTGGAATCAGCGAAAATAATTGTTCATTCTCTCATTATTATTTGATCGGACTAATAATTATTTTCTAAGCAATTTCGTTAATTCCATTATTACCGAATTGGTATTCTTACACCCGGTTGCTTTCGTTGATCTTCGTCGTTCTTTTGAGAAACTCAGTCAGTTGCGCGTGCTCTTAAAAATCGATTGTTTATACGTACATATATACATGTGTATGGCATAAAATTCTATTGTGATGCAACGATCCTCGAGCCAACATACTGTACGTGCGCTTGTCACGCGTACTGCTGGATATCGACAAAACCTCCCATTACACGTGACAATGAGGAATCGCGCGTTTTCTATAGAAAAAATGACCGACGGTTTCCAAGAGAAAGAGGCAGAAAAAAAATTAGTCCTGATTGGATGCTTGCCAATAATATCGATGCACTATATCAATGCAGCGTTTGTATTTGCTCTTGATCAGATTACCGTGAAAAGAACAGAAGCAGACCTAAATAAAAAAAAAAAATTAGCTATTTTACTGCGTATTGTCATAAATATATTTCATATTGTGGGATATGGATCGTTTTCAATTGTTTATTTAGCAAGAGTTTCAATACAGCGGAATAACAGAAGAACGTGGGATGTTTGAAAAAAAAGTTAGATCAATTCGGAATCTGTAACATGGCAGTCAATAAAGATTTTTGTTCTTTTTTTCTATTTGCATTTTTATTATTCTTCGCGATTCCATTAAGAAATCCTGTAACGTTTGGGGGCTCGTCCGGGACTGGATATCGTGAATAGTGACGTGAATAAAAAAAATAAATAAATAATATACAACGAATGACGAAAACAACGAACGACGAAATGAATGAATAAATAAAACGACCAATTAACGATGAAAAGTGAAGTGATGGACCCGATTGATCCAAAGTCTCTTACTGTTGTTGAATTAAAAGAAATTTTGAAACGAAAAGACTTGAACACAGCAGGATTAAAGATCGAACTTATGAAACGATTATTAGACGACAATCTGAGCGATACGTGGATGGAAATGTATCCTCGACAAGAAAATGATACGATGAATTCAAGAGACGATAACTCGACTGATGTAGGGACGAGTGTTAGTGCGAATAATTTTGATGTATTACTTAGAAATGACGAAGTACAACGACGAAGAGAGAATCTGATGGAACATCAAATGATTCGTTCAGATTTCGAACGAGAAATCGACTTTTATCGTCAAGAAAAAGAATTGGCTGAGCGGGAACTCGCTTTAGCATGACGTAAAATTGAGTTGCATATGCGAGTGATCAGACGTCGAGAAGAACACATAATGATCAGCTAATAATAACGGAACACAACGAAACACCATCCATACGATCAACAAAAGTAAATGTGAGTGCTATCGCAGATTTGTTGAGCTATTTTGACGGAAATGCAGAGACTTTCGAAACATGGGAAAAACAAATGAAGTTTCTAAGAACTGCATATAAACTTAATGATGATTTAACGAAAGTTCTAATGGGTTCAAGGCTGAAAGGATGCCTTTGACCATTTAACATTTACATCCATCAATAAGCCTGTGTTGAAGTTGTATAAAGTAGGTGCAGAAACCGAATTACATACTGATGCGTCAATGCATGGTTATGGATATTATGAAATCGAACATCGTCCAGAAAAAAATATGCCGCATATAGATACGTTGAGTAGGAATCCTCTGCCAACAAACTTGCTGATCGATGAAGGTGATTCTGGGCTGACTTTGAGACTCCAGAAAACACAATATGACGACGTCGATACAAAGAAAATTATTGAACTAACAGAAAACGGTCAAACACATGTAAATGTGATTCATGGTGGGTTATTGTTCAAAATAATTAACAATGATATTTAGCTGTTCATCCCAAAAGCAATGTTCTCTCAAATAATTTGAAGAGCTCACGAAAAAGGATATTTTGCTGTTGCCAAGACGGAAGCGATAGTCAAACGAGACTAGTGTATTCAGAATTTACATTCGAAGACTGAAAAAATCGTGCACAACTGTATCGACTGTATATTAGCCGAGAAAAAACAAGGGAAACAGGAAGGTTTTCTGTCTCCGCTTTATAAAGGTGAAATTCCACTAGACACATTTCATGTCGATCATTTAGGCCTATTGACGTCAACTGAAAAAAACTATAAACATATATTTGTGGTGATTCAAATGAACAAAAAAAATTACAAAATATATAAATTTTGCAGGGATCATACCTAAATTTAAGTGAATACGTCAAAAATTAACAAAATATCAGTAATTCGAAATTTAAGTTGCAGTTTCCCTATGATTTTGTTATTTTTGACCTATACAAAATATTGAGTATTAAAATCTTTAATTATTTTATAGGTTTAATCTTCGATAAAACTGTTTACATTGAAAGTGCAAAAAACAAATCGAAATGTTGAAAGATTCAAACGCTAGACTTACGTAGATTTGAAAAATCATGTTTCGAGAAAAACGTGTTTAAAATTTTTTTTGTTAGAGACTGCTTGTCACTTGTTGCAAAATAATTCAACTTATACCAATAGCTTAATTGATGCATGTATTAAAAATCGTTTCAAGCGTACATTTCGATCGTTTCTAACTCAATTAAAACGAGATCTTGAAAGCATAATCTTCACGTATTATATTCCTGAGGTTAACAGAATAATAAGCCGCTATGTGGGAGCGAAAAAATATATATTGGCACTGAACAGATCTACCTCGCTAGCAATGTAGTTGATGAGGACATTGCTCTCAGACAAGGACGAGAATATTAAGTATATAGTAATGAGATGCGTGGGGTATTCCGATGCAGTTTCCATGACTCAGATCTCGCCTGAAATTAGCACTCGTTAAACATTTGTCAAACTGTGAGTCAAAGCACTCTGTAGACTTATCTCGACATGTTCTCTCTCTCTATCTCTCTCTCTCTCTCTCTCTCTCTCTCTCTCTCTCTCCCCCTCTCTGATTGCTGCAGCGTAATTCGAGCTCATGGACAATTTGAAGCTTATAATGGGTTTTGCCATACGACCATCGACCGATCGATCCAGCGTTCACTTTTACCACATCTGAGATCAATCAAATATATATGTATATATATTTACGAGGCTATAATGTACCGTAGCAACTTTCATAGTAATTATGCACGATAATAAGACATGTAAATGTCTACACAGCTCGAGTTGTGCAATCAATCGAATACTCAAGTTTCAGATGTGAAACGATCTAAAAGAATGATATTGATACTATAATGAGTAATTAAATTCTTTTTTAATCGTTCAAAGTGTTTCATCCAAAGATAAATATGTTAACACAGTCAATTTCTCCAAATTTCATTGATATTAAAAATAAGGGAGATTTTATGAAATCTTAAATGTTTTCCAAAATTGAATAAATTCATGACAGATGTGTGTTGAAAAACTTTAGGTCAAAAAATTAAAAAGCGTTTAAAGATTCTACAATTTTCCGAGCTTTCGAACGATTGTTAATTCAGCAATCAGAATTTCTTTAAGATATAATATCGCTTAAGATGGATTTAAGATCGCTGTTGAGAAGTCAATTTATATACCTCATGAAAATGTGCCAATCAAATCATAATCTCACAAAAGATGCCAATTCAAACCTGACGAAAAATTAAGCCTAAACCCCACAAAAAGTCATTAAATAAATTGAAACAATAAAAGCCTGTTAATCTCTAATAAAAAATTTTTCAATTGGTTGAAAATACAGTTGTTCTATAATACAGTTGTTCTACACAACAAGAACACGAATAAGAAATGAATATGAAAAAAGAATTCCTATACAAAAAAAAATTTCAAACGAAAAAAATTAGATTGAAAAAACAATTTCGGCCGAAGTAATTGTCGAGTTCATGACCATGAGTAATAGTACATTATGTGAAGTAAGCAAAAAAAACTCGCCAAGTATTTCGGCTGAAATTGTTTTTTCAATCTAATTTTTTTCGTTTCGATTTTTTTTGTATAGGATTTTTTTTTCATACACATTTTTTATTCTTGTTTTTGTTGTGTAGAAAAACTGTATTTTCAATCAATTGAAAGATTTTTTATTGGAGATTAATAGGTTTTAATGTTTTTGACTATTGAGGCTTTTATAGTTTCGATTTATTTAATGACTTTTTGTGTAGTTTAGACTTATTTTTTATCAGATTTGAATTGGCATCTTTTGTGAGATTATCATTTGATCGGCAAATTTTTGTGATATTTTATGTGAAAGAGGGATTTTTTGCAGCGTTGGTTTTTTTTGGGAGGAAGTCTAGTATATTTTTGTGGGGGTTTGTGTCTGGGGGGGGGGGGGGGGGGAATTTTCACCGGAACAACTTTGTGGGGGAAGTAAATGTACGTGTTTCAACTTTTTTCACAGCATTTATGCTGTTTTTTCCTAAGATTTGTTGACTTGTTGCTCATAATTCATGACTAAAAGCTTTGAAATTAAACAAAAAATCTAAATAAAACAAAATTTTTCGAGCAAAAGAAAGTATATGAAGTAAACGTCACAATGAAGAAAAAATTTGTTTGGAAAAAAAAAATTCAAATCGAAAAATATTTCATAAGAAAGTACACCGGAAAAAATACTTCAATATCATCAAAATGCACAAAAAGTTTTTCAATAAAAAAATCAAAACGAAACGATATTTCGAAATTAAAAAGTATGCGTACAAAATTTCGAGGGCAAAACTTTGATTGGAATAAAGAATTTCGGCCGAAATACTACGCGAGTTTTTGAAAACGTTTATTGATCATGAATTCTTGATCATGAAAAATTGGTGAAGTACTAATGAAATTCTTTTTTTCAGATCAAATATTTTCCAGCTCAAAATTATTTCGCATCAATTGATTCCGTTTTGGGTTCGTTTCATTCTGATTATTTTTTCATTTCAAAATTTCTTGTGCATTTTATTTTTACCAACAAAGTTGCTGGTTCAAAAAATTTGGATGGAAATAAATGTTTCGACCAAAGTTCTTAGCGAGCTTATAATAACGTTTTTTTTTGCCGCAGGAGCCGAAGGCTTTTATGATGCATATTCGCACGAGTACAAGTTTTAAATAAATATTAACAAAACAATTTTCAAAAACAGATAGAGTTGCGGTGTATCAAATTTGTTTTAATTTCGCAAAATTCTTTTCTACCGAACAATAATTATTGTTCTCTTATAGCATATAGAAAAAACTACGATTTTCCGTAATCCTCATAAGATCATATCGACAGTTTTCCGTGGGGAAAATGATGCATGGAAAAAAAAAATTTCCGATGTACACAATTCAAAGAACTTTTCTTCTCCTTTAATCAATAAACTTTTCTCGGTTTTGTCCTCAACGTCCGGAAGAGAAACGATGACATTGCGATCTTCGAAGGTCTTTTTTTTCACCCACTGGTTGCGTGATTCATAAGAATTTGCGGTAAAAATTTATTCGTTACGTCGACAGTGCATCGTTTGCAACGTTGGTTACCTTGAATTTAATTCTGCGTGACACACACTGTGGTATACAATGTTAAGAAATATTTTATCAATTCTTTTGAGGAAACAAAGTCAAAGGAAAAACTTTTTTAACATGGCTAATTATCGACAAATATAATGAAATATATTAAATACGTTGAGTACTATTTGAGACCGAATCAAATAATTAATAGCATTGAATAATAACAATTAATTAAAAGAATCTGATTGAATAAAGATAAAACATATACTGAATATATTCTTGATATTGACCCAAGTATACGTGAATACGTCGTACGTCTAGACTCTTTTGTTGACGACTACGTGGCAAAGACTTCTATCGACGTGAAAAACTCCCCAGGGTCTTGGGATCTTAGTCTTGTGTAATAAGACATCACATCTTCGCCCCCAAGCTTTTCTGTCATCCAATTTTCGAAAAATCTTTCTGCTTCATCCTTCACCAACTTTCTTTGATACATAGAAACTCTGAACGTACATTTAACGCTGATAAGCAAAGAGACTGTAGGAACATCAGTTTATTCGTTAATTACGACGAGTTATGGATTTCGCTTTTGAGAAATCACTTTATATCAATAGCGGTTGTGTAATGTAATCAAGGGAATTGCTCTAGGACTGCAATTAACTCGAGAGTGCCTTTGGTTATAATTGTATTATAACCGTTTTTCACCATTTGACTATTGATCATTCACCATATAATTAATTATCTTCGATAACAAAATCTAGTTCACTTTTCAAAAGCTTCATTCCACTTATTAATTTTATAATGATTCATGAAAAATTCGATTGCAATTTTCTGTTTTCGACGTCTATCTCAGATATCTTATCTTAATCCTAATCTCAGCAGATCCTAAGTCCATTTGTTCGTGATTCAATCACATCTTAGCGAAGCTACCAATAACTTTTTTTTTACATAGGGATATTTGTGGACGCAGGAAAAACATATGAGACTTTTCATCCCTACGAAAGCATCAAAAAATTCAAAAACGTTGTATTATTCGTACTAAAATTACTAAATATTGTTAGGGTAGCACAAATTCTTAATTAACATCACACTTGCATTAAAAAAGGTATTTCTTACTGCGGGTGAAGCCACGGGTATAGCGAGTGACAAATAATTATAAATTCAATATAAATTCGTTCAACTCGTTATAATGGATGAAAATGACCAACAATTTTCACCTGTATAAATGTTTTTGTTTCAGGGCGTCAAGAGGCTGAGTTATCTAGAGAATGGGTGACATTAAGAATCTCGCGTTTGTAAGCGGAGGCTCGAAGTATAACGGTGACGAGCAAGTGCAGTTCGTCGCTGACGGAAGTCACCAAGTCACCATAAAATCACCACCACCGACTGTTCCTACTTTGAATCTCGAAAATCTCAACAATGCCGTTCTGGGGTAAATAAAAAAACCGACTTTCAAACCGTTTCCAACGTTTTTTTAGTTTATATTTTTTTATGAATACAAAAAAGAATATTATTTAAAAATGGCTCTCATTATAGAAGTAAATGCCGATGTACAATGTATTTCTCTCTCATTGGTAATGGTATTTTTTTATGGTATTGAAAAATATTCATAAAAAATTGTATTAACATAAAAGTCTGAATTATTAAATTCAAATTATTTATGAATTATTAAAATCTGAATTATTAAATTCAGACTTTTTCCGGACACACGTTTCTTTTTTGAAAATCTATTTATTTACTATAGAATCTCCGGAGGCTAAAACAACATTCTAGAGCGAAAGAACCAGAGGACAGAAATATTTCCGTCAATATGCAAATGCATTCGAAAATTTCTTTTTGTCTTCCTTGTTCAAATTTTCGACCCAAGCTCCTCCCTTTGTTAAATAAAGAGATGTACACGTATACATATATAAAGTGGACCCACATAACCAGGCAATCTCTTATCGACCAGCAAGGTTGTCGTTTGACCCGAATTCCATTTGGAGCCCGCTTCTCTCGTTGCAGTTGCACCACCATTGGTGCACTATTTTCTATCTTTCGCACCCCTCTTTTTTATTTAAAAATGCATTGTTGTTTAGAATTCTGTTTTCGAAGATGATTTTTGGGATAGAATAAATTTGAAACTGTTCGAGTTGTTTTTCTGAAATTTCGTACACATATTTATTGATCCTTCGAGAACACGTACGAACTTTGTCCAAAAAAGAAAAATGATAAATATGCTTAAAGAGGTTTTCCTCAAAAATATGCTTTTTCAATTGGCGAAGACGGTATCCAATCAGTTGGCCGATTGAGTTGAAATTTGGTACACATCTTCGGTAGACTGTTTTCAGCAATGGTACTAGAATTGAGTCATTTTTCATGACCCGTCGAAGGGGAAAAAATAAAGGAACGATCGATAATCAAAGCTGAGATGCCGTCTATTTTGGAAAAAAAATCTATCTGATTCTGGTACCCCTGCGCACAACACTGATGCAGATTGAAAATACGTATGACTTTTTTTCGCATTTATAGAACGTCTGACAACCTGGTCGCCAATCAGAAGTTTTTCTCGTGCATCGTTCTACGAAATCGTACAAAACTATGAAATCAAATTCAATTTTTTTTTTTAATTTTTAAGTTTTTTGAAACAATCAATAAACATATGTACAAAATATAAAAAAAAGAAGAAGCAGAATAGTTCTGAATTTGAACAATCGTAAAAAGTATCCCCGAAGACAGCATTCTAGACAATAATACGGTCTTAAACTTGCATGTTTCGTTTTTTTCTCCGAACGGCAGTTGACATCGGCTTTTTTTATTTAAATGTTCCAAAAATGGCACCGTTTTTTTCGCCGTATCTGTCAGTCTTCGGTCAGAATTGTACACAACTTAATTACGTCGTACAATAAAAACCAAACAACAGCATATGGGCCAAGGCAAAAAATATCAATTACTAATATTGCTTCTCATCATTAGGGACGAAGTCTCTAAAGGTCAAATTTAATGTCCTTACCCCAGAGTCTTCGAGTTGTGACGTCATGATCACAAAGGATAGGGCTTTTTGTCAGAGTGATCAGGTCAAATTTATATTCCTCGTGGATTTTTCTCCAGACTAATGACATCAGCCTCGTAACGAAAAAGGGCGCCGACAAAAATATCTAGATGATTTGTCGGGACTGGTGTACAAACTACTTTATCACACACCCACTCTTTATAAAACACTGTATAGAACTGAGTAAGCCCAAGGCTTCTCATAAACATCGATAGTCTTCTCTCTGGTACATTATCATTTCCTTTTTACGTTAAAATCCTTCTATCCTGTTTACCATAGATTCACCCAATTAACGATGAGTAAACATATCACTGAAAATAAACAAATCGAAATAAAGACTAGACTGAATAGAAAAACTTCTCTAGTATCGATACTTAAGGGTATGGGTCAGTCGATATCTCGCCACCGTGAGTGCGAGAGAAATAGCTGCAAATTTCGAAAGTGAAATTCTTCAACACGGTTTGACCGATTACAAAAAGGCCCTGTCAGCCCATTTTCGCCATCGTCCTGCGTGGGCTGACAGAGCTTTTTTGTAATTGGTCAAACCGTATTGAAGAATTTCAACTTCGAAAATTCGAGGTGAGGTTAGGTGACTGACCCATCCTCTTAATAAAAAAAAATATATATATAAAAAAAAACACGAGGATTGGGACAAAAGTATTCATAATGATTGCTCACCGTGTTACCGTTTTTCATTGTGTTACCCAGCTAAATTCAACTTCCACGATTTGCTGCGATGTAACTGAACATCAACGAAATGAGGAGATCTTAAGTGCATCGTTAAGATACCGATGGCAATGAAAATATTGAAGTTTGTATACTGATCGGGGGTTTATCTCATTTGTTTATTGACAAACGTTTTTTTTCAACTACTGCAATTTCGCAACTGTTTTTTTAGCGTGGTTGTACTTAGACTTAATTACCTATTTTGATCAATTTTTGATTACTACTTAGTCATAAAATGTGATGATTTTCTGTCAGGGAAGTTCAAAAGGGTACTGAGAATTCAAGTGTAAATAAACATTAATCATTACAAATAGTTCATTATCGTGTTAATATTTACCTGGATTTATCAAAAGAAGTTGATGAGAAATCTTCTTCGTCAATTAAAATCAAGGGCATTCTCCCTTAAGGAGAATTTTTTACCTCCCTTTCAAATTGAATTCGTCGAGTTTTTTAAGTTATTTCAATAAAATTTAATTGTGCATTTTATAATTATAGTCTGTTTTTTATATATCACATTGTGGAATTCAATTGCACCAGAAAATTAACAATTCTGTTAGCTAATTAAATCGTGGAGGACTTGATTTCGTTTCATTACTGAAATAATCCACGAAATTCGTCGAAATTAAACCTCGAATTGTTTGTAATTTTGGTAAATATTCAGAATCGCGGCTCACCCTAGAATCGGGTTGCAATTTTTTTTAAGGGGTTAGACCAGTTTCTTGGGTCTAAAATCTAGTGTCTTTTCGGGACTTGTAAAAAAAACTACTCCATTGAATTTTTCGAAAATTTTCAACTATATTTAACACCATTTTAACTAATTGTATACAAAATTTTAAGTAACAATATCAATTAGGAGCCAAGTTATAGGCGGCGCCGCGGAGGTCCTCGAAAAAAAAGTTGTTAAACGGCTGCACCTGTAGCTCACGTCAGGGTGCCGGAAATCAAAAAATCAAAATTTTCTATTAAACTACATGAGATTCTCCGTTGGATGAAGCAGCATCAGTTGAAAATATTGAAAATTGGCGAAATGGCAGCGTTGTGAA
The DNA here is from genome assembly GCA_963989365.1 of Rhimphoctona megacephalus. Classification (NCBI taxonomy): domain Eukaryota; kingdom Metazoa; phylum Arthropoda; class Insecta; order Hymenoptera; family Ichneumonidae; genus Rhimphoctona; species Rhimphoctona megacephalus. The sequence goes on from OZ022417.1 coordinate 10,295,774, forward strand.
GAGAAAACTTTCGATTTTGCATTAAAAAAACGCGTGTTTTTACATGGCAAAGTTGCATTTTTTGAGATATCAAAAAGTTGGTGGTTCATCCAATGCAAAAACATGTTTCGAACACTCCCTCAAAATTTCAAGTTGGTCGGTTAAATAGTCTTCGAGCTAGAACTGCAGCCATTTTGAAAAACGTAGTTTTGAGAAAAACGCGATTAAAGTTTTGAGAGCTGATTTTTACGTTATAAAATTAAATTTTTCATACTTACCACTTGCTCATAAAATGATTGCTGCTCAGCTGCAGATCTCCTACGAACTGTCCGAGCCTCCTTTGTAGTGTCTTCGTGCCGTTTCTCGCTTTATTATGCCGAGCTTTATTATTTATTATTTATTAGTGCCGAGCTTTATTATGCTCCCATTTCAAAATTATTTATCACACAGTTGTAAAACTTTGGGAAATTATTCTTAGAACTAAATACTATCGAAATATGCAAAAAAAAAAATCGATTTTTCGAAAGTGAGAAACTGGTCTAGTCCCTTAAAGATTTGTTATGATTTCAAAACATCATAACTACTCGTATTATGTTGGCACACGCTCTTTTCTGCCGTTAACAAAAATATATATGTACATAAAAAATGGAAAAACAGAAAAAAATGATTTTGGAGGTAAATAAATGACAAGTGTAAATATTATAGTATAAAATTCACGTTTGAACAGTAATTTTCTATATATCTTCTATCAAATAGGCCAAATCTTGAAATAAGTCTTTACTAGAAATAATTAAGGAAGCGCCACGAATTCTGTCAATTTTGCTACTATAATTTTCTTAAAGTAAACAAATTACCTATAAATTACGTTTTGACACTAACAAGTATAACGTCACTAATAGGGATGATTTGGCAGGTTTGGGGGAAAAAAATGATTATAAATATATATCCAGAAGAGCTAAAAATAATAGAAAGAAATTCAGTAGTTGATTCATTATTAAAGCGATCGATATGAACCCATATCGATCTTGAGGTCACGGCATTTCTCGTATACATTTATTACGTACATGTGAATGCACGTAGTCGACACGACATTTCTGTAAGTTTAGTGCAACCCACGCATTAGAGATAGACCGGAAGCTACAGAGATCGATGCCTCGATATAAAACGTGCCAAATATTTAAGCCGCGGATACCACAATGATGTGCTATGTAGTCTAAGCGTGAATGCATCAGGACCCAGCTATTCTGCCAATGTCACAGATGCACTTATTCTTTTGTTTCTCTCCGCATGTATTTGGGTACATACAACAGTGATTAAATTCGGGGAAAAAAGACGATTAATGGATTATTAAGGTCAAGCTTTATTTCGAAAAATGCACGACAGCTATGAAATAGAAAAAATACATTTCATCTTTATCTCGATAACGATCGAGTTAAAACAAAGTTAACATCTTAAAATTATTCGTATTTTTACAAATATTCGATATAACAAATGAAAAATGATGACGAATACGAATAAAATAACATTAATAATAAATAATAATTAATAATGAATAACATTAATAATAAAAAAATAATAAAATAACAATAACAAAAATTTTTTATATAATACATTACAAAGCCTAATTGTTGGTTTTAAAAAATTATATTTTATTATAAGTTTCAACATAGTTAGTAGTGAGTTAGTAGAAAATTATAAGTTTCAACAAGATTGGTAGACTCAAGTATCAATATTGTTCTTTAACTGTTATTATTATTTTTTGTTGTCATTGTTTTATTAATTCATTTTGGCAATAATATTTAACTGACTGTACAATTAGGTGGGGTTAGACTGTAGGATCCTTTATCCTATTTTCTATAGTTAGAGAGAGAGAGAGAGAGAGAGAGAAAGAACAATCACGTTATTGATATCGATTTTCTTGGCCTCTAAAAGGAAAAGCCATTTGGTTGCTGGCAAGATTATTCAGGACCAAGCTCACAAATTCTTCCCTTTCGACGATGCAATAAATGTTTCTCCTTTTTCCTATCTTATTCTCTTACTTTCCATATACAATTCTAGCCTATCTCTTCTTCTCTCTTTCTATTTTCTCTTCTTCTTCATCTCTACAGAGTAAAAAATTCTTTTTATCTCTCTTTTATTCTGTTTTTCGTCTTGGGTTTATCTCAATCGTTTATTTTTTCAGATATTTTTCTTTCTCGAAATCTTCTTTCTACAATCGTCATGGAATAAAATAAACGTTTCACTTTTTTTACATTCTCGACACATCTCTTTTATACTCTCCTCCGATCCTGTCCGTCCCTCCTTTCATTTTATTTTCTTCTTTTTCGCCACTAAATTCAAAGGAATCTTTAAACTAATGAATTTCGTGAAATTGCTCAAGAAGAACGCATATATGCGCGCAGGGAGAATTAGTTAGTTTTCTCGTGGTGAGAAAGCCACGGGACTCGGAGCCAAGTCTCGTGTCGTCGCCAGACTTTTTGGCATCGATCTTAACCAAACCATCGAAACTTATCTCGCCCAAATCTGTTCATATAAAAACTTGTATGTTCATGAATCAAATTCTAAGCAGAAATTATTTTATAAACTAAACTCATGTTTTAATGGTTATTTTCAATCTTTTTTCAGCGGCTCACAAAACAATTTGCACTGTAGTTGCAATGGCGGTGCAACGACAAATGGCAATGCAACCGGCGCTTGCAGTGGTGTTTTGGCAAGAAAAATACAAAATCACACTGGTGCAAGCCCCGGCCAGGTGAACAAGAGACCAGTTGTGGCGCTTACTCATCTTCCCAAAAGGCCACCGGTCGATATTGATTTCAAAAATTTGGCCTACAGCATTTCCGAGGGTAGAAAAAGAGGTGAGCTTTTATTTACAATTCAGAGTTCCAAATTTTATCAGAAAGAATTCTCAAATGATTGATTATTAACGAGCATTTTTTATTAGTTTACAATTTTTTATGAACGTCTCAATGCCAAAATTTATTTTTATATTTTATTTAAATAATTCATCAATATACAACTACCAGCTTCATTTTTCTAATGATCGTTGAAATTCCTCAGAAAAAATTAGGATAAGAAATCGCCTAAATAGGCTCACTTTTCGCGGTTGTATTGTTTTTTAAGAATCCATTGTTTAGAACTTGATTGCGATACATCGATACGTTGTTCTTCGATGCAACGAACGGTTTTGATTAGAGGTCGTGGGCTGAATAAGTCGACGAATTGGAGCTATACGTGTGAATGACCCCCGTCAGTGCAAAAAAATCGATAGCCATGTTCGCGAAACAGCCGTCCGAGTATACACGACACGAAACGGCCAGGGAATGTATGGGGATGTTTGAGTCAGAGGCGCAGGCATTCGAGCCACCCTCAGAGTGTACTTGCACTCTTCCGCATTTATAGTCCGTTCCATGCGGAGCAAATTTCTTCTCATTTTGTCAGATTTCAGTATCGTTTTTTGGATTCCATGAGATAAAAAATTCCATTAAAAATAACTCCTTATAATTCCGTTATGTTCACAAGTCCATCATCGGTCCTATCACAGAATCACAACACTTAATTTTCTTCACCTAATTCAAAAGAAATTAATCAAAATAGCTCTTTAATTATAATTCGAACTCAAATAATCAGATTTAGCGAATAATGATTATTTTACAAAATAGACAACAAAAATGGTGTTTTGAGTTTTCTTTTTAATTATTATTAGAACGAAAAAGTTTTCTGTCTGTTCGCAAGATCCAGGGGAACCAACTATGAAACTTGACCTACTTAACCCCTTTTTTTGACTTTTCTTGTAAAAACATTAATAAAAATGAAACATTTAATGAATGAGGTATAATATTGATTATAAAAATGATACTGTTCACAAAAAAAAAACTAAAAATCACATCATTTGATTGTCCAAAAAATAATTGAGTTAGGGAGTTGAAGTTTTCAATTTTTTTTGTACTTTGGATACAGTAGGCTAAGTCCCATTTAAAAAATCGTCAGGAGCAATTTTAGTATGTTTATTCAATTATGCCTGTATGCCATGTAAATCATTTGTCTGATCGTAAAAAATATTGTCTCAAAAAATATATGCATAATACGCATCAAGCAAGATTGAGAATTATAAGGATTATACTGATTTATGTATGAAGGATCGATAATTTCAGGATACAAGACTATATTAAAATGCGTGACTGGAAGATTCAAGTCCGGCGAATTGACTGCTATAATGGGTCCATCAGGAGCGGGAAAAAGTACTCTAATGAATGTACTAGCAGGATACAAGTATGTACAAATTCTAGATCTAAATCATTGCAATTACCGAATAAAACAAAACAGCTATTAACAAGTAGAATATTTTTAATTGCAATAATTTATATTAGAGAATAGAAGATAATTAATGAATCGATGCCCAATTTGCTTTCCAGAACTTCAAATTTAAACGGCTCCGTATTGGTAAATGGCAAGGATCGCAATCTTCGAATTTTCCGCAAAATGTCGTGTTACATAATGCAGGACGATCGTTTATTGCCCCATCTCACGGTCAAAGAAGCAATGACAGTATCTGCCAATTTGAAACTCGGAAAAGACATCAGTGCGGATGCGAAAAAAGTTGTTGTTGAGGAAATAATCGAGAATCTTGGTCTCAGCGATGCGAGTAACACGCAGACTCAAAACCTCAGTGGGGGACAACGGAAAAGATTGTCAATCGCTCTCGAGCTCGTTAATAATCCACCGGTTATGTTTTTCGACGAACCTACTTCCGGTCTCGATAGCTCATCGTGCTTCCAGTGTCTGAGCCTACTCAAATCACTCAGCCGAGGAGGTTAGTACGAAAATGAAACAAGAATTTCCCATTTTCTAAATTAAGAGAATTATCCAAAATTCGAAAAAAAAAAAATTAGATTAGTATTTTTTTATTTTTATTATACTAATTAGACTTGAAATAGGCATGATTCTTATAAATACTGAAGTTGATCAAATTTTATTGTGTTTTCTATGAAGGGGCTGCATGTCCAGTGCCAAATACTTTAAGGGAGTAGGCTACCCTTGAACGCCCAAAAACAAGCTTGTTTTCGAAATTGATTTGTATAGCAATAAATAATGGTAGAGAGATGATTTTTTTTAGTTGTAATCGTCTTTACGAGCTTCAGTTTGAACGAAAACATTTGCGGATAACTCGATTAGCACCGAAGTTATCGCACAAAATGTGGAGCTAGAAAAAAAAAAGATTTGTAAATTCAACTCACCATCTGCGATCACCAAAAATTTGTTAAAATTGATCGAAATTAGTTTAGATTTAAGGCACGGTGTTTGATTTAATGGAACCGGTCTTGTTTTTTCAACTGTACAGTTTTTTCATCACGAATTATCTAATATTTGTTCAATACAACTACGTTTCGATTCAGAGAATCAAATATTTTTTTGCAATATACTATGCAGGTGGCAACCGATGTATCGATATATTTTGTTGAATTGAAACGTATATTGCGTTGCGCTGAATAAAGCGTTTAGTAAATTCAATTGGCCACGTTCGACCACAGATGAAACATTTTTCATACTTGATGTTTAACAGATCAAACTAAATATGAATAATATTAAGTAAATATTTTTTTTTTTTGAAGAAATAATAGAAAATCTAAAATTTTAATTTCTTTCATTCATAAATTCTAACATAATTCATAATTTCTATTACTTCTTCTAGGAAAGTAATGGGAAAAAAATTCTAAAAAAGAAATAATAGAAATTTTCACATAATTCATAATTTCTATTATTCTTTCTAGGAAAGTAAGGAAAAAAAAATTCTTTAATTTATTGGATCCGACTAAAAATTGTAAAATGAGTACTATATTTACTAATTGTACATGTGTACTATAATTAATACTTACCAGTATTACTAGTGATAAAATTTTTTTTTTTAAATAACAAAAAAAATCGACGAAAATTGGAAACAACCATTTGATTACAATAAAACTAGGCTTAAAAATCATGCAATTGGTTATATCTTTGATTAAAATATGATTCATACAAAAAACTTCAAATTTCTATAAAAAAAACAATGTAATTTATTCAACAAAAAGTAGAAGGAAAAATGGGTGCACGATCGGACCAGTGTTAAAAATCGTATAATTGATCATACTATTTTGGAGATTTTTTGGAAAAAAATAAAAAATGGCAATCGTCTTTAAAAAAAATAGTTTTTACTTCAGATACAGAAAAAATATTGACAACGGTGATTGATAATTTTTTTCCTTTTTTTTCATAAAAGTATGAATCAAAATGAAAGAAATCGGTAAATTGACATTTGTCGATATGTCGATTAGTTAAAAAAATATCGACGTTAGAACGTTTCCAAACTTTCTAAAAACTGGATTTTTTGAAAAATTGTAACTCTTGAAAGACGTGAGATAAAAATCTAAAAATTGGTGTGGATATTCCGTCAATGGGGTACTATTTTATAAAAAAATTCAGAAAAATTAAAAATGGTCGAGGCCACGGTCCCTCGAAATGGCATGAAGTGCCTCATATATATATAGTAAATTTGAACTTCCTTGTGATTGGATACACTTAATACGTTCTTAACTCAAATCGATATATAGTCAAGTCAACTGTATCTGGATGCAAAAATATTTTTTTGACACATTCAAATTAGTTCAATTCGTGAGTTAAATTAAAAATTGAAAAAAATTCGTCACTGACATTCAGATTTTTTACTCAAACGGTTCGTCCGTGAGAGCGATTTAAAAACGCTATGACGTCATAAAACCGGCATATTCACGTAAATAAGAGTGCGGTAGGGCTCGCGCTGGCTTTTTCTTTTAATACTTGGCGTCGAGTCGCTACCGCGTCTCTTGATATCATATTTCCTTCGCCACCCGTTATCGTAATATTGGCTTGGTTTAATTCAGGTCCTTTTGAATCTACGAATCCTTTTTTTCTGTGTGTACATGAAATTTCGAAAATCGCTTGACTAATTTGGATGAAAATTCAAGGAGAGATGCGTTAAACTATTATCTAAAGTACGGTAGAGCCAATTTTCGATATTAATCTGCAAACAATAGTTATTAACTATTCAGTCCGCAAAAAGGGCGATATCGCGTTTGCATACTAAATAGTTAATCATTTTTATTGATATAATAGTTTATTATATAACAGTGTACTGCATCTCCCTTCAAATTTTCTTTCAAATCTATCGACCAGATTTTGAGAATTCATGCACACCGTTTGAAAACCGTAGCTCCATCTGTTCCACATTTCATGCGATCAGTTCGTAGCTAATGGAGTTATCGTTAAGTTTTTATCCAAAATCAAAGCTGGTAAAAAATAGATCAAAGCTAAAAAAGATTCATCCATCTACCATTACTTATTTTGCGTCGCTTATCAATCTTGAAAACAAGCTTGTTTTTCCGCCTTTCAAGGGTAACCTACACCCTTAATTGAAAATAATTTGGAACTGACAGAGCATATAATAAATCCACCAATTAATTTAATTTAAGGAAGAACAATAATCTGCACGATCCATCAGCCAAGTGCCCGACTCTTCGAGATGTTCGATACACTTTATCTTTTGGCTGAAGGTCAATGCATTTATCACGGAAACGTCGGAGGGCTTGTGCCATTTTTGTCCTCTATGGGCTTGGACTGCCCGAGTTATCACAATCCCGCGGATTATGGTAAGCATCAATTTTCATTCAAAATAACCGGGTTAATTCCCAAAATTAGCTTATTTGAATTGTTACCATTTTTCCCATCGGCGAAAAGTGTATTGATATTTAGCTGACCGGTCGTTATTGCAAATTTTTTCCACTAATCGAACTAATTAATTGTGCCATTCGTATCAATAAAAAAATCATTGAAGTTACATTAAATTGTTTCGTTTAAAAAATAAAAATCACGGATATTCGATATTGCAATCATAAAACAATATACAATACAATTCAATAACCAGAAATTCCGTTTTTCATTAGAAAAGTCGTAAAATTTTAATTGTTTTCCATTTTAACATTTTTTCTTTTTTAATGAAATGACTAAAAAATTATTTTTTTTTTATCAAAGAAAACTTAAGGAAATTTGTGTAATTAGTAATTGAAAATTTATTGTTGTTATTTTGAAAAAGTAATGGAAGTTGCGAGTGGCGAACACGGTGAATGCGTTGAGAAACTTGTGACAGCGGTAAACAATGGAAAGTGCAACAATTATCAGCATTATCAGGCGATAACAATGGCGCAGGCGATAGCGAATGATATTGCCAAACGTTCGCCGGCAACGGCCAGCGAGCAAACGAAGCCGGAAACGACGGTAATGGTGCCGAATGGGGTTGCTAAAGGCCCCGGAAATACGGTCCTCAATATGCCTGTTTCTTGTACAACCTCGTTGCTTAACAGTTCCGAGAGTATAGAGCAAAAAGTTGGCTTTCCGACCAACGGATGGATCCAATTTTGGATTTTACTCAAGAGAACTTTCTTATCGCAAATTAGAGATATGGTGAGGAAATTATTTAGAAACATACAATAATACGCAGCTATTCAACTTTTTTTCTACACAATATAGAAATTTAAAAAATTCGAATATCATTCTATTCAATCGTAATTTAAATATTTTATATTTACTAGACATCAGAGTATATCGTTGTTCAACCATAAATGGTCAATACTGTAAATTTGGGTTTAGGACCGAATTCTGAGTCGAAAAGTTTAATACTCTTTTGTACTTGCTTTTCATCCGAATGAGCTACAAATTAGCAAAACTTTAAGAATATACAGTACCAGACCAAATAAAGTACGCACCACTATAATTTTCACGTTTGCGCTAATAACGCTTCAGTTATGATAGTAAAATAAGAACTAAGTAATCCAGAAGAAAGCTTACATATCCGCTTTTATATTTCCACTGAAACAATATTGAAAATATTCGAAATTCGTGGAAAAAACGACTGAAACGTTTAGAGTAGCATATTCATCCTGGACAAAATAAAATACGCACCTTAGTCTTTACATATTTTTTTCAATAACAAACATTTGGCTCCTGCTCCATCATATTTGAAAATGATAACAAATAGTTGCAGTAAACTGCATACTAGTAGCCAGTCGTTTGAGGAAGATTTAAGTATCATTTATTCAGTAGCAATCGAAAAATGACAGAAATTTATTTTCAAAATATAAAACTCGTGGATAAACACCGAAAAAGGGTCTGACTAATAGGGAAATCTTTCGAAAGTATGCAATAAGTAAAGGTGCGGGTAGAAAAATATGTGGAGAATACAAGAAGCTTAGTACAGTAGCTGATAAAACCGTACGCGGAAAGAGAAGAAAGACAAATGAAGTCGATGATCGCAGAACATTATGGGAACAAATAAAAAACCTCCGCTTACTATCCGTGTGATTCGGGAAATGATGCAGCTTAACATTTCCGGTAGAACAATGCGTGGACCACTTCGAGAATCAAGGTTAAAGAACAGAATGGCACGATGTCGAGCTTCAATTCGAGAAGTGAAAAAAATAAAATCTTTGATTGCGCCAAAAAATACCTTTACAGGCCGATAGAGTTTTGAACGATAGTGTCGTAGACCGATAAGAAAAACTTTCATTCCATCGGTCCACACAACTTAATTTTTCGGCGAATTCTAGAGCTTTAATTCTTCCGCCTTTGAAATTGAACGGCGATGTTGTGCATACCTATTCATTAATCCTGATTCGCGAAGTCATTAATGCACTGTCCTATCAGAAATGTTCAGCTGTATTATTTTTCGAATCCCATTGCTAGCATTCGTAGGATTTCTGTTCGTTTCCGTATTGATTCTACGATCACCGACTACAATTGTTCTGTTTTTTTTCCTGCGTGCGATTTTCTCAGCTACTATGCCAGGCTCCTTACATTTTTTACATATTTTTCTAACCTCACCTACACTTTTTTCGTATTTACGAATGATTTTCCTATTAGTCAAACCCTTTTTTGGTCCTTATCCACGAATTCTCTAATATAAAAAGAAATTTCTACCATTTTTGGATTGCTCCTCAATAAATGGTACTTAATCTTTCGCAAATCACTGATAACTGGTAGAAAGTTTACTGCAACTATTTGTTATCATTTTGAAATATGATAGAGCAGGAGCCAAGTATTTGTTATTTAAAAAAATAAGTAAAGACTAAGGTGCGTACTTTATTTTGTCCAGGGTAAATATACTACTCTTCAGGTTTCAGTCGTATTTTCCAGGAATTTCGAATATTTTCAATATTGTTTCACAGGAAACATAAAAGTGGACTTGTAAGCTCTCTCCTGGATTACTTAGATTTTATTTTATCCATCATTACTGAAGCGTCATTAGTGCAAACGTCAAAATTATAGTCGTGCGTACTTTATTTTGTCCGGTACTGTACGTTCTTCTATCGAGCGTACCGCCAAAACGGTTGGAAATCGAGCAAAAGTATATAGAACCAATCTTATAGCGCATAGAATTTTCTATGAAAAAGTTCCCGACTAAATTGTTCTATCTTTAACAGTTTAGTCCTGAGAGCGGATTGAAACAATACCTTAAAACATTCGTGCTATACTCGGCCCTCAAAAACCAGGGATTTCATCGTGTTGCTGTCAGGACTAAATTTCCAAAGATAGAAAATTGCTGTCGAAAAGTTTTTTGTTGGAAATTTCATGCTCTACAAGATTGGTCTTATGGACTTTTGCACTACCCCCAACTATTTCGTCAGTATATGCGATAAAAGATCGCGTATCCTCCAACTGTAATAATTAATCTCATCCGGAGAGAGCCTGATTAAAAAACATTACTGGACTTCTCGTCTTGGAATTAAGTCCTGAGCTCAACGTCACTTCATCATCATTCTTTATAATTCATGTTTTGAAAAACTGCGAGGTTAAGAATCAAACTTCAATGTTTTCAGACTTTGACAAGGGTAAGGCTGATTTCTCACATAATCGTTGGTTTTCTAACTGGCGCTATTTATTACGATATCGGTAACAACGCCGCCGAGGTATTCAGCAACGCTGGGTGCATTTTTTTCACCGTAATGTTTCTCAATTTCACAGCAATGATGCCGACGATTCTTACGTGTAAGTAAAATTGAAAAATCAAAAATGTAATGAAAATCCGAAGAAAGCTCTGCATGTAATCAAAATAATTTTTTGTAATTTGCAGTTCCCATGGATATGGCGGTATTTGTGAGAGAACATCTAAATTATTGGTACTCCTTGAAGGCCTTTTATTTTGCTAGAACATTGGCTGATTTGCCATTCCAAGTAAGACATTTCATCATTATTTTCATTATCATTTGATAAAAAGCAAATTAAATCAATAACTGATTGCACAAAACGTTTCATTATTTTTTCAGATATTGTACTCAACGGCTTACGTGATGATTGTGTACTTTATGACCTCACAACCATTGGAAGTACAGAGATTTCTCATGTACCTCAACATCTGTATTCTTATGTCATTGGTGGCACAATCGATCGGTTTATTGATTGGTGCAGCGATGAACGTTGAGGTATTTATTCTTTATTTTCCTATCTTTAACCCTCCATGGTCACACATCATTAAAACTCTTTATCAAATTGGGTCCTAAAAAAACACACTGCACCCCGATTAATGAAATTTCTCCCACAATGCGCCGAATATGAATCAGTCTGCGCTCGGTGGGGGAAGCACCAGGTCCAATCCGGCCTTGCGTCAGGTGCGCAAATGCGGAAAGACGAACCGTGCGCAACTCCGATTTATTGCAAATGCAATGCGGAGCCGGTTCCGTCGCTGTTCCTTAACGGACAACAGCACTGTGACCCCCTATTTTTTTCACATTTTTCAAGAATTTTTTTTGTGGGAAAAAAAGAGATATTCGAAAAATTTTTTTTGGGTTTTGTTCCTTGTTTATTAATGTATCAAAAAACATTTTTTTCACATTTTTCACGCCGCATGATGGCGCTGAGGATGCTCTCGCGTCAGCTCCGCAGTGGTTCGCGGCACGCAGCAGAACTCTCTTCAACGTCGATCTGAAAAAAAATACCGAGTGTTTTCGTTAATAATATGATATTTTGAAGAGAAGTACATAGGCATTTGGAAAAATATTGATTTTTAAAAAATAAGCACGCCTTTGAAATTAAAGAATGATTTTTGAGCAAAATTTCTCGTCGAAAATAGGCTATAACTTTTATAATTATTGAGATATCGAAAAAATCTTATGTACTTCTCGAGATAATCTACTTTTATTGATACAGTAAAAATTTGAAGTCGATCGGATAAAAATTGCTCGAGTTCTGCTGCGTGCCGCACTCAAAAAAGTGGTTTTGAGAAAAACGCGTTTAAAGTTGGGACCCCGAGCGTCGCAGATCGCTGCACCGTTCCACAAAATATTCAATATCTACGAAAATAATTATTTTTTCGACCTGGGTCCAACGGCATTTCAATCTTAAAAGTATTTTAGATTTTTGAAAATGGTTTTCAAAAAATCGATTTTTTGAAGCCGTCACAGTGGTGTTGTCCGTTAAATCGGGGTCCCAGTGTATGAATTTTACATTGAACGTTCCAAAAAATGGAACAACTGCCGTAATGAACAAAATCTAATAATAGAATGATGCAAAAAATACTTTAACATGTGAATCTGCAAAAAAAGAACTTTATAAAAAATACATTGGGGTCGTTTAGACCCCGTTTTATCAGGAAGAGTGAACCTTCTAACTCCCCTCTTAAATATATCTACTCTGTCATCTTCGATCTTAAATATTTTTGCTTATCTTAAGGTATGCTCCGAATCAATAATACGCCGCAATATAATTACTCCAAAATATCACCACTCTGTAATATGTTTAAATAGAAATGAAATTTTGGATTAGGTATATTTTGGAACAGTAAGTATCCCTTACGATGAGTAGAGATATTTAAGATTAAAAGTGACTCAATATATATTTGAGAGTAGAAATTTTATGGTAAAAGAAAAGATTTTAGGAGTAGGAAACGAAAACGTGAAGTTATTGTACTGCCATTCTTTTTTAGTCTTATTTCAGAAGAATTATTTTTGCTCATTCAATGGTTTTTATAAAATATATTTTGTTAATTTAATCCTAAATTCTCATTCTTGTTATACGAAGGAACATTTTTAGTCAATAGATCTGTCGATTGCTGTAGTAATTAATTAACATTTTTTTAACTCGTCAGTAATTTGATAAATAGGAACTTGAAAATAATTTCGCTACAACGATTGTGGCTATTAAACATTTTTATTTTTTAAAAACCATAAATACAACGATAATTGACACAAAAAAAAATTTTAATTCAAACATAAAAATTCAAAAAATTTTCAACTCTTCTATCATACAAAAGAATAAATTTGGTGAAGATAAAAAAAGATTCAAATGCTTATGCCCTTTGAAATTTTCGAGTAATCATCGTTTTAATAAAAATGTGAGAAAAAGTCTCATAGCGCGACCGCTGACGGGGTAAATTTAATATTTAGAATATATTTTTTAAACCCCAGTTTCAGCACTTTATTACTGAAAATTTAGGTCACCTCTGCGGCCTTAAAGAAACATTATTTATAATCTTAACTATTTATTACTGATAAATAAACTTCATTATGGAAAATTTGATCCCAGGACATATTATACGTATACTTTATAGTAAAATACAATGGTTTATTTCTTTTTTAAATGTGAAATAGCAACGCCGAATTGCCGCAACATTTTTTTTTCAAATGAAAAACAATAGATCACTTTTTAACAATATGGTTGATCTTAGAGTAAAATGAGAATTGTATTAAGGCGACAGATGCCCTTAAAAGGTTCAAAAACAGAGTGAGTGTGAAAAATGTTTTTTTGGAAAACTATTGAAGTAATCACATTAAGATTTTTCGTGGTTAAAAACGTACATTTTGAGAAATGTTTACAATTTATTATTATTTTGAAAAATTTGGACACAGCAGTAATACGGCGTCGTGGAAACTCCTTTTTTTAAATTCCAAATTGGTGCTGGATTTACCTTCATCAAAAATCAACTGACAACAAAAATGGAGTGGGAGATTAAACCACATACCAACATCTTTGGTGTATCATATCCGATTTTAATAAGATTCATTTGTGACAAAATGGCAAACTTTTGAAGAAAAAAATGATAATTTCTGAAATAAAAAAATTGTCATAAGAAAAAAATTTAGATGTACTTCTTGAAATGTGTGTTTTCAGCCACAAAAATCCGCGTTCCATTGCCTCCATAGTTTTCTAACAAATTTTTTTTTACAACTCGCGAAACAACGAAACAATTTTAACGGGATCATCCCATGTGACAGTTATTTTTTTTCGCTTTTTTTGGGAATTTTTTTTTGATGAACCATTAAAACACACTGTCTTTGAATTTTTACCACACATTTATTAACATTTTTACAGTCCCTCAGAATTTTATCAAACAAGAATAATGAGCTGAATCAACTTTACATCGTTTGGAAGACACTCATGTGTTGGTTGACGGCTGCCATGATTCCGGAGGTTTTGCTCATCTAAAATCAAAAAATCAAACGGCATTTTAATTTGTAGACCTGAGGCTATCGCTGGAGCTAAAGTAAAAATATCGAAAATTGAATTTTTGGCACGGTTTTAAATGTTAAGTTCCAAGTTTCGTCGTTTTTTTCGACTTTTAAAACCGTGCCAAAAATTCAATTTTCGATATTTTTACTTTACTCTAGTTCCAGCGATAGTCTTAGGTTTACAAATTAAAATGCCGTTTGATTTTTTGATTTCAGATGAGCAAAACCTCCGAAATCATGGCAGCCGTCAACCAACACATGAGTGTCTTCCGAACGGTGTAAAGTCGATTCAACTCGTTATTTTTGTTTGATAAAATTCTAAGGGACTGTAAAAATGTTAATAAATGTGTGGTACAAATTCAAAGATATTGTGTTTTAATGGTTCATCAAAAAAAATTCTCAAAAAAGCGAAAAAAAAATAGCTGTCACATAGGATGACCCCATTAACAAAACTCAACATTTTTGCTTATAATTCGAGAAAAAACGTAAAACTAGTGTTTAAAATTTTCGAATTAATCGGATATAAACTGTGAGAGATGTTCCATAGCAGTTTTAAAAATTCAGTCTTGAGAAAAACGCGTTTAACGTTGGTTAACGCTTATTCAACTAAACCAACATTAATAGCGCGACGAGGTTGAAATTTTGTTGTAAAATCTTTCGTATCATATTGCAATGACTATGAATTAACGATTGTATCAAAAAAGTTTTTTTTTCCAAATGCCACGAGTGGCCTGATAGTAAATTTTTCATTCACAAATGAATCAAATATAATTAAATAACTTGTTTCAAGTATTTTTTTTTTCTTATACATTTTTATGTTATTCAAAACAATGTCGTGGACACCTCGTTGTTTGGAAGAATTGTTATAATTTATTTTTCTATATTTCCGTGTGATAGTTTCAAAATGATAATTTTTTGTGATTACAGAGCGGTGTTTTCATCGGTCCCGTGTCCTCCGTACCGATAGTACTTTTCGGTGGTTTCTTCGTAAATTTCGATGCAATGCCGATATACCTAAAGTTCCTGTCGTACGTCAGTTACATTCGTTATGCTTTTGAAGGAGCTATGATCACGGTTTACGGTTACAACCGGCCAAAGTTACAATGCCGGAAGGATTACTGCCACTACAAGCCACCGATGAAGATACTCGAGCAAATGTCAATGGAGAATGCGGTTTACTGGATCGACGCGGTGGCTCTCTTCGGATTTGTCATTGTCGTAAGAATAATCGCGTACTTTGTTCTTAGATTGAAGCTAAGATCGCTCCGTTAACCGGGCCAATAACCAACATTTAGACAATAATTTCAAGTGATTAAAGTCGAAAAGTCGTTGGAAAACAGAACATAAAAAACACACCCACATACACACACACACAGTAAGAGACAAAAAAACGAAACGAGATTAAATTGTCCGACGGAAGAAACCCAAACGGCCTTGAAAGAGTTTTCGCTGCTGAAAATGAAGAATAATTTGAAAGGGAAAAAGAAACAAACAACCGGAATGTAGAAGGATTAAAAGAGGAAAGAAATGATCAAAGACTGAAGAGAACAAAAGAACAAAGTCAAAGTGACGCGAGGAAGATTTACTACGAGTGATTTTCGATAATTTTTTTCCCTTGCTCTCCTCACCCTAGGACGATCAGTAACGAAGCATATTAAGAAATATGGCGACTTGTGTGAATCTCAGATCTGATCGTCTGGCGAAGGAGAAAGGAAACAAGAAACAAAGATGAAGAAGAAATTAGAGAATTTAATGAACGCGCAGTGATAGAATAAAAATAAATGAATCGAGAAGAAAAGGTGGATTAACTAGAGGCAATTTTGAATAAATTTAGGAAAAAACGTCGATTTACTTATCGTCTAGGATATCTCCAATCAGACTTTAACGTAATCATTTCATCGAGTGCATTCGTCGCGACAGTTTTTTTTTTAGCTCGAAATGCGTACATCGATCAAAGACGTTTCCATACATTAATAATAACAATAGAACTTCGAAAAACGCGTGACAGAAAAAATAGTAGATAATCGACGCAAAATAAAAAAAAAATTAAAATAAAAGAAAAACTCGCCAGGTGCTATAGGCGCCTTTGACACTTATTTCCCTCCACGACGATCACGAGTGATCGAATTGTTCGCAATTGGGGGCCGATTTGTTAGTAACAACAAAATTTGTCGCCGTATGACGAGAGCACGAGCAGAAGAGACGAAATAAGAAGATTATAGGCGAAAGCTACTCCGCTGGAGCTTCGAATTTCTCAAAATGAAAGTCAAAGATGCGAAAAAGGGAGTAACGACTGGAGAAAGTAGGAAAGTAAAAGAAAATCGTTTTCGTTGAAATATTTCGAAATAAATTCGAATTGAATTTGGAAATTCATTCGTAATTAACATTAGTCATTGAAGAGAAATACTGCGACATTTCTACCCCCTGCCCGTTCACAATCGAATCTCAAAACTCATATCGTAATTCCATTTTATTAAATGAAAAAAAAAAATAAAAAGAAAGCAAAAAAAACGTATAATTAACCCTGATGATAATGTACGATTATGAAGATAAAAAAGACAAAGTGAAGTAAAGAAAGACAGAGCAAAAAATGGTAATCAAGATCGTCGTAAAGTTAGTTTTATCGTATAAAGAGCTCACACTTGACCAATCACTGGCTGCCTGGGTGTTTGCTTTTCGTATATTAAGCGGTGGAGTGATACATTATTATATACACGTTAAAAAAATGTCTTAAGCAGTTCAACGAATAAAACAAACAACAACAACAACAACAACAAATACATAGATTAACAAATCTTTTGCAACGCGACATTGTACTTTGATGAGAGAGCGGATGTAACTAAAAAACAAAAACAAAAATAAAAACGTTAGGTCAAATAATGGCAACGGATCCAAAATTGCGATGAATATCTATGTGCGAATGAGAATCCGCATACAATGAAATACGCATATATATAAAATGTATATATATAAGTCTATATATTTATATATATGTATATCAAACAAAACTGATATATTTACCAGAATGACTCCAGTGGATAAAGACGAATCGAAATGATCCAAAATTAATTAAATTTTAGAAAAAAACGTGTTTAATTTAAATCAAATAAATTAATTTAAACAAGTAAATTGCATTACTTATTCTTGAATATTTGAATTTGCTTGTAAAATCCAAGATTATTATTTTTTAATCATCTAAATAATTGAACGATTATTGTAAAAACTCGAACATCTACATTTTACGAATTTTCGAGTATACAAAAAAGTCCCAATACAGATTATTGGTGGTATAAGATTGTAAAAAGGGCGCTATCAAATTCGAAATTCGAGTGCCATCAGTGAACGACTAAAGATATGTAAAAATAATAAAAAAAAAAAAAAAAATTCAAATCCGAGAGATCGAGACGACAAATGAAGGGCGCGTAAAGTTTGACATTTGCATTCCATAACAATTAAATATTCTAGGAAAAATAATTATAAGACTGACAGTAAACCTTTGAAAAACACTCGATGTGGCTTAAGTCAATCCGAAGTTTGTATAAAAAACGTTCTAAAAAGAATCCAAAGTTCATCGTCGAGTTGAGAAAATGTAAGATCTTAATTGAGACCATATATGTGCTGAGAGTGAAGGGATTTTGTCAATTAGTGAATTTTTCGTTGATGATAATGTCGTTTGCTGATGTTTCTAAAAATCCACTGGATGATTCGCATGATGTGCCACTTTTAATTCAACATTTGTCCTCACCCTATAAAAATATAGATTTGAATTTAAAAACATGTCCCTCGTCAGAAGGTTGCTGCCAATCGAATATAAGACCTGAACTTGTAGTCATAAATACGAACTCAATAGTTCGAACTAAATTTCAATGTCGAGTTCGAATTTAAGTTTTAAACTCAAGTTCAAAAAAATATACGGATATTTAAAAAATGGAGATAAATGGAAAATTAAAAGTGACGCGATCTAATGATTGAGATGAATATGTCAGTTTTGGATTAACACACACGCAGATACACACACACATACACACACACACTCACACACATATTTGTTCGTATCGAGGCCTACGAGGATCCGGTAAATATCATTTACCTCAAAAGAAGGATCCAAAATGAACAAAAAAGAACGAGCGAAAGAATACGATTTGAATGGGCAAATTCAACAGGCATAACTCAACTTTTTAAACGAGAATACCCACTTTTACTCAACACTTGCCATTTTATTATTAAAGCTATTTCCAGTTTCGATGATAGATTATTTGAATCTATCATGAATTTAAAAAATCGTCATTAGAACGTAATAATTTAATAAGTTGCTGACTCGTATTTTTAGCGATTCGTAGATCGAGACGTTTTCGAAGGGAATGATACAAGCAGTTTCACATCGCGTTACAGTTAATGGATTTACGATTTTTTTTTTTTCAAATGAAAATCATTCTCAAAAAATCCTTTGTTTGTACATTAATGCGGAACTTATTTGTGAGAAAACGTTTTTAGTATGTGATCCTAACGACAAACTATATGTTTCTTTAAATAATGATGGATTAATTATTATACTTCAATAATAACAATTATTATTGTTATGAATAATAGTTATTACAATTTATATTCATTTCCGGCAAGTTTTCGATGTTTTGAAAAATCTCGTTGTGTTAAACGTCAATGACAATTGGTGGCTCCTTTTTTTCATTAATATCGCCATGCAATTCACAACTGAAAAATAATTCAATTCGCGGAATGGTTAAATAAACTCCACTGAAACCTTGAGAATTGTGACGATACACTTAGCAAATTTAATTAAGTCATTAATCTTGCAGTTTATATATTTTCGTAGATGGACAGTATTTTTTATGTGCTTTAGAACTTTAAGGGTATAGTGCAAATTACCCACGATGCACATATTGCCCACGAAAGTTTTATATTGGCACTATTGACGTAAACCATTCAAATTTGTTGATGGATATTAATGTGTTGAAATATTGTCCCTGTTTTATCATTTAATCTGAAATTATCATCGATTTAACACAAATGGCAGGTAATCTTAATTTTTTTTTTCTTCAAAGTCAAACCATATTCGGTTTTGCGGGTGGAAGAGTGAAGGACGGAGGGGAATGAACGTATTATAGTTAATTACATTTAATTAATGAATGAATTCATTAAATTTATTTTAATTTATCTATTCATGTATTAGTTAAATCAATTAATTAATTAATTGGAATTGTTTAACCCTTAATGGATAGTTTGCACTGTGCAAATTCCCCACAGAGAATAAAAATCGTCCATCGAGAATAGATTAATTATATTAAACTATTTTATTCATTCACTAAAGTTATTAAATGGTTCATCAGGCTTCATTCATTAAATTGATTCATTTATCCATTAGAATCAATCAAAGCTCGATGGGGAATTTGCACTGGGCAAATTCTCCATTTAAAAAAAAAAGCCTTTGAGAATTTATTAAATATATCAAATTTATTTATTCATTTATTAAAATCATGAAATAATTTGTTTAAATTTATCCATTCGTTAATTTATTTAATGAATTAATTAATCAATTAATTGAGTTCAATTTATCAAATAATTTTAGCTGGGGAAATTGCACCGGGCAAATTCCCCATTTAAAACAAAAATGATCCTTTAAGGATTAATTAATTATATCAACTTGATTTATTCATTCATTAAATTCATGAAATAATTTCTTTATATTTATCCATTCGTTTGTTTATTTAATTAATTAATTGATCAATGGTTTGAAATCAATTAATTCTAGCTGGTTACCGAGGGTTACTTGATTCGAAACAATTAATTTGTTCACTAAATTAACCAATGGATAAATTTAGACAAATTATTTCATGGGTTAAATGAATGAATAAATTGATTTGATATAATTAACTTCTCAAAGGATGATATTTTTTTATTCAAATTGGGAATCTGTCCAGTGCAAATTGCCCACCGAGAGTTGATTAATCCTAGAACCCCAAAGTTGGATCATTCGTGTTCAGGCCTTTCGGCATAGGACGCTTACATGTGTGCGATTTTTGCAAAAATTAATTAATAAAAAATGTTTTTTTCGGCACGGAAAAAATGTTATCATTCAGTTCAATCATCAAAAGCTCAAAGAAGATTCATGAATTTGTTCAGACTTTTTTGTACACTTTTCAAATAAGCGACCGGCACAAACGACCCACGATGAGGTCTATTGGTGCTGAAAATTACGTTGAGGTTCTAAGGTTAATGCTAATGAATTAAGTAATTAATTAAATGAATAAATGAATAGATGAATTCCAATGAACCGTTGAATGAATTTGGTATATGACGGAAATAGTTTAATTTAATTAATATATTCTCCATTAATTCTCTAATTAATAAATTCCCCATCGAGGGTTGATTGATTTCAATTGATTAATGAATTAATTTAATCAATATGAATGGATAAATATAAATAAATTTAATGAATTTATTAATTAATTAAATGTAATTAATTACAATCTCTCCTTCGCCCTTCCGTCTGCAAAACCGAATATGGTTTAACCTTCGAGAAAAAAAATTAAGATTCCCTGCCATCAGTGTTAAATCGATGATAATTTCAGATTAAATGATATAACAGGGACAATATTTCAACGTATTAATTATCATCTGCAAATTGGTATGGTTTACGTCAATAGTGCCAACGTAAATCTTTGGTGGGCAATATGCACCATGGATAATTTGCACCATACTCAACTTTAATTATTTAGAAAACTGAATGAATGTAGTAATAGAAATTTTATGGTTTTAATTGTAATAGCTGTTGAGTTGGTGTTGTTCTTGATTGCGGAATTGTCATTAATTATTGGACAACGTATTTCCGTTTGTACACGTGTGGAAAAATTGTAATATTTTCGAATATATTACTTTCGAATTGAACTGTCTCGGTAAAATCGTGTGCAATAAAAAATATTCCTCGGCCCATAGAAAAGGAAGGAAAAACATTATTCATGGCCGATAAAATAAATATATAAATACATATATTTTTTTTAAGAATTTTTTTTTCCACGTATATTGTAATACATTATATTTGTAGCTAATGTATCCGAGGACATTCAACAGATTTTGAAAAATCGTTTCTGCAATCTTTATACGAGTACGAGCATCATTGTTTGTTAATCGGTTTAATAAATTTGCCCACGTTATTTTTTCTACGTTAGTTCATTACGAATTTCTTCAAGGTTAACCATTTCCAACCAATGTCGCAATCGATTTGAAGAAAAAATTTTGTTTAATCGCTCGTCGATCGTGCGTCAATTGTTAATGTATTGTACGAATTGAAAAATGGCACATTTTCAACATTATAAAAATAAATGCGACGCAGCATTTAATTTGAAGGGGTTATCCCATTGATTGAAGGAAATTCTTATTTCTAGAATTATTAAAAAAAAAAAAAAAAAAAAAATCCATTCCAAAATATTCTCTAGTATTAATTGTTTTAGGCATGAAAATATCACTCCTCTCTCCCCCTCTCCCAACGATATGTTTCGATATAATAAGATTGAAACGTTCGATCGTGAGACGTTCATCATAGAGCTTAATACAAATGTTACGATATATAAAAAAAATAAACCTTCATAGCATCAACGACTGGACGCATGATTTGCGAACGATGTCTCAGACGAATCTTAATCGCGAATGGTGCAAAAAGCTTACCTATACCATTTAAAAATATATTTAAACGAAGACACATAGAGAAAACGAAAATCTCATCTCGGAGAATACGAGGTTCGTGCATTTGGCTTTTGGTAGGTTTGAAGTATCGATATTATCGATAATTAAAAAAATAATTAGATGGTAAAAAACACTTTTTCAAATAATGTAATTTTTTATGAAAGAGGATGAACGTGAGAAGAGATTTGACAAAATAACAAGAACATGAGTGTGTGCGAATGCATGTTCTAATTATAATAAATATAAATACACGTAAGCATGGGAGAAAATATTGAAGCCTCGAATATATAAGATAACATAAAAAATTAAGGACTAATGCAACTAAGCGAGAAACAAAATTAAACCAAAAATCGTCATCATGGAGGAGCGCAAATTCTTGTGGAATATATATGGTGAATAAAAAACATTATATTTCGACTCGTGTTTTAGCGAAGTAAAATCACGTTTGTACTAAAGCACAAATGAATAAACGATTGTAAAAAAAAAAAAGAAAACGCTTTTTGAGTGTCATTTCCTTCTTTAGTCGTACTTCTAAAAAAACCATTCAAAATCCTCTGTTCGAAAACGCTCTACTTGTGTCTAGTAAGGTTTGGAAATTTTGGGACATTATAACTAAATCCGGATGTAATAGATTCACGAGGTGCAAATAAAAAGCAGGACGAAAATTGCACACTTGACATTCAAGGACGTATTCACGGTGTTGTGTCCGCGAAGAACGTCACGTGGGGACGAGTTATCGAGGACGGATATTTTGGGGATTGTTGTCAATAATTGAGTCAAACTCCAACTCAATACTTTAAAACAAATTAACAATAGATTTATTGAGAAGATTAAAGTTACAAAGTGAAGGTTTATTTGTCTCGA
Organism: Rhimphoctona megacephalus; assembly: GCA_963989365.1. NCBI lineage: Eukaryota > Metazoa > Arthropoda > Insecta > Hymenoptera > Ichneumonidae > Rhimphoctona > Rhimphoctona megacephalus. The sequence goes on from OZ022417.1 coordinate 10,318,822, forward strand.
GACCAATCGTTCAAAATTTCGTCGCAGACTGCCAAATTTGGGCTTGTCATGACTTTTAATAATTCGAGGGTTTTCCCCCGTACTGTACCGATTTTATCCCCAACCAATATTTATTGGTTCTCGATCGTTCGGTGGCGTGATGCCCTGGTAGCATTTTGGGATGCTTTCGCTCGCGGGGTTGATAGACTCACGCGCTGTGATCGAGCATTGATATTGCGCATTATTCTGTTTTTGTGTTCTGTTTCTATAGGTCGAAATTGCTCGAATCTATATTACACTGCAACCTTCATTTATCGAATCTTGATTCATGCAATATTCCCCACTACGCGACCCATATCGATCACTCTGCGTTTTGTAGGGGAAGCACCCGGTCCAATCCGGCCGTTGGTCTGGTGCGCAGAAACGAAAACACGAAGTGTGCGCAACGTTCTATATTTACAAGTGCGATGCAGAGTCAATCCCGCCGCTGTTAGAACAATCAAAGTTGCAGTGTGTGTTCGTATTTTTCCTGTTGCCATGCGGGGCATAACAACGGCGACGAATATTTTTCATGATTTTTTTTCAGAACCAAGAAAAAAACTAATGTCAAAATGGGACTTTTTGCATAGCAATGTATACGATATGCTATTCTCATACAAATATTATTATAATCAATTATTTGGAAGATCTCCCAACCCCTGCCCATTTTCACCTGGGTGTAGTCAGCCGTACACGTTTGCGCTGTTATAATGATTTTTTCTTGCCCGTTCAACGGAACACACAAATGAAATAAAATCTTAAAGAAAAGTACATTTTCTTGCCGTTGACGTATCCGATTTTCAATATTCCAACTTTTTTTTATTTTTTTAAACATAAAAAATAAAATTTTTCCCGTAAATCAATTTCACTGTGAAGGCCTACCAATTTCTTTAAAATCCAAACTTTCAACATCGGTTACGTCATCAAGGAAATTTATTCTTCCCGAACATAAAATGCTATTTGATTTTTTTGGTTCGGATGAACGTATCAGGAGAAATTATTGTCACCGGACGAACATGCACAGCTGACTACACACCGCCAACGGAGACCGGCAGAATCCTGGTATTTTTATAATAACAAAATCATAATAAACATATTCATATAAGAGTTGCAAAACTTGTACTGTATTGGGCGAAAAGTTCCATTTTAATAGTTCGTTTCTTAGCTCTGAAAAACAAAATCATGAAAAATGTCCTTGTGTTTGGCTCTGAACGTGCCCACTCACATAAATAGTGTAATAATTCGAATGGTTTTTCGGCGCAAAAATATGCTTTTTGGTAGTCACCCGAACATTTGCTCTGAAGAAGAGAAAATGTTGTATTTACCTCTTTATTTCGATAGATCTTTTGTGATTCTTCCAATCATTTCAAAAAATGTGCTATTTATCGTTTTCCTTACTTTGATGAAGCGTTCAGAGTCTTCAGCATAAGTCCGATTAAAAGTTCCCTTTACAACCCTCAGATCGATTTTAGATCGAGTCACTATTAATACGTGTGTGAAGTTAACATCTCATAGTTTGGAAGGAGTTCTTATGGCATCCGACCTAGTTCTAGAGTTCCTGATACTTTATATCAATAGTTCTGACGAATTAAGTACCGAAAACCACATTTTTAAAAATGAGATGCTAACGACCGGAAGTTAGCATCCCAAAATAATAAATCCAAAAAATCAATCATAAATCGATAGTCAACGAATAGTTCTATAGTTCTTGATAAGTATTAAGGGGTTAGGGGTAGTTAGAGGCGTGAAAAAATGAGTATTAAAAAAAAAAATTTTGACAGTAATTAAATTTATTTTATGAAACTAATGAAACTAATGAAACCAAAATTTGAAAAAAAAATATTAATTGTAGACGACGTTATTGCCATCTTTGTTGGACCCCGTTCCATAAGTAGTGCTTTGCGGTGACCATCAGAACATTTTTTTAGTTTATTAAAAATCAATCAAACAAAAAAATCATTAGTTTAATAGTTAATCTAGAACTTAATCGAAGCTTTTTTTTTGAAAATAAACAAAGTGGCGGCTTCTGAAAGTTTACTCGCGAATTTTCAAGGAAAAAACATTAGTTTATTGTTAAAAAAATGGAAATTTTCAAAACAAAAATCCTTCGATTAAGTACTAATTTTTTATGCTTTCAATAAGCTGCATAAATTTCACTTAAATCCGTCGAGTGGTTTTTGAATTATAGTGGTCACCGATTTTGAAAACATAGTTTCGAGAAGAACGCATTTAGCCGCCAGCTACCTGCCGTCGAGGATCAGAGAGCCCTTCAGTAAATGTAGGATATCTCGAAAACTATTTGTTGCATTGATTTGAAATTTTCAGGTAATATTTTCGAGACATCATGCTTCAAGAAAATGCAAAAAAAATCGATTTTTTTGAAAAATCGGACTACCCCTAACCCTTTAACAATAGTTCCGTCGAATTTACTATTAATATTGCATTTTGAAAAAAATTAGATGCTAACTTCGCAAAAAATGTCACAGCATCATCTCATCGAATGTTGAGAAATTGATCACACAAGAGTTAAAATCCCTTGAATTCTACATCCTGAATAAGTTTTAACAATAGTTCTGACAATTTATATGAAAAAAACGGATTTTTAATTTTTTAATTTAATTTAATTTTTACGAAAGCTAGAATTTGCTATAGTATCACAGCATCTTACTATCGCAGAGATTTTTCATTCACAATGATTATTTTAAAAAATTCAGAAAACGTCAGAGACTAGAACTCTTCAGAAATGCCTTCATGGGAGCTTTAGTTATCATTTAGAACTATTACGCAAGCAGGAACTCGTCATAGTACAACAGCATCTCATCGTATCATAGTGATTTTTTAATTTGACCAATTATTTAAATTTATCTAAGAAGTGCTAGAGGCTAGAACTCTGCTGGAATTCATACAGAGGATCTTCACTTATAATTCAGAACATTTATCTAAGCTAGAACTCATCATAGGACGACAGCATCTCACTATCGTAATGATTTTTCGTTTAAAATAATTATTTTAAATTATTTAAAGAGCGCTACAGATTAGAACTCTTCAGGATTATGTACATAGGAACGCCAGTCATCAGTCAGAACCGTTATGAAAGCTAGAACTCGCTATAGTACGGCAACATCTAACTATCGTAGAGATTTTTCATTGGCAATAATTATTTAAAATATTTCAGAAAACGTTAGATACTGGAACTCTTCAGAAATGCCTTTATGGGAGCTCTAATTATTATTTAGAGCAATTACTCAAGCAGCAACTCGTCATAGTACAACAGTATCTCATCGTATAGTGATTTTGCATTTTGACCAATTAATTAAAATCATTTACGAAGTGCTAGAGGCTAGAACTCTTTGAGAATACGCGCACAAGAACTCTAGTTATCATTAAGGAGCATTGTTCAAGTTGGAAGACGTCATAGTATGACAGTATCTTATCAAAGTAAACAATTTTAATCAGTAATAATTATTTCAAACATTTTAGAAAGCGGAGAGGCTAGAACTCTTCTGGAATTCAAACAGAAGAACTTCATTTATCATTCAGAACCCTTATCTAAGCTAGAACTCGTCATAGGACGACAGAATATCACTATCGTAATGATTTTTCGTTCAAAATAATTATTTAAAATTATTTAGAGAGCGCTACAGACTAGAACTCTTTAGAAGTACATACATAAGAACGCTAGTCATCATGCAGAACCATTACGAAAGCTAGAACTCGCTATAGTATGACAGCGTCTTACTACCGTAGAAATTTTCCATCAACAATATTTATTTAAAAATTTTCAAAAAACGTTAAAGACTGGAACTCTTCAGAAATGCATTCATGGGAGCTCTAGTTATCATTTCCAACTGTTGCACAAGCTGGAACTCATCCTAGTACAACAGATCTCATCATATCCTCTTGATTTTGCATTTTCGTCAACTAATTAAAATCATTTAAGAAGGGCTAAAGGTTAAAACTCTTTGAGAATACGTTCACAACAACTCTAGTTATTATTAAGGAGCATTGTTCAAGCTGGCAGACGTCATAGTATGACAGCATCTCATCAAAGTAGATCATTTTAATCAATAATAATTATTTGAAACATTATAGAAAGCGGTAAAGGCTAGAGCTATTCTGGAATTCATACAGAGGATCTTCACTTATCATTCAGAACCCTTATCTAAGCTAGAACTCGTCATAAGACGACAGGACGACAGTATCTCACTATCGTAATAATTTTTCGTTAGAAATAATTATTTAAAATTATTTAGAGTGCGCTACAGACTAGAACTCTTCATAAGTACGTACATAGGAATCTTCAGAAGTACGTACATAGGATCGCTAGTCATCAGTCAGAATCGTTATGAATGCTAGAACTCGCTATAGAACGACAGCATCTCACTATCGTAGAGATTTTCCATTGACAATAATAATTTATTATAAAATATTTCAGAAAACGTTAAAGACTCGAACTCTTCAGAAATGCCTTCATGGGAGCTGTAATTATCATTTAGAACAATTACGCAAGCAGAAACTCGTCATATCACAACAGCATCTCATCGTATAGTCATTTTTCATTTTGACCACTTATTTCAAATCATTTAGGAAGTGCTAGAGGCTAGAACTCTTTGAGAATACGTGCACATGGACTCTAGTTATCATTAAGGAGCATTGTTCAAGCTGGAAGACGTCATAGTATGAGAGCATCTCATCATAGTAGATATTTTCAATCAATAATAATAATTTTAGACATTTTAGAAGACGGTGGATGCTAGAACTATTCTGGAATTCATACAGAGGATCTCCGCTGATCATTCAGAATCCTTATCTAACAAGGAAACCTTCCCAGGTGTACCCCGCCGATTTTGTTCCGCTTGGAGTATGTTATTCTTCATTGAAATCTAAGAGATACGTATTTTTTTTTTTTTTGCGGAAACTCATATTTAAAGGGTGAAACACATCCCTAAAGTTGAGGTCTCCTAAGGGAGGTTATTCAGTTCCATATTGTAACGAAAACACTTACGCGTAGTCCCGGCACTTCTTTATAAAAACATTATCCTGATTTTATCCCGGGTTACGTCCGATATCCGACATTTTTGCGAAAACGACGCGACAACGTCTCGCGTGCGTTTGTTGACTGTTGTTGTCGGCGGCCATCTGGAACACTATGCTAACGGCGAAGCTACACTTACAAAAGCGTCTGGCCGCCGCCTATCGTGAAAAACCGGAACTAAAAAATGCGTACGTGACTTTTTGCACGTTTCAATAATTAATTATTAAAAAGACATTACTGCAATTAAAATAATGCGTAAAATATGCAGAAAAATCCGACAAATCGAAGTGAATAACTCGCGCTGTAAATTTATGCGAAAATAACCGGTAATTTAAGAGTAAAAAGAACGAATGTTTGTGCGCATGCGCGTGGAACAAGCGACAAGGGAACGCACAAATGAGAGAGTGTGTTTTCCAATATTTCAAAATTTATTAAAAACTCTTTAATTACTGAAAAATCTTTGCGAAATGTTTAAACAAATTTAGGAAATGATCAAATATGATAAATTTATTATAAAAATTGGTGAATTACGAAAATTGTTAATTTTTGCGCAGGCGATGCGCAAAGTGGGGGTAGCGTCGAACAAATTAAAGTATGAGAATGCGAGAGTGGGGGAAGCGTAGAACGAATCCTAAAAATATTGTAATTGAGCGTGCGCAGAACGGGTTCGAGACTACCCGGCGAGCGAATCGGAACTCGAGCGCGAGAACAAAGGATCTGCTGGGTATAAAAAGCCGTGCACAGCAGCAGTGGACAGGCATTCGGCTCATTCTGAAAACAGGGCTCGGAGAGACAACACGCTCTCAGCAGCAGAGATCCTTCCTAGTTCCAGCAGGATAATAACCTATCTTTCTTATCATATTTGATGCTTGGAGTATCGGAGCGGTTCGGCGACGTTCAACTCCCATAGTCCAAGGTCAATTCCTATTCCTTTAATTTTTTCCTATAATTCCTTGATGCTTGGAGTATCGGAGCGGTTCGGCGACGTTCAACTCCCATAGTCCAAGGTCATTCTCTAATTTTTTTACATTTTTCCTTTTTCCTGTGGGTGCTCGGGGTATCGGAGGTGTTCGGCGACGTTCACGTCCCATAGCTCGGGGTCTGCATCCTTACCTGTGGTGTGTGGGGTATCGGCGTCGTTCGGTGACGTTCGGGGCCCATAGCTTGCATACTACGTTTCCTCTAATTAATTTTATCTCTTGAATTTATGCCTGCTGGAAGTGGGAAGCCTGCTTGCTCTTTTTTAATTAAAATTTGCTAATTAAATTTATGTTTTGAATTTTTTTATTCAAAATTATTTTCGATAAAATATAATCAGTCTGCATCACTTATTATGCTCAGCAATCCTCGTCTATCCTAAAAATCATCAATAATTCTGAATTCGATAATCCAAAAGGCCGCGGTAAGATTATCTATTATATAGAATCAATTGAAAACATAAAATTATCATTATTATTATATCGAGTCAATCCACTTTTGGATTATTAAAATTTTGAATTATTTTTATTATTCACTATGAAATAAAAGTGAATTTCGCGGCAACGTAAAGCCCTATTAATTGTTATTTCATATTAAATAATTCAATTATTGTTTGAATTATTTTTATTATTATTCTGTCGACAAAGCTTCATCGAGTATTTCAATTATTATTGTTAATTAGCCTCGAAGACATCGTTTTTAATTATTTGACCATTATTATTGTTATTTTTCTCATTTAAATGATAATTCTGACGCGAAAAGGGAATTAAAATAAATATCATCGTTTGAATAGTTACCGACAGAGAAACAGAATTGATACCGTTTTTTTTTGTTCTGATCCGGATTAATAAATGAATTCATGCAAATAAATAATCCGAACGCGAAATAAAACAAATATTCATTTATTGTAACAAAAATCGGAAAATTTACATTGTTTAATTGAATAAATTAATTTTGTTATTATTTTGAACACAAAATCCGCGTTTCTCACGTTTCTTTCATACCTGCTCCAAAATTATTTAAAATTATTTAGGAAGCTCGGACCTGCGCGTAGCGACGTTTAGCGTATGGCAAAAGCGTTTCCGTTACAATATATATGCAGACAAGGGGGCAAAATCAAATCGATTGCATGCAATGCTTCATAAAACGTTATGACTACTCGATTTTTTTCAGCCCTGAGGGGGTGAATAAGCCGTAGTTATAGGGGTTGAAAATTTAAAAAATGTTATAACAAATAGAATATGCTCGATATGGAAGTGAAAAAAATTGAATTGAAAAATTAATTCATACATTTAGAACATTTTTAAACTTGGCTACAAAATGTCTTCTTCCCCCAAGTTGGTTCAAACAGTATTTTATTAATTGACTCCTGAACTGGACATTGCCCTCGAGCTGTTGACGAAGCGAAACTTCGGGATAAAAATATAAAATTAAGAAAAATACCGCAGGGTACAACGGGAAAGATTCAACCTTTGGATGTTTTTGGCTTCAGGATATGGAAAAATTATGTGAAACATTTTTCTGACAATGTCATATTAATGGATTATGATTTAAATTTGCATTTACGAAATAATATAATTAAACTTTAGTCACTTGTTCACAATCAATTATCATCTCCACGATATGTAAACTTATAATGAATGGCGACCGGAGAATGTTGAAAATCCTGTAGATTTTAGTTTTAAAATTTGCAAAGTGCATTGTGATGTACCCGGATGTCAAAATATTGCTGTTGTTAGGTGTTCATGGCGTAAAAAATCATTATGTTTCCAACACTTTTTTGACGATTTCCACTATTATAAAGAATATAATGAATAATTTCATTTGTCAATCAATAATCCATCTGTACAAAATGCAGCATATAAAATATAATAAAAACAATGATACAATAAATAGAAATATTAATATGGTAACAATGTGATTGAAAAGAATTTTCATTATCTGCGATGCCTGAATCATATGTTGTAACGATTATTATATATAACGAAGACGAAATCGCAATTTCTTTATTAAAAAAAATTTTTTCAAGGGATTTTTTTTTATGTTGATAACAATCTTTTTAAGGGCGGATCCTCCTTTAGAAGGCCGAAAAAAGCGTTTTTGGGGGAATTTTTTTAGGACAGAAAAAAAAGCAGGTCCGTAAACTTTTCAGATTATTTAATTGCATATTTGAACATTAAAAAAAAATTTTTTTGAGAGAAAAATATTCAAACGCAGCCGATTTTTATGCACATTTGTGCAACACTAGTTTCCAATCGGCGGCAAAGATGAAGCTCGTAATTTCTGCCTGAAACAAAAAACCCAAAAAAAAATTTCATTTTCATATATTTTTCGTCTAGGTGAACTAAGAAAAACCCAAAAAATTGTGAAATCTAAAGTTTTTCTCAGATTTGAAAAAAATGTACTTTCTGCAAAAAAAAATAATTTCAACTTGCTAAAAAAGTTGTTTAGAATTTTTTTTTATAAATCTTTTTAGTTCAAATAGAATAGAATACAAAATTGAAGCTAACAAGCTTTGGTTCGTTTTGATTGGTCGTCTAGTTTTCTTGCAATCACGCCCGCCAGTTTAGAAAAATCATAAAAACGAAAACTCGAGAAAACGCGCTTTCCAGCTGCCCGAGCGCTCGTATACCTGCTCGACACCTTACTGCGTTTAGTGCTGTATCTTTGAAAATATTGCGAATTAGCCTCTATAACTTTAGATACATATTCTTAGATATATTAGGAATAGATTTAAGCAATAAAAAAAATCGATTTTTTGAGCTTTCTAAAGAAGGATCCGCCCTTAAACAATTTCACGATATGTTCTATATCCAAAAGAATATTTTCTAGCAGATAGATACTTAAAAAAATACGTATCTACAGAAATTAAAGGTATTCGGATGTACGGGTAGTACACCCTTAAGGATGCATTTTTTCGAAAAACGCAAAAACATGTATCTCTTAACTTTTGAAACTGTTAATTATGACATTTTTTTCACTTCCATATCGAGCATAATCTATTTGTTATAACGTTTTTTTAATTTTCAACCCCTATAGCTTCGGCTTATTCACCCCCTCAGGGCTGAAAAAAATCGAGTAGTCATAACTTTTTATGAAGCATTGAATGCAATTGGTTTGATTTTTCCCCCTTGTCTGCATATATATGGAACTGAATAACCTCCCCTAGGAGACCTCCACTTTAGGGGTGTGTTTCACCCCTTAAATATGAGTTTCCGCAAAAAAAAATAAATACGTATCTCTTAAATTTCAATGTAGAATAACATACTCCAAGCGGGATAAAATCGGCGGGATACACCTGGGAAGGTTTCCTTGTTAGTGTAATAAGAGCGTATAAGCTATGTTCTGCACCCAGCTAAAATTACTTTATTCTGTTTATGTTATAAATCTTGGCAATGCGTGTTTGAAATTTTACACCGTTGTTTGTCGCCAGATCTTTCACACGTGCAGTATGAACAGTTACCTCTTAATTCTTATAAAAGTTTCAACGCATGAAAGGCATATAAGCTGCGATATAATTTTATTTTCACGCAGAGATAAATGTTTGAAGCGTTGCGCCTTTGATGAAATTCGACACCGTCGTTTGTCGCTAAATCTTCCGCACGTCCGACATAAACAAAATTCGTTGAAATTATTTCCTGCATATCGTGCAATAGTCTTGAAAAGTTCTGATGCGTAAATAGCGCGTGGCATTAATAATAATAATAATAATAATAATAATAATAATAATAATAACCTCAATAAATGGTAAATATCTACCATCCCACAAGATTGTGAAAAGTTCCTGTCGATACGTATTTGATTATGTTGTTTGTCGCTACGCACGTGCAGCTTAAACTTATTTGCGTCTCAATTCCTGGAATTCTGGATGAAAAAGCCAAGAACGACTACTCTAAACTTTGACCTTGAAAGTTATAAACTTTTATAAATTTCGAATGTAAGAAGGGCGTATAAGCTATATTATGCACATGGTCCATACGTCCTTACCGCTACTGACCGCGAAAATGTTCTTCGATTATAAATCTAGGGGTGGTGCGCCTTTGAAATTTGACACCGTTGTTTGTCGCTAAATTTTTCACACGTGCGGTGCAGATAAAATACGTTGGAATTATTTCCTAAAGATCGTGCAATGGCCTTGAAAAGTTCTGATGCGTAAATTACGCATGACATTAATAATAATAATAATAATAATAATAATAATAATAATAATAATAATAATAATAATAATAATAATAATAATAACCCAATAACTGGTAAATATCCCCATCCCACGTGACCCGCATTACCCCCTCACCCCGTCAAACCTCAAGGTCTCGGGGCCCCCATGGTAATATATGAACCCTCATACCCCCCTCCCTGACATCATCGTCCTGCGTAATAACGTCAACGCCGCCATCTTGATTCCCTCATGACAATGTAGGGATCCTCATATCTCACCCCCTTCCCCATGACGTTATCATAGAATGTTCGAGAACGTTCTAGAAGTTTCTCGAATATTCTGGCCCTCACTACCCCCACTTTCATGCCGTGTACGTGTGAGCAACGTGCGTATGTGTCCGTGTGACACTAACCCACGTTTCCCCGCGTGACGTCACACCTCGCGGTAGCTCCTCCCCTCTCCGCAGACCTCTCGCCCTAAGCACCTCCCCTCATATATCAGCGGTATGGGGGGAGTGGTGGGGGAAGGGAGAGGGGAGGGGGAAATTTCCCCTGGAAACTCGGCGGTATGGTGGGGGAAGGCGGAGGAGAGGGGAGGGAGGGGGGCACTTCCCCTCAAAGCTTGATTTAGACTTGGCCATATATACTGTAGTGGATCTCTATTTATTCAGTTACTTTTTGTAAAGTTCGAACTTCATTTATTGCGAGGATTGAATCGTTGTTTTGTTGCTCAATTCAAATTTACTTGATAATTTTGTTCGGAGGTTCCGAAATTTTTTGAGGGCTTCATAAGTTTTGAAAGGATTGCATTTATTCGGATCTTTTTGCAGACTTGAACACTTTGGATTGAATCAAACAAATGAGATAATTTTTTTCGAAGCCTACAAAAATGTACTTGTCGTAACTTTTTTACAGCACGCTTGCGTGCTGTTTTTTCAGCGTTTTAATAAATAACGTATTAAACCTTTCGAGCTTCTTCAGCGGATTTTGAAAAGATTGATTTTGAACAAAATAGTGCACTTTTAAACAAAAAAATAGCGATTTCCGAATCCAAATTTTCTGGTTTTCCATCAAAAGCAATAAAATCAAGAGTCGTTAACCCTCAAACCATACACTGGTGCAAATTTGCACCAGCAAAATTTTCAAAACGCTGTTGTTTGAGGGCATACCCCCACTCCGACAAATATGTATGACTCCTCCAGTGTCTAATCCCGTCGGGAGAACGTTCATTGTTGCCATAACCGTCGCGGGAACGACATCGAAAAACTGAATCGGTGCAAATTTGCACCGGTGTACGGTTTGAGGTTGAAGAAACGTGGTCCCAGAAATTCGATAATAACCGTGTATTTTGCAGCCAAGGACCATTTTTGTGATCAAAGTAAGTGAATTTATCATTATTTGTACAATTTACCAAAAAAATAGTCTTTTCATGTAGACAATAAAAAAATAGTCAATTTACATGATTTTTTATGCAGTCTTGTTTTTGATTTGAATAGAAATCTATCTATATTTGTAAATATTTTAGAATGAGTTCTCAAAACCGTCGTTATGAACTAAGAAGTGCATCAGCACTAGCACTTGCTATGGATGAAAATTCGGAGGATGAATGCAGTTCTGTTGCAAGCGACAACGTGAGCGAATTTCACGTGACGGACGACGAAGTCAGTAACACTGCTGATGCAGATGGAGTTGATGAAGTTGAGGAGGAAGGATTTGATGGAAAAGACGACGAATTTGAGTTGAAATCGGAGCCAGCATCGAAACAACGGCGTCTGAACGAACGTGCAAAATCACAACGTTCACGTCGTCATCCTCGTAAGACTATTCAAGCGTCTCAAGGTCCGTACAAGTGATCAGAGATAGCACCAGACAGACGTGGTCGTCGCTCAAGTAATACCCCAAATTTTACTGCATCTCCGAAAAATGATGCATTGAACGTGAAAACTCCCGTCGATGCTTTTCGTTTTTTATTTGATGATGCGATTTTAAATAAAATTTTATTACATAGGAATGAAGAAGTAACTCGCGTCCTTCAGGATAAAAAAATCTGGATTTTGTGAGTGAATCATTCCATCAAGAAGTCGACAAAACTGAATTGTGGGCATATTTAGGCATTTGCTTTTATTCTGCGTATTTCAAAGAAAACAAGTTGAGTCTAAACGAAATGTGGCATGATGTATTCGGACGCGGAGTTTATCGTGCTATTATGTCAGAAAGACTATTTGAATTTTTGACAAGTGTATTGCGTTTTGACGATAAAAATACGAGAAACGAACGTCAACGAACTGATAAGCTTGCGCCTATAAGGGAAATTTGGGAATTTTTCATACAAAACTGTACCAATAATTACGAACCATCTAATAACTGCACCATTGACGAGCAGTTGGTATTTTTTCATGGAAGATGTCCCTTCAGAATTTATATGAAAAATAAACCGGATAAGTAAGGCGTGAAAATTTTAATGCTAAATGATGCCAAAACATTTTACATAACTGCGGCTATACCTTACGTAGGAAAAGTAGCTCCTGCTCAAACTGATTCTGTACCAACGTATTTTGTAAAAGCTTTGATTGATCAAGCCTCTCTATCTGGGGCATGGCAAACGATTATGATGGACAATTGGTTTACGTCTGTGCCTCTTGTCGAAACTCTAAAAAAAGATAATCAACTTCGAGCTGTTGGTACAATAAGGAAAAATAAACGCGAGATTCCAACTACGTTGAAAGCTAAAAGCGCTGTAGGATCGGCACATTTCGTATTTTCAAAGAATCTGACACTTGTCGCATACACTCAGCGTAAAAATAAAATTGTTTTTTTGTTATCATCGGCTAACCACGAATCAGCAGTAAACAGAGAAACAAATAAACCAGAGATTGTCATGTCATCACTTTACTACTGCTCGACGTACTAAAAGATGGCCTCTACGATTTTTTTACAATATGTTGAATCAAGCCGGTATAAATTGTTCTATTTTGTACAACTCCAACGCAAATAATCCACAACTGACCCGAAGCCAATTCTTGAAATAATTAGCATTTGGATTAATTGGCCCAAACATTAGACGTCGCTTGGCGATTCAACAATTGCGCGCATCAGTAAAAAAAATAATAAGTAAAGTTTTGAAAGAAGAAGAAGTGATACCAGAGAATTTAAGAGTTATTCGAGAGAACACGCGAGCAAGGTGCGCCTTCTGCGACAGCGATGCGAGCGGTCTCACAAGAATGAAGTGCCCGAATTGTCTGCGCCGGATGTGCGATGACGATCGGTCAGCGGCATGCAACGAATGCAAGCACTTTTTTGAATAATTTCATTTATATTCGAACTATGACCTAACCTTTTTTGTATTTTTAATAAAAAAAAAAGTTTTTGTGAGCAAAATATTTTTTTTTCTTTCCTTGTCCAGTGTAAAATAATGTAAAATTTCATTTTCAAAATTAGTGCATGTTTGAGGTCAAGTGAAAAATATTCAATTCAATAAAATGACTTGTGCGTATTTTTTTCTTTAAGTACGACCATTTAACTAAAAAAGCGCGCAGGTTTTATTACATTTTGATTAAATTTAAAAAATCTGCAATTTTTTTTTGTAAAAAGAAAAGTATTCGAAATCACTTTTTTTTAATTGAATTTTTTTCGCAAGTTTATAATCGGAACTCAATTCAATTGGCACCACGTGATTTGGCAGGAATTTTTATCCCAAAATCATATAGTTATGTTTGTATTTTGGATTTCATTTTCACCTCCAAATCATGAGTTGAAATCATGAAATTCCAATTTGCACCTGTGTACGGTTTGAAGGTGCTGGGAACTAATGTACAGTTTGAGGATTAAAAGAAATCCTATGATACATGATAAATAATTGTATATACAGAATGACCATAATAAATTTTAAGCAATTCAATCGAACGGTTTTAAAAATTCATCTAGTACCAGTTTTCAAAATGGTAGTTTTTTCACGAAGCCATGTCACGGGCGGATAGCCCTTTTTTAAATGAAAAAAATTGGAAAAACTTTTATAATCGTTTTTTCATAGCTATGAAAAATCAGCATCTAATCGCTCCAATAGTTACCGAAAAGAAAATTTTTATCACTTATTTATCTCTTCTAAAATCTTTTGCGAAATTTTCCGTTTTATTCGATTTTACTTCCGTTAATACAAGAATTTCTGATAGTGTACCATTGATCTTTTTTATGTTGATGAAAATAAGAAAACTGGCGGCATTTCACTGATAATACAAGTTATGGAGTGTTCAATATTGCTTTCTTCAAATACTGCTAATATGAGTTATAAAAAATTTCACGGATTTCGTTGTTATTTATAAAAGTTTTCGATATTTTTACAAATGCAAATCATATCACATTCTTTCAAATTTCTTTCTAATAATTTCCGAATTATTTTGTTGATTGTTCAAACTCTTAACGCTAAAAACGGAAAAGTATCATGTGTTAAACATCTTTGTAGAGTTTAGTGAACTCGTAATTTTTATCAAATGTTTTTGTTCACGGCCCTTAGGGCCATTTTCTCTGATGCGGTTTAAACTCAGTTCAATTTTTTTGATATAGTTTTGACATAGGATGAACTGAGTTTAAACTCCGATGAACGTTGGAGAAAACGGGCGTTAATGACCACCAAGCGATTTGCAAAAAAAAGTCAATACAGACATTGTGAGGGGGCTAACTCAGGAAGTAATTTTCGAAACTCATTTTTTGAAAATATGATAACACTCAACGATCTGAATACGATACTGTACGACCCCCAAGGGATTTATAAGAAAAAAAATCAATTTAAGGAGGTTGGATCACGAAATCAAAATAATCAGAATTTGATAAAATTTGGTGATAACATTCTTTGGCTCCAAGTATACAAACACAATTTTTTTCAAAATTTTCTACCACATGGTTATCGAATAATTGAGCGTTGAATCGAAGTTCTTATGCACGAGATGTATAACTGTATATATGTAAACTCTATGCTTATACACGTGAACTTTAGTGTTCAATTACTCGAGAACTATGTGGTAGAAAAATCTAAAAAAATTTGTATTGCCATATATATTTTTAAAGAATACATTTACCAAATTTTATTAAATTCTTATCATTTTGAAATTTTTAATGTTTTTAACATGGTTTAGCATGGCAACATTATATCGTCGCGATCCAACCTCCTTAATCACTTTCGGGAGGCTAACTCATCAGTGGAGGTCTAAATCCCATCATCGCAGATCTCTACTCCCCTACCATCTTCCTCATCTCTGTCGGGTTGTCGGATTGCGAAACATTGGTAAACATGGTAAACATCACTAATTTTGTTTTCATATTGCAAACCTATTTTCCCAGAAGTACTTGCGCTATAGTTTTTTACAATTTGCTTCTGGGAATTGTCCCATTGGTGTGACGTATTTCAATGTTGAATGAGTAATCTCTCTCTCTCACCCTCGCGGATCGATTCTTCCGGGTTTATAGCAGCAACGTGCAAAAATTTCAGACTAGTTTTGCTCTGGCGGTTGATCACGAATAATTGCGGTTTTTTGTTCTCATCTCAACCTTTTTTGTAATAGTGTGTGTTTTGTGAAGCCACAGGTGTGACGTGTCAACGTGAACTAAAATTATTTGAGAAGTAAATCCGGTACGAGCGTGTATGCATGATTTATAATTATAAACATACACATACATAATTATTGTTTTTTTTAAATCTCTATTAATGTTATATTATCTCGCAATTTGTTTCACTCGTTTTACATTTTGCTCTAACAATAAACTCGGAACGAAGATTCCTGAAGTTATTATTTCATTTGTATTTTTGTTTTTGCGGTTGCGAACTGTTTCCGACAGCACGAAACCGTTATATTTATATCGTACAATTGTCCGTTAAATTCGATGGGTGTGTCGAAACTCCGAAACATTCTGGCATTAAAACCGCTAACAATACGTTTACGATACGTGTATATACGTACGATACATCTAATTCCTGTTATCATTTCAGGTGATTGCAACCAGAAAATAATATCAACGCACCAACATGAGTTACGGATACCAGGTAAATTAATCAATGTATAAAAGGACCTTTTTCATATTCGCGTTGCTAAAGGAGTCAATTAACCTCAAACTTTAACAATTCAAAATGTTGGGAAGTTGAAAAATTTGTTCAAAACATAGTGCTAGGTATATGTCTTTTAATAAGTTTGAAAGCCTTTCAAAAAATTGTGAAAAGAATACTGTAATACAATGTGAACTTTTAAAAATTCATAGAAATAGTATTTTATGTAATAAGTGCAAAAAACGATGAATTACATTGAACAAATTAATTCATTGTTTTCCGCACTTGTTATATACAATATTTTTTGTGATACCTATCTCGAAAGTTTGATTTAAGATTGAAAAACCAATCGTAGTTATATTCAGTTCATCAATCTGTGCGGTAAAGTCAGCATCTTTTGTTTTACTTTACCGCACTGGAGCGGAAAAGTCCACTCTTCTGCACTAGCGCAATAAAGTAAGACAAAAGACGAATCATTGAGAAATAAGCCACTTTCCGCACATCAATCGAAAATCAAACTTTCCAGGCAGGTATCAAAATTTATTTAAGCACACTTAATAAAAGTTCAAGGCTGGTCACAGGGGTTCTAATCCTTCGGCTACACATTGGTGCAAAATTGCACCCGCTGTTTTTTATAAGTGTGTGTCTCTTGTTTGA
Source organism: Rhimphoctona megacephalus (assembly GCA_963989365.1). Classification (NCBI taxonomy): domain Eukaryota; kingdom Metazoa; phylum Arthropoda; class Insecta; order Hymenoptera; family Ichneumonidae; genus Rhimphoctona; species Rhimphoctona megacephalus. The sequence goes on from OZ022417.1 coordinate 10,335,702, forward strand.
ATCCTTCAATATTAATTTACACAGGTGATTTTCAAATAATTTTTACACAGGTGAAGAATGCAGAAAATATTTTGAGATGTTCAACCAGGCTCTAAAATAATCTTTTTTGATAAGATTATTGTTGTGAAATACAGAAACATAAAACATTACAGCCTGAAGAATTAATGACAGTACTATTTCAAAATACTCATATAAAATTATAATAATGAATGATAATATAAGTAATAATGAACAACTTATATAGAAATTATTTTAAATCCATTGAAATATTCTTTATCATTTTCACACCTGTGGGACTTTTTTTTTTTTTTTGTAAATGTTCAAAGTTCTGATATCAACAATTGTATCATAGTTCAACATTCATGTGCGTAATTGACTCCACTGTCTGGTTTCATAATATTTAAAAAAATAACAAAAATTTGCTGTTTTACATAGCCAATGATGTTTCATTATATAATTTAACAATTAGAGATTGAGTAGTGAATATTTTTTTTGTTTATATCCTTGAAATTGAAAAGGGACCGCCAGTGGCGCCGTTCCAAGGAAGACAAAAACCACCAACGTCTTTCGGGGCTCCCCCTGGTACACCCTCTGCTCCAGGTGCTTTGCCTTACCCCAATAGTAGTAACATAGGCTTTGGTCATCCACCTACTTCTTTCGGAATGCCACAACCCTATGGTGGTTTCGGAGGGACTCCGTACCCTTCGCAACCTCAAATATCATCTTATCCAAATATTCCTGGTTCAAATCCATCTCCATATCCGAATCCTGCTGGTTCGAATTCGTCACCGTATCCAAATCTTGCTGGTGTGAATCCATCTCCTTATCCTACTGGGTCTAATCCGTCTCCGTATCCCAATCCTAGTGCTTCACATCCATCTCCGTATCCAAATCCTGGTGCTGCAAATCCATCTTCGTATGCTCAGCAAAATTCTCCATATCCCGGTCAGAATTCTCCTTATCCTCAAAATCCTCATCAACCAAATCCATATGGTTCACAACCATCTCCATATCCATCTCAAACTTCCCCCTATCCTGCCCAAAATCCACCAAGAACTTCGCCCTATCCGCCCCAGGCAAATGCTTTTCCCCCTCAGAATCCCCGCCAGCCTTCTTTTTCCAACATCCAACAACCATACCCAGGAGCGCAGTCCTCTGCGACAAATCCGTACTACTCGGCTCACAGTTCTCAGGCTCATCCCAATCCTACATCAAGACCTCAGTCTTCGCCGTATCCTGGTGACTTGCATTCTTCTCCCTATCCTGCAAATGTGAATTTTCCATCCGCTAATAATAGCGCTTATAGTCCTGGCGGTGTGTATCCCGGGGGGCAGGGGACAGGAGGGAGACCCTATGCTTCAAGCGCTGGATCAATGTGTTCCGTGCAGTCTTACAAAAATTCCCCAGCCCCCCAGAGTGCACAGCGTAAGCCAAAGGTGAGATTATTTTAATCGTAGAGGTTCTCTGACTTAATAGAAGATGAGTGGAGCATGGATGATGCAAATGTATCAAGCAAAGATGAACTAAATTGATCCAGTGGGAAATTTGTGATGTAATTTTGCAAAAATTTCATGCGAAACTCAATCAGAAATTGGCTTAACTCTATGGTTAAAGAGAAATTTGGTTTTTTTAATCAATCATGTTCTCCTCGAAGCTTCGCCAATGGATCAATCCATGAACGATGAGTAGGAAATAAAGATTACTTATATTATTTCAGCTCTCTCCTACTGTCGTGCCCTACCCGAATTTCGACCCTCGGGTTGATGCCGAAATATTACGCAAAGCAATGAAAGGATTCGGCACTGACGACAAAGCCCTCATTGAAGTTCTCGCGAATCGTACCAATCTACAGCGACAAGAAATTGCTACTCAATTTAAGACCCTTTATGGCAAAGTATGGAATTTTTTTTATTATTAATCTACACTAGTATGAATCGATGGGAAATTGATTTTTTTTTATATTTGAAGTTTCAAATATTCAATGTACATACTGCATTTTTGTATTGTTAAATAATCGAAAGATACAAATATTTTTTTTATCAAGCTTTAAATATATTTTTATTAGAGAGAATATCAATAAAGATTTTTTATTCAATTTTTCGGATGTCTGTTTATCTGTTACAAATGCCTTAGAATTGAGGTACGAATAAATTACTTTTTCAGGATCTAATAAAGGATTTGAAATCCGAGACCAGCGGAAATTTCGAAGACTTGCTGGTTGCCATGATGACTCCCTTGCCTCAATATTACGCGAAAGAGTTGCACGACGCAATGTGCCGTGTTGGTACTGACGAAAATGTTCTTATTGAAGTACTATGCACTCTGTCCAATCACGAAATTCGCATTATAAAACAAGCTTACGAGGCCAGTGAGTAAAAGAAAACATTTTAGTGCATGGCAATTGGACTAAATTAAAAACAACGATCCACTCAAAAAATGAGAATATTTTTGTCTCGAATTGATGAGTTTTTTCCCTTTGAATCGTTAGAAAATTGAATAATTTATTTACGAAAATCAGATTACATTATCACAATTTACAATTTTTGCCTCATTTTGTATATCATATTATTGAACAATAATTTCAGTGTACGGAAGATCTTTAGAGGATGATTTGATGGACGATACATCTGGAAATTTCAAGCGACTGATGGTGTCGTTATGTTGTGCCAATCGTGACGAATCGTTCGAAGGTGATCCAGAAGCAGTCGCAAGCGACGTCAGAAATCTTTTACAAGCTGGTTCGCTATATAATTAATACCACAAAAAATTTTACCCTACGAGTATACTCAGAGTTTAGAATATCGCAGGCAAAATTTGAACTCAAATTTGAACATCTAGTCTGTTGAAAACTGATAATTTTGCCTAATGTGTTAATATTTTTTTGATAAACTATGTTGTTTTATTAAGGATTACTTAAAAATGATGAACGAATTTTTGCAAGCCTTAAAATTAATAACCTTCAATTTGGCAACAGTTCACACTTAATTTAAAAATAATTAATCGAGGTTAATTACAGTTGATTAAAAAATAAATAATCGACGTTCTCTTATTTGTTCTGCCCTCAGGTGAATTACGTTTCGGAACTGACGAGTCTGTATTTAATGCAGTTCTCGTACAGCGAAGCGTGCCGCAATTGCAACACATTTTCATGAAATATGAACTGGAAACCGGCCATAGTTTCGAAACAGCGATTGAGAATGAATTTTCTGGCGACATAAAGAAAGGACTTTTGGCTATTGGTAAGACGTTAATTATATCCTTGAAGATTTATTCGCGTCTGATATTGCATTTTCTCATTTATCTGGAGCAGAATCTTATCCATTTCTTAAAGAATTATATCGACTTTTACAATCATTTGATAAACACAATTTTTAATTGAATTTGCCCATCTTGAGGTAGGTGGATCGATACAGTCATGTTAAGATCTTGATTCTCCGGTCAATGTATGAAAGCTCGGATGTAACGGAATGTCTAAATAATATTAATTGTTGTATCTTATAGGAATGTAAAAACTTAGTCATGAAAAAAAGATTTCCCCCATCTCCTAATACTCGCTCATCGCTATATTTCCAAAATTAAACGGTCAATATCCTCTAACTTTTATTTGATAACCTTCATCATATGTTCCTTTGCAGTTGAGAATCTTTTTAAGAAAAACTGCAAAAAAATTAAAGAGCTATCGCGAAAAGTGTAAAATTTTCAATTACTCTCCATAAAAAAAACACGTAAAACTGCGGAATCTTTGAATGCAATAGGAAATATCTTTAATCCATAAAGGAGAATCTTTTTAAAATTTAACAAGTGTTCACATAGTAGCATTCTCAATATGACGTCAGAATTTTGAAAATGTTTATAAATAAATGCTTTGGCTAGACAACTATCTTAAGTGCATACTGAAATTCTGCGAAAATATTTTACTCAGATTGTGTCCCTTTTCCCAATCGAAGAAAAATCACTGTTAACTTACGGATTGTAATTATCATTTTTGTTTAGTTAAATGCGTGAAAGATCGACCAGCATTCTTCGCCGAGCAATTGTACAAGAGCATGAAAGGTTTCGGTACTAATGATGCACGATTGATAAGATTGATAGTGACTCGATCCGAAGTCGATCTCGGGGAAATAAAGAGTGCTTTTGTTCAAGAATATGGTGAAAGCTTGGAGAGCTTCATCAGCGTAAGTAGAACAATAAATACCATGTTCTTTAAAATGATTGAACGAATCACGTGAGAGAGCAATCGAAGTGAGATAATTAATGAAAAATATATTGTTTTTCAGGGTGATTGTTCGGGACACTATAAAAAATGTCTTTTGGCAATTATTGCCTAAGCTCCGAAAATTCGATTGAATCAAAATATACTTGTATGCAGGTACGATTAATTGCATTTACAAAAGTATCTTCGAATTTACTTCAGTGTGAATCAGACTAAAATTTTCGGAATTTCACTGTGCCAAATTGGCAACGTTATACACAACGTGGCACTAATTCGCATTCGCTAAATTTCATATATAAAAAATGACGAACACGACGGTTAAGTGGAAAGTTCCTGCTACGTGATGCCTATGGACAGGCGATCATTATTGGCACGATACAAACGTTCAGTTAGTAATAAGTTTCAAGGTATATTTCTCTATATACACATACATATATATACTGTGACGTGGTAATTTTGTCCACGTCACAATACATACATATATTTTTGAAGAATCTCTATTGTTGATGCAAGTGCTTGAAATAGAGCCAATGTAGCTTTGGTATACATTATTTTATGTACGCAGAAAAGGCCATTTAAAGAGTGGAGACGTTCCTTCGGCTTGAACAAACGCCATTTATATGTGTACTAGCCTGATAAAAGTTTATTCGAAACAGTTGATCTTAAATGCAGATTTGAAACTATCGTCGTGAGAAAGAACAATTGTTAAGGTTGAGTTGGGTTGGGAATTATTTGTAAACGGTTAGAAACCGAGACTCTACCGAGTCTCTTGGTGTTCAAAAGATAGTAAACGATATACAAAGTCAATAAACTTGTCAAATGTAAACAAATTTACGTCGAAAATTTGTTGTATTTTCAATCAATTTTTTCTTTGACCCTAATCTAGTTTGACCCTGCTATCAGAGATCAGTAGGTCATCTCTAGCTGAAAAGCAGATTCACGTTTTTCTTGGAGACGATTAACAGTTTAAGAAAAGCGTAAGTTACACCTTTCTTGGCGGAACAGCGAGTCCCAAAATTGAGCCCCATTCGGGACTCGGGTTTTTGTCGACGCAGCGAGCCCCAAAAAAAGCCAAATGGAATTTTTGACTGGCCGGAGTGAGGCAACCGGTCACCCAAATTTCTGTTGTTTTTTTAGCACAAACATTGAAGCTTTTCGCTCCGGCCACGGCGTAGCGCAGAGTCGAGGCTTTTTCCGAGCACGCATCACCCGCCGGGGGACATATATTGCCGAAGCCAAAACACTGTGATCGACCGTTTGAAAATACGGTCTCGTATACATTTTTTGAAACTGCCACGGGTACACTGTTGAGAAATTATGTAAGGCTTCGTGCACACGGGACCGGAGCCGCGCCGGATGACCGCGTGTTGGCGTATATAAGCCGAAACCGCTCCGGTTCCGCTCCGATTTTGGCTCATACGCCACATGTGGTCTGGAGTGGCTTCGGCCCCGTGTGTACGCAGCCTAACTGTTAAAAATAGTATTACGTAAGTAAGCTAAGAGGTACTATATCGGTACCTTTTGAATTGCAGGCGTGACTGCCATAAGGAAAGAGACTGAAATTTGGGGCTAGGACTCCCAAATTAAGGACTCGCTTATTCCGATTGCCTTGCAAAAAAAAAGTCCCAAATTGGGGCTCGGAGTCCCAAAAATAGGCACTTTTTTCGTGAGTTTTCACCTCTACAAAAAGGCCCAATTTGGGGCTCATGACGTCACTTCCAGTTTGATTAAAACGTTGAGTGATGATCAGTTTAATTATATCCACCAAAAAACCATAGTCACTAGCGAACATCGAATGGGGAGGCTCTGATTGATCACTGAAAAGATTCAACGGTAAGATAAACAGCAAAACTCGGATTGCTTTTTAATTTATAAATCAATTTTCTATAAATAAATTGTGACATGAGAAAAATATATTAATGTGCTTGTCGTCAATTATTAAAACATTAATAAGTTTATTGTAGTGAAATCGTTGAACAGTTTTTCCCTTTCTTGTGTTACTGTGGTAACTGGAAAATTCACCCAAGGAAAATGCGTACCGAAAAATGCGACTCCGGAAAATTCGCCTTCCGGAAAATTGGCTCCCGCGAAAAATTCGCCTCCAGAAAATTTACCCTTACACTGAAATGCTTAGCACCTACCCTACGATTCCACACACATCGCAATTTCATACACCCCACGATTCCGCGCACATCACCGAAGTGCTCAGCACCCACCCCATGATTCCACACACATCACCGAAGTGCTCAGCACCCACCCGCCGATTCCACACGAATCTAGAAAGATTCATCCCCGGAAAATTCGTCCCGGAACATTCACTCCCGGAAAATTCGTCGGGTTTACTTCCGAAAAGCGGAAACCGAATTTCGAGCTGAAATTTGGCACACTCCTTCATTTTAATATTATAAAACTTCCCTTAAAAGGATTTTTGGCGTATTTGAATATTTTTCGAGAAATCGATTTTTTTAAATTATTACTTTTACGCGGCCGAGGGGTGTAATTCCGAAAAGCCTATACCGCCGATTAATTTGGAATTTCGTGTACCCATGTATTTTGACTCGCTGATCACGAATATGATAGTGAAAATACCAGCAAACTTGATTTTCAAGGTCAAAACTCACAAAAACTGATTTTTTTTAAGTTTTTATATTTTATTTTAATGAGTATTGATCTTAGAGAAAAACGTTTCCTACAAAAGTTGTAGCCTACAAGAAGATTGGTCTTTTATGTTTTATACCGTTTTTGTCTAAAACGATTTTTTTCGAGAAAAATGGGATAATGCTCCAATAAATACATTTTGCTAAAGTCCATTAGTTTCGATATTAAGGGGACCGTATGGTCTAGAGCACGAAAATTTCACCTATTTTCACGATTTTTTTTTTGCCTTAAAAAATTTAAAAATCGATGTTTTAACTTTTCGGGTTTATTACTACCTTTATTAAGTATACAAAAAAATTTTTTTTTAATTTTAAAAACAGTGTTTATTATCATATAATTGGCATTGAAGACGACCCTCTCGAAAAATCCGACCCGGACGGTGAAGATCGATCCGAGACTTCTACTCATCTGAAACACAAAATTCAAGAAGATTCTTAATCAGAAAGAGTGCAGTTATGGTCGGGACTAGAACAAATCGAAAAAATTAAAAATTGACAAAATGGCGCGCTTTTGAAAAAAAATTCGTAAAATCGGGTTTTTTTTCACTAGTTTTTTAGTATAAACAATAAGAAATTATTTAAATAAAATTATGATTGTAGTTCCGACGATAGCCATACATGTTGTGAACAACATATCCAAATTTCAAGTGATTCGGTTGAATAGTTTTTTTGTTTTCACCTGCGCAGTGCCGAAAAAAGTCGTTTCGAGATAAATGAGTTTAAAGTTTGAGGTACAGATATTTTCAAAAATTGAGCAAATTTTGAATACTTACAGTTAATCCGCGATTCCGGCACCATATAGGATTCCTTCGGAACGTTCATAATTCAAGATTTCCTCACTCCTTTCATTTCTTCGAGCTGTCCGAGCCTCTTTGGAGTTGTCCGTGCTCCTACGGTTGGCGCTCGATACTCGCAGCTCGTCTCGGTTTTGCGCTAGTTGCTCCGCTTGTGGCCCGATTGTTATGCCCATGGTCTCCATTATTTTCAATAGGGATGCAAATCCTTCATTGAATATGCAAGCGGAAATGTGAGTGGCAATATCAATGATTTTTTTTCCGGCAAACAGATGTTTCGGCGCAAGGTGCCACACGCAAGCATTGAAACTTTCGTTATTGTTCTGCGTATTACTGCCAATACACCTTTCCAATAAAGTCTCTGCTGTCAATTCTTCATAAATTGGTTTTAATATCTCTTGTGCTTCATCGCACAGAGCAGGTGGGTGCTCGTAGGTGTCTAAAGTACCTGCAGCCTCACTTTGACGCCACTTGCACCACGATTCGGAACCTGGAGGACAGTACGAGTGTTGCGGATTTTCATCTGTTGAAATTTTGTGATAATATGCTGCCCATATTTCACTTCTCATCCCTTCAGTCGAATCTGAATTACGTCTAATTGCTAGACCGTAATAAGTTGACAGCTCTTGCAATAATTTATTCGTCAATTGTTGACGCTTCGGTGTTTTATTTATCGATTTCCGCTGTGTCTTTTTTCCCTCTTCTTTTTCTGTCAATTTCTTTGTTGCTTTCTTTATTTGTGCATGTTTTTTTTTCGCATCAACAGCACGTTTGTACAAACGTTTTTTAACATGCAAAACACATTCTTTTTTGCAAACTAAAAAATCATCCCCGTAAGGCTTTGTGTCCAATAAGGCTTTGAACGTTTTCGTGTCGCGGACCGCTCTCTACCTGCGTTATGGGCTGTAGAAGCTGTAATATTGAGAATTTCCGCATGAAAATTTCACAGTATATTCTTGAGATACTATACTTTCGACATATCGAAAAAAAAAAAAATCGATTTTTTCAAATTTCTAGACCATACGGTCCCCTTAACTACTTACGCACATTACCACGGGAAGGTTGGAGTTTGGTCTTTAAATGGGATAAGAAAATTCGTTGGACGTGTAGAAATAGTGGGGTGGGTTTGTAGCATCTCGGGATGTGCGCGTGGAATCGTTGGACGTGCAGAAATAGTGGGGTGGATGGGAAATCTTATATTATTAAAATGAAGGAGTGTGCTAAATTTCAGCTCGAAATTCGGTTTCCGCTTTTCGTAAGTACACCCGACAAATTTTCCGGGGACGAATCTTCCTAGATTCGTGTGGAATCGTTGGGTGAGTGCTGAGCACTTCGGTGATGTGTGTGGAATCATGGGGTGGATGCTGAGCACTTCGGTGATCCCCACTATTTCTACACGTTCAACGATTCCACGCACACATCCCGAGATGATACAAACCCATCCCACTATTTCTACACGTTCAACGATTCCACTCACACATCCCGAGATGCTACAAACCCACTCCACTATTTCTACACGTCCAACAATTCCACGCCCACATCCCGAGATGATACAAACCCACCCCACTATTTCTACACGTTCAACGATTTCACCCACACATCCCGAGATGCTACAAACCCATTCTACTATTTCTACACGTCCAACGATTCCACGCACACATCCCTGATACAAACCCACCTCACTATTTCTACACGTCCAACGATTCCATGCCCACATCCCGAGATGCTACAAACCCACCCCACTATTTCTACACGTCCAACGATTCCACGCACACATCCCGAGATGATACAAACCCACCCTACTATTTTTACACGTTCAACGATTCCACGCACACATCCCGAGATGTTACAGACTCACCCTACTATTTTCACACGTCCAACAAATTTTCTTATCCCGTTTAACGGGACAGACCTAGTTGGAACGTCAAAAAAAAGGCCTTTTTTCCGATTTTTTTTTGGTCAAACGATAAAATAATTCACAACAAAAGTTCTTCCGTTTAAAAGATACATATGTAATGTATATGTTGCAATTTTTTCAACGCAATACATATCGAAATAAGCTGGTGACCGTCAATTGCCGAGGACGCTGCAAAAAAAAACACGGTTTGCGGTGATCAAGCTCACGCTGCAACGGCTCATCTGAAACAAAAAAAACGGAGGGGATTTTTAGTTAATGATATAATGCTCCGGTTGAACGAAGGGTTTTGAAAAATTTCCATTTTTCACAAAATGGCGGCCGTTAAAAGTCAAAAGTGTTTTTTTGACCAAAATATCAGTTCCATTTTTTGCTATTAAAAATAAAAATAACTATCCAAAAAAAAAATCCTTCGTTCATATGGAGGACTACCATGTATAGAAGAAGTGATATAAATTTCAACCCGATCGGTAAAGCCGTTCTCGAGCTACAGTGATCACCGACTTCAAAAACATGGTTTCGAGAAAAACGCACTTCAAGTCCGCTACCTGCTTACCTATGGCTCAGACACGACGTGCTACAAAGTCTTGTATTTCGGCGAATAATGGTCCGATTTACATTTACCTGGGCGGAAAATGTTCGTAAGAGATTCTACTTTTTGAAAATGAAATAAAAAAAAAATCGATTTTTCGAAAATTCTAACTAGGTCTGTCCCGTTAATAGTGAAATTTTTCTTAAAATTTAACAACAATATAATCGTTTAATTCGAATAATTGAATAGAATCAATTATTCGCATATCTAACTATATGAAAGAAACACCAGAAAATAATAGTTAGAAATAATAATTAAGTTATTTAATTATTAAAGAAAAATAATTATTCGCACATTACTATTTGTTCACATTCGTTACATTATAAAAAAAAAAATTGCCCGAGGGTGGAATCGATCTCACCACCTTCGGGATATGAGTCTAGCTCTTACCCATCCTGTTGCGGATGTATTTGAAAATTATTGGTGGAAAATGGTACATGCGTATCAGGGCCGCTTGATATTTTATTAGGAGTTTTGCGAAGTAGAAAACTGTGGTTTAAAATTTTTCATAATATTTAACAACAATAGCCTCGTTGCTATCAAAATTAAAACAGTCATCCACGAAATTTATATAATGTCCCGCTTCGGGTAAGCAACTTTGTGTAGGGTAAAATACTCAGTCGCCTGCCATGTACCAGTAGTCGGTCTCTGTCCATACTTTGTATGAGTGGAAAGAGTGCCGAAGACATCTTCCACGCTCTTCCCACTCATACAAGGCCGACTACTGGTACATGGCTGGCGACTGGGTGTACTACCCTATCTATATATTAATATTTGTTTTTCAACTATCCAGCTTTATTTTAAATAAATAAAATTATCTTTTTATTATTAGATATTGAAAGCTGAAACCCAGCAGTCATTGTTCTGATAAAGTATGTTGAAACAAAATAGTAAAATCCAGATGTCATTACAATTTGTTATTATTTATTCATTGAAAAATTGATCTAAGAATCTCACAAATATATACATATATATAATACTTGAGTATTCCGTGCATCCTTCCCCCTCACCTCATTTGTTCCGTCATACGCACGAACAAAAATATAGTATCAAATGTAATAAATAAAGAAAAAAAACATTTATAACAACAATTATTGTAATTATTGATATTGAATAATAGAAAAATGATTATTATTATTATTATTATTATTATTATTCTTAATTATACCTCCATTTTTTCTTATTCTGTTCATTTACTTATTAATATAGATTAATTATTTTCAAAGTAAGCTAATCACTCCAGATTATTGCTATGTATAACCCTTTTAATAATAAAAATTAAGAACAAGCCCTCCAAAGTGATCATTTGCGAAGGAATAACGTCGCTTACATTAAAAACAAGTCTCGTATTCGGATATCTCTATTTAGTTGAGAACCACTGTCACCAAATCTGTAAACGGCGAATTATCGACGAAAGTAACCGTTGCGACATCTGTGCTCCGCATCTATAAGCATTCTCTCACGTTAGGCTGGGCTCTTCAGCCCTAGTCACTTTCGTACGGTCTGAAGTTGATTATTCTGACAATCTCCACCCTACCCCCCATTCGATGCTCGCTAGTGACCATGGTTTTTGGTCGATATAATTAAATTGATCACCACTCAACATTTTAATTATACTACCAATAACCACCAAACGATTCTCCTTCGATTGGGATTTATTAGAATACAATTGGTTGGGTGATAACCATTTCGACCGGCTAAATCTATCCGACTGATCGGAAATAGTTTTTTCAAGTTATTCAATAATCTATTGATTACTCAACGATAAAATTTGCATATTCATGACCACCAAACGATTCTACATCGATTTAGTATTTGACCTAATCGATTGCATGAAAAATAAAAAATGTTCGGCCAACTTGCACTCAGATTTTATTTATTTAATTATAAAATAACTAGTGATTACTAAACATTTTAATTGCGGTACTGATAACCACTGAACGAACACCGAAAGATATGATTACTAAAAAATTGGAAAAGCAAGTTATCCGGCTAAATTTATGGAGGTACATACCCCGTAGTAGATTGGTAGCATTCAATCCTACCAATCCACGGATCTTGGTTCTGCTACCCGCTTACTTTTTTTTTTCGATAATCGCGGCATCGAAATAACAAAGCTTATCGTGTAGTAGTGCGCGGGTGTTTATCAAATTCTTTTAATTTATTTAATTTAGCTAATTTAGTAACGATAAGCCATAATCATGGAGGCTGATAAAAGTACAATGTTGGCGGTGTTGCAATTATTGCGTAAATATCATTTCAAGGTAGGTTTATCATGAATTTAATGAAATATTGCTTCATAACCTCAAAGACAAATTGTGAACGAATTTTGCAACGATAAAAAGTGAATAAATAAAGAATAGTGATTTATAGGAGTGGAGAACCTTAAAGACAATTTTGTAATGAATTTTTGTACAGGGAACTGAAGAAATATTTAGGAAGGAAGCCAACTTGGTTGATGTTCCCATTGATGAAAATGCTCAAACAGATTCGGAAGTTAGTAGCGTTCTTTCGGCGTACAAGAGCGAAGGAGATCCAGCTCTTTACGAAAAAGCGTACAGTGAACTCAAGAAATTTGTCGAGAGTTCCCTGGATATTTACAAGGTTTGTTGTATTATCTTTTTTATGACTTTACAATTTGTGACGCTTATACACAACAAAAAATCAATTCCTCACTGATTGATTCCCTCAATTTTCAAAATTGTCCAAGTTTTTTTGTGGATTTAGTTTTTGGGTTTCAAAAATGTAACCAATTTTTATAGTCTGAAATTATAAATTAATTCAGAGCTTAATGAAGAAGAAAGTATTGCGTTATATTTCAATAGTTATTCTATTTTATTTGATTTGATCGAATGATTTTATCAAAATATTACGCCTGACAAAACCTAAACATGAGAAATTCACGAAACGTGTTTATTATTTATTATTTTTTTCTTATCCCTTTTACTGTAAACAAAATATTGTCAATTTTTTAATCGAAAGTGATTATTTTCCCTATTTTTTCTCCACCTTCCCTGGTTACACAGTCTAAACAATTTGAATGGTAAAGATATTTGTTTTACCATTTTATTGTCCAATTTTGTGTGATAATACAAATATATTGCATATTTTGTAAAATATGTTGCATATTTTGAAATATGAATATTTGAAGTATGAAATTGAAATATGAAAAATGAAATAATCCATATTTTTTAGATTCAGTTAGAAGGATAGTGTCAGTGCAGGGATTAAAAATATGGATGGGGTCGTCATAACCCCGTGTGACCAGCTATTGACTTTTATGTAGTGTGAGCACAAAGTAAAAGATTAATTTTATAAAATAATTTCATTCCATTACAATTATATTTGACAATATAATTTATTATTATTAGGAATCAAATTAAGTATAGTAGATTTTACAATTATAAGTTACTAGCTTTTACCCATAGCTTCGCTCGCAGCTTAGTATAGCTTAGGCCATTGTATTAAGTAAGTGTAATAAGTAAGAATAATAAGTGCTGAATAGTACACAGGAATTGTGCAGTTTTCTGGGGTCAAAAGTATCCTGTGTGTTATTCCAAGACCTAAGACACCTTCGTACCAAATTTCATCAAAATCCGTTCAGCTGTGTTAGTATGAAGAGGTAATTACAGAATTACGCTCCAGATCTATCCCACAAGAACCGTGCATTTTCCCGAGATAAAAAATATCCTGTGTGTTATTCCAAGACCTAAAACACCTTCATATCAAATTTCATCAAAATCCGTTCAGCCGTTTTAGCATGAAGAGGTAATTACAGAATTACGCTTCTGATCTATCTCACAGGAACATTTTTCCGGGATAAAAAGTAGCCTATGTCACTCTCCGACCCATAAACTATCTCTATGCAAAAAATCACGTTGATCTGTTGCTCCGTTGCTGCGTGAAAGAAGGATAAATAAACACACTTTTGCATTTATAATATTAGTAGGAATAGGGATTAGTAGAGATTGTTTTCTGTATTTCTTGGTTTTATTGAAAGTTCAATTACAATGGTAAACTAGAAAAAATGCCGATGATTGAGATTTATACCTAATTTAGATTCATCCTTCACGAGTTTTTTTATTCCTCATAGTATAAATAAGAAATCGATTTCTCAATAAGAAGTTATCCTGCTTTTTTTCTTTTTGCATTTTAAATTATACAAATAATAATCTCAAACAAAACGAAATGACAGATCACTGTATCTGCTCAAAGTTGACTATCAATCAATTAATTTATCTTCATTACGACAAGAAAAAAATCATATAGTAGGTTTCATAATTAAAGTCATTATTTCCTGTATTCCAAATTGTTTCAAAAGCTTCCTGTAAAATGGTAAATTTTAGTTAACGTGAGTTTAATATTGATCTACTCAAATGCCTTTTATAATGCATAAAAAACTTGTATTAAGTTTTACTATTGCAAGTTGGTATGTTGTGTATTTTTTGTATTTAATTCAATAAATTTATGAAAAAAGAATTATAATTTACTTTTCTAATAAACAAACAAATGTGTCAAGTTTTAATATTGCAAGTTGGTACTGAGTGTAATTTCTTATTTATTTTAATAAATGCATAAAAAACTTTTCGTTGTGAAAAATGTTCTGTTTATAAGTGATGATTTTCTGCAATTTTATGATGTTGCCAAAGAATTTTAGTAAAATGGAAATCACTATCAATTCATTTTTTCACTTTGTAACTTTAGCACGAATTGGGCACCATACTGTACCCAGTTTTGGTGCATATGTACCTGGAATTGGTATACAACAATCATTCGAAAGAAGCAGCCCAACTAGTTGAAAAATTCAGTGGCAATCTGGAACAATATTGTCAAGGGGATTTAAAAAGATTATCCAACGTTACAACACGTGAACAAATGGCAGGCAACGAGCTCACCGATACATTCAAGTATAGTGACAAAAAATGATCTAACTTTGTAATTAATCTAAGAATCTAAAAAAAACCATTTTCATTCGAAAAGTGATAAATTCTTATTTCCAATAATAATTACGTAAGAAATCCGTTAATGAATAATAGTTCGAATAAAAAATAATTCAAGAAATACCCAGATAATGATTTTGTGGTATAAAATGAGTTTGTTAATTTTGATGAACAGTTATTGTATATTTTGGATTTTCTCTCTTTACTTTGAATTTTCTTTTGACGATTGCAAAAAATGTACGAAAAATCAATAATTTATTTTGTCAATTATTGTTAATACGTTTATTCAACGAGATGAAATATTGTTTGCAGGTCCAATCAGTTCATAATAAGAATATCGAGAGACACGCTCTCAATACTAAAACGACACTTACAAGAAAAGAAACACAGCGTTTTATTGAACATAATACAAGAACATTTGTACTTCGACATGTACGAAGGAGTAGCGAGAAATAAGCAACAAATTGAAGCAACCTCGGGAGCAACGGTAGGAGAAGCAACCAGGCAAGGTACGAATAAACAAAAAAAATCATTAACTTTACATTTGTCGAATGAAAAATTTCATACTTATTTCCATTTCAGACAACAAAACTAAAGTATATTACGGATTACTGAAAGAACCGGATATTCAGTGCATCGCACCAGCAGAGGAAGAAGAGGATGATACGGGTGGTGGAGAAGGCGGCGATAAACCCAAAAAGAAAAAAGCCAAAAAAGACCCGTTGTTCTCGAAAAAAACAAAATCGGATCCCAATGCACCTCCTGTTGGTAGAATGCCCCTACCAAACTTGTTAGTATTTCTTCGTTTTTCTGTACATTAAAAAACATTGTAAAAAAAATAGTTAATTTGTCATATTGACTCGATACAATATTACAGTTTAAATATCACGGATTAGGATCATAAGACTGTAAACATTCATCACAACAACAAAAAATCACACTGACTGTATAACACGACAAAAAACGCTGAGATTTTCTCGTGAGTAAGAATAATGTTTGCAGAAGAGAGGGAATGATTTCTGGCATTGATCGTTTATCATCTGTCAATCGGGCAATACAAAAGTCTGTTCTTTACAACTGTACTCTCCTACAATCCTGCTCTTAAAATCTCTATTCTGAAATGCATAACATCTTAACTCTTAATATATCGACTCTGATATTTAAGAGCGGAGATGACACAGGAGTAGAATTGTTCAAGTGTAGATCAAGATCCACGGTAGCGGCTTGACGCCAACTATTTAAAAAAAAGCCAGCGCGAGTCCTGCCGCACTCTTATATACTCGAATATAACGGTTTTCGGACTTTTTTTCAAACCGCTCTCACGGAGGAACGGGTTGAGTAAAAAATCTGACTATAGATGATCAATTTTTTATTCATTTTTCCCTTTCTATTGGTCTTTGTTACAAGTTAATCCGTCCATCCGATCTCGAGATATGATAATTTTTTTATGCATTAAAATCGAATGTTTTGGGATATTTTATGTTATACACTACCGACGAAAAGTTTTCTGACCAAATTGCGAAAATGTCTCAAAGTCATTTTTGATGCCATCCGCCCGCAGTGTACATAAAAAAAAATAAACAGCATTTGAACAGGGAGGAATCGAGCTTCATTTAGCTGATTTAAAAAAATTTCTACGCTTTTTTTACATCCGGTGATTTGGTTTGAGTATGACCGTTGTTTGCATCCAGTTGGACCGCGTTATGAAAAGGAATTTTTTAAATGAGTTTCTCCAACTGGAATATTAATAAGGGCGGCTTAAGATTCAATTTTGCTTTCCGAAAAGTTTTATCCAACTTGTTTCCGCATAGTTATGTCGTTCTTAGCGAAAAAAAAAACAGAATTTAAAAAATGTCGCGTAAGACGAGAACTATTAAGTTTAAAAAGAAAATATTGAAGTGGATAAAAAGTTGCATTCGTTTCCGTCGAATTCACTAGAATTTTTTTCAGAAATATTTTCAAAAATTTTTTTCAACTATGTTCAAATCGTCTTGCTTTGAAATATAACTACAAAAAAAAATGTTTCGAAAATTATATTAAAATAAACATAGATTGGGCATATATTTTGTCATGTGATATTTCGAAGATATTTTTTTTGTGATAAGTCATCAACCCGTTTGATCGAATGTGATTGTTGGTTTTTAAATTATTATTAACACGTTGAGTTTCAGTTCTTAGTCATGAGGCGTGTGTTGTATTTTATTGGTTACAGATGACTGGCCTGGCAGCCAATGTTTTTAAATCTCTGTATCGATATTAATTTTTCAGCTCTGTACATCATTTCAAAGATGTTAAAGCTTGCATCATTCGAACGCAACGAATTGATTTCTTCTTTGAGTAGTGCACAATTGTTTTTTCACGGATTCCGATTGCAAAAATGGTTCAAACCTTTTTTGGGGATGTGTAAGACAAATCTAGCAAAAAATAGGTTTATTAGAAAAATTAACAATTATCAAAATAAAGAAAAAGCATATTCGTTGCATTTCAACTACGTAAATTTAAAATTTTCTTTTTTTTAACCTACTTTTTTTGGCAATGTTTCCCTCAATAATTATTGTCATATGTATGAACACAGAAAAGATGCTGACAAGCTGGAAAAAGTAAAAGCTCTGAGAGAGGCGTCAAAAAGGGTAGTAGTGGGTCCCGAAGTACTTCCATCAATTTGTTTCTACACTCTCCTCAACTCCGCACATACGTAAGTCAGAGCTTTACGATTGCATAAATTTATGTTCGATAATTCAATTAAAAAACAAATGATTAACGTTGATTTCAAAATTTCAGCGTCACTGCCGCAGAAGTCGCAGAAGATTCCAGTTTATTAGCGGTCGGTTTTGCCGATTCTACATTAAAAGTGTGGAGCTTGGTACCACAAAAATTGAGACTCATGAAAACAGGAGAACAATTACAAGACATTGATAGGGAAGCTGGTGAGATTTTTTATTTCCTACATCGAACATTAGCCATAAATATGCTAAACAATTGCTATTCGAGGCTTGTGTAATGTATAAAGCTTTTTCATTTTTATAAGTTGACAATAGAATGACTGCAATCCTAGTCAAAGAATTAATATGTAGAAAAATTTCATATTTTCTTTTTCTTCAAATTCGATTTCAGCGAATCTGATATAATAATATGATATCTGTACATTGCTACCACTGATATCACCATCCAACGTTCTCAGTTTTTAATAAAAACTCAGCGTGAACCACTCAAGCTATTGGACGAAGTTATTGTGATTTTTTGAAGTTTGACTTGGAATTTTGCAACAATTAATTCAGTAACGTGTTTTTTCATGTTATCAAGCATTGAGGCCTGTTTCATGAATAAGAAGTGAAGCTTCATAGCTATTCAATCATTAGATACATGTAATACAAGAATTTCTCACTTAATCTAAGTTTATTGGCTCACTTAAATTTTCGGTAAAGTATCTTCAATTTTTTTCTGACGCAATGGTGTATCCAAATTCGTGTAGTGTAGTGTATCGAAACAAATACATCATATTTGAAATTTACAATGTTATGAAACAATGAATTTTATTCAATCTCGTAAAATAATCTGTTTCGACATGTGCACCAATTTTGAAATAAACAATATTATGTTATTATTTTGTAATATATATATATATATATATATATATATATATATATATAATTATTTTTTATCACAATATAATTATTATTTAGACGATGTACTGGTCAGAATGATGGATGACCGAACAGCAGAAACGTCGCGAACTTTGTACGGTCACAACGGGCCTATATACAGTCTATCGTTCAGTCCGGATAGAAACCTATTACTGTCTTCCTCGGAGGATACGACACGTGAGTCAAAAATTAATAATAAAATAACTGAAAAGTTCGAAAAAACGAAAATATCAACTATAACAATGTAACGATATGATTTTCAGTTCGATTATGGTCCCTTCATACGTGGACGTGCGTAGTCTGTTACAAAGGACATTTGTATCCCGTTTGGTCGGTAAGATTTTCACCACACGGGTACTATTTTGCTACGGGCTCACATGACAAAACAGCGAGACTGTGGGTCACAGATTCGCATCAACCTTTAAGAATATTCGCCGGTCATTATTCAGACGTCGATGTAAGATTTATACATTTTTATTATTTTTCTTGCAATCAATATTTACTATAACAATTTATAAAAATTATTTTTTTTTTATAAAATTCCTCAAAGATTTTATTTACCGAGAAATGATACGAATATTTTTAATATGCTTTTTGGAATTCTCTTTTTCTCTCTTAAAGGTAGTACAGTTTCATCCTAATTCGAACTACATAGCTTCCGGTTCGAGCGATATGACAGTAAGATTGTGGGACTGCGTAACCGGAAATCAAGTGAGATTAATGACTGGTCACAAAGCACCGATATACTCATTGGCGTTCTCAGTCGAGGGACGTTTTCTCGCATCAGCTGGTGCAGACAATCGTGTTCTAGTTTGGGATTTGGCACATGGACATCTTGTTGCTGCATTGTCCAGCCACGAGAGCACTGTTCATTGTCTCTCGTTTAGTAGAGACGGCAATATTCTAGTCTCTGGTAAGAATTTCATCGAACCTCACTTTGCAAATTCTGTTCACTTTAAAAAATTGAATATTGCGAGTAAACATTTATTAACGATATTAATGGAATATTTTAATGCAAAAAACATCTGAGACTTTCAATAGTTTATTGTATAAAATGCTTAACTCGTACATTTTCAGTCAAAATATTTTTTCCATTGCAATTTCACTACTTAACGATTCGATAAAGATCTGGAATAATTCAACCACCTTTGCGATATGAATTTATAGCTTTAAAAAGTATTCTGCTAAAAAATTATCAAAATATTGTTGAAACTATGAATTGTTCAACACGTAAGCAGACAATTTCATTCGCGTCATACGAAATGTGATAATTTCTTAGTATATGCGCGCATTTCGGTTTTTTTTTTTATTGTATATTAATCAAAACTTGAGTATTTAAGGAACTGTTCGTTCAACGATTGAGAAACTCCATAAATGTAAAATTGAATCTTGTTACAAAAGGATTTCAAAGATTCGCTATTATTTTTATTCATTGAGTGTATTTTCAAACAGAAAATTGAATGATAAAAGTAAAAGTAAAAAAAAAACTAGAATCCGGTTGAGGTTAAAAACGCGAAACAGTAAGGCTAACACAAGTTTGCCTGCCTCGAATTACTATTCTTATTAAGTCTAGTTATTGAGGCACTCTTGGGGGTTTGCCTGTAGCAATGTAATGTTAAGAGTCAGGCTTTCAAGTCGAGAAAATAATCTAAATTAATGCAGTTTTGCGGAATCCATAATATTTGTAAGTTGGACGGGTTTCACGGACTCAGTACCATGAAAGTAGGCAAAAAAATGTCTGTGTAACCCTAGAATCGAGAGGAATCGATTTCTTCGTGAATTCTGATAATTGGAATAAATTAGTCACATATTATCATCAAAAAGCACACATTGATAGCAGACGCGTATTCGCGAGTCATTCGATTCGTTGTCCCTGATGTGTGGTTATTTCTTAGAGAAAATGAGAAAAGAATATTTCTTTTTGCTCGCTAAGAAATGAGGAAAAATTCATTAAATATAAAAGTAAAGTATAGTATCATGGTAGCGCCACTTTCGTCGTCAATAAATATTTTAAATGAGTTTTTGAAGATGAAATTAACTTTAATTAGTCGATTTTTTTTTAGTGCTGAACATCTAAAAATCTATTTACAGACGCTCATTAAATTGTTTTTTTCTTATTTCAGCATCGTTAGATTGTTCCATAAAACTCTGGGACTTTACGAAACTAGCGGATGAGATGAGTCTGGAGGATGTTAATGTCTCTCACAATCCAGATGTCAAGACATCCGCTGAATCTTATCTGCTTCGATCATTTCCTACGAAAAATTCGCCAATTTTGGCACTACATTTTTCCCGCAGAAATCTCTTACTTGCGGTTGGTATGTTCGATTCGGCGTAAAATCCGAATAGAAAATGAAAAAAAAATCTGTTATTCGCGCCAGAAATCATTGTCAACATTTACGAAGCGGATACAAGCTTACATCATTCGTTCGTGTACAGTATACAAAAATACAAGCATTTTTAATATATGATTACGATTATTTTAAACAAAAGAAAACAAAATAATGTCAGCCTTAGACAGACCTAATGTTTTTTTCGGCATGTTGACATTATGCGGTGCCTTATTGATGCAAAATTGTTTTGGGGTTAGGAACATAGGAATTGAAGAATTCCCACATTGATAGTTTAGCAGGAGAATAAATTTTAAAAAATGTTCGCTCCAGCTCGTTCGATTTTTCCCGTCAAATCCACTCTATCAGATGCTGAATTGATGGGAAATTTTACATTTTCCTACTCATTACATAGTTTCAGTTTCTTGAGATTTATTATGAAATTTCACTGAAATCTGTTCTCGATCTGAAAGTATTATAAAGAAATTTCTACAAAATATAATAAAATACTACAAATTTCAAATTTTCACAACAGAAGTAAAAGTTTGTAGTTATTTCGCGTAAATAGTTTGTAGTAATAAGAGTAGTTAGACGAAATTACATAATTGAAAAATTCCATGAAAAATAATTCTTTAATCGGAATTAATGAGGGATATGGCAATAATTAAAACATTCATCAATAAATAATTTAGTAGGAAAATTTAAAAAAAATTGTTTCCTCGATCCGATTTTTTTTTTTTTTTTCGTTATCGAACCGATTTTACATGCGTCGTTGCATTGATACAGAGTTTAGATTTATGGTAGCGAATTGAGAAGAGTACATTTTCGTTCGAGAAAAACAAAGATATGACAGCTACCATGAATCTACGTAGAGCCGTGTTCGAATTATTCTTTTAAAACTTCGGAGTAATATTTTTAATAAATTGTTGCGTCTAGACGAATATCATACTGACAGTAATTTTCTGTTTTGTTTTTCTTAAAAGGAAAAATTCAATGTCGTAGTCATTTGTGCATTACGGAGATCTCATTTATTCAATGACGTTCGCAGCTTGTTTCTCATAGCCGTTGAAATTTTTCGCAATTCCTAGACTCAAGCACTTTTCTGAAAATTTGATATTCGACTTACGAAATCGGTAGTACTCTCAGTGAAGTGACAGGAGTAGATGATTAACATGGAGGACAAGATATGGGACATTTTATTTTAAATCAACCGGCAAGACTTGTATTTTTTATTTATTTTGAAAGATTTTCTTTTTAGTCCTCATTAACGGCAATTCACCAAATGTTTAAACAATCCGAAAAATTTCCCGATTTTTTCTTCGAATATAACACCTCCCCGAAATTTCGTTCCAAAATAATCCTTCAATTTCCTCGAACGTTTTTTCATAGGAAACTATTGTTTATTTGATTCATTTTAAACCCAGTGTGAACGTGTGATGACCCTTCGCTATATATGAGGCATTTCACGTCAAATCGGCCACTTTTGAAATTCGCATTTTTTATTGTTTTCATTTTTTTTCCTCTAGAGCTCATTGAAAGGAACTCATCTGATTTTTTTTTAATTTTTATGTCAACACGTTGATTGGAAATGAATTTTAGAAAAATTTTCCGATTTTTTTCTTCAGATATCAATAACTCGCTCAAAAATGCAGTAAACCTAATGGATGAGGGGCCAAAATTTTAGTTTTAAAACGTACTTTCGTTTGAGAACATGCAGTAAACTATCAAAACATTACATGAATCAATTTTTTCAATTCTAAACATGAAATGTTTTTTTCCACACAGTTAGTCCCCTTCGATTTTGCTGTTAATTTATTATAAAAAAATATTATTTTTTTTGAGAAATTTTAAGCTTAGTATGATCGTGGGAAAATCGTCCGTTGTATATTTTTATAATTAAAATATAGATTTTTTTTACAATCAATTATCTATAACTCCCTGAAAAATCGAACAAAGCAAATCGTCTAGGGGGTCAAAATTTTTGTTCTGAAATGTACTTTTGTTTAAAAATATGTGAAAAATTATTCCAAGTTTACATCACCTAGTTTTTCCAATTCTAAGATAAAACAATCTTTTTTCATAGCATTTGTACTAATTAATTTGTTTCTCTAATGTTTGTACGGAAGCATGATTCACTTAATAAATTTTAAGCTAAGTAGGAACGTGAGAAAATAGATAGTACTATTTTTCAAATTGTCAATGTTATTAAAGATTTTTGTTGTTGATTAAACTAATATTTCCCCACAATTATATTAGTCTTAAAATGAATTAAATGAATAGTAGTTTCCTATAAAAATTTAACAGCACGATCAAAAGGGACTAACACTGCGGGAAAAAACATTTCTTACTTGTAATTAAAAAATTGATTTA
The DNA here is from genome assembly GCA_963989365.1 of Rhimphoctona megacephalus. Classification (NCBI taxonomy): domain Eukaryota; kingdom Metazoa; phylum Arthropoda; class Insecta; order Hymenoptera; family Ichneumonidae; genus Rhimphoctona; species Rhimphoctona megacephalus. The sequence continues at coordinate 10,359,157 of OZ022417.1, forward strand.
TGTAATCTTTAAACAATTGTTGATATATTTTTAAATGAAAGCACCTGTTAAAATGAACAATTTGACTCCTTTATCCATTTGGTTTGTATGATTTTTCAGGGATTTGTGCACGATTAACAGTAAAAAAAATTCACAATTTAATTATAAAAAATACAACGAACGATTTTCCCGTCATCAAATTAGGCTCAAAAGTCATTAAAAAAATGATAGCTTTTGATAAAAATTCAAGAGCAAAATCGAAGGGGGCTAACACTATGGAAAATAATATTTCTCGCTTAGAATTTGAAAAATTGTTGTATTTAATATTTTGACGAATTTCTACATATTCTTATACGAAAGTACGTTTTAAAACTAAAATTTTGACCCCTGATCCATTCGGTTTACTGCATTTTTGAGAAAGTTATTGATATTTGAAGAAAAAAATCGGAAAATTTCTAAAAAAATCGTTTCCGATGAACCTGTTAAGATAAAAATTTCATAAAAATCAGATGAGCTGCTTTCAATGAGTTCTATTAGGGGAAAAAAAAACAACACAATTAAAAATGCGAATTTCAAAAGTGGCCGATTTGGCGTGGAATGTCCCATATACAGTCATGCTCACTTGAAACGCAATGATTGATTTTTTTGTCGTTCTCGGGCATAAATTGACCGACTCGAAAACAGCAAAGTTGTCAACTGTAGCAAACTTTATCAGCTTTCGGATAAGCCTAGTTTCGTTTCGATTGAATGCGGACTGACTGATGGGCAACTGGGTTGGTGAAAAAGTGCGAAACGTAACGTTGCCAGGTTGTCGAAAATTTGATGTTTCAAAAAAATAAACATGATCAGGGGTACGGCATTACAAAAGGTGTCCTATGCCATGAAAAAAATCCACCCCTGTTATTTGTTTGCTCTAGGCCGAGTTACACCCTTTAAAAAAAACGTTTTTCGATGATAGTTCAGGAACTAATCAATTTCGGCCGGATTTCGCGAGACATCATTTTTCCTAATCGCTTACAGCCTGGTGAGCTCGCCTCTTTTGGGTAATGAAATTAAATAAATGATATTTTAGCCCAATGTACAAACGAAGGGAAATTAATGACGTTGAAGTTTGCATCGTTGGAACGCAACGAATATCCTCATCTTTATAGAGCTTTAAGTTTATTTACAGTGCTACGATAATTCGACACTTTTTATTTCAAATCTAAATACTAGATCTGCAAAAAAATGGTCACGAGATCAAAAATTAAAAAGATAAAAAAAAAAACTTCTTTTCGTTATCTTCCAACAGTGCAAACTTCAGTACCATGGAAATTAGCATAATTTCACTTTCCGTGGGTCGATCACGATGAAGATGAGACAGTCTATATATTACCTCAAACTTGACTGAATACACCACTAAGGGCCGGTTGTTCCACCTCCAAGTAAATTTTATCTGATAGTTAAAGGTCTGCTACTCAATGCTACAACCGTCAGGTAAAATTTACCAGAAGGTGGAACAACCGGCCCTAAGGGCCGGTTGTTCCACCATCAGGTAAATTTTACCTGATAGTTAAAGGTCTGCTAATCAATGGTACAACCGTCAGGTAAAATTTACCTGGAGGTGGAACCAGCCCTAAAAGTCAAACTCAAAATTCGTTCATTAGTTTTTACATGACGCCCTCTCAAACAGACAAACAACAGTTTTGTTATAAAATAGAAATGTTTTATTAATTTCATGTTACGCTACTTTTCTGGAATTGCGTTGCATTTTTTCCTGCTATTGGTTGCTGTACAATAAAGTTCAAAATTGAAACCATCGTGGAGTCGTTAAATTACGAAATCTGTCTCGACTCCGATTTCACTCAAAACCCTTTTGCGGAATCCATTATTGATCCATTTTTAGCAAATGCAATTGATATACTTGAGGATTTAAAAACAAATTTATGCAAGAGATGTGCCATGATAATCTTTGTTTCCATTAATGCAAATCTCTTACCGATGCATTTTCTCGGTCCGAAGCCAAACGGAAAATATGTATGGGGTAAAATGTTGCTCTTATTTTCCTCACTGAAACGTTCTGGATCGAACTCTTCAGGCTTCGCAAAATAATTAGGATTATGATGAAAACCAGTAATCGGCATAAAGATGAGAGTATTTGGAAGAACAGTAAATATTGGAATCCGGCGTCGAAGGTGGAAGCTCATAAAACCGAGAACACACCCGATCGGTAAAAGGTTGCGGAGGATAAAGACGAAATGTTTCTGAAATTACCATCATATCCATGTACTTCATAATCTTCATATACCCTAGTTTACGAACCTTGACCGAAACGGGAGACCACACGGAGACTTTTATTCGAAAAATTACTGTTTTTATTGTAGCGTCGAACTATATCGGCATAATGGGCAGTTTTACTATGTTTATTGTAAAATATCCGAGTAATCTACTGTTTATTGTCAAATTCAACTAAATTGTATTACTTCTTCACATTGTTTACATCGATTACTCCCATTATGCCGATATATAGTCCAGCGATCGTTCTTGAGAGCAAATAAGTTTTTTGCCAATATAATATGGATCGAATTCGTTGAGCACGAAGCCACCATGATTCAGAAAAGTAACGAAACTTTGATAACAATTTTCTTCATGATTTCTGGATGTTTAACTATTAATACGGGAGCCCCGAAATCGGTGCAACCGACATATTTTGCACCCGGACAATGTTTATTTACGATTATCCTTTGGGCCATGGATCGCTGCGACGCCTCAAAACAGGGAAAAATAGACAGAAGATCGGTACAGTCTGCAGGTGGTAGGGTATCCCTTTTTTGCAACACCACTTATATTACGTAATCACGGGAATTCACTTCACAAAGTTAATTGCATGCTCAGACACGTCGAACGGTCAGACAAAGAGATTGAATTGTTGATGACTTGTGCTATAATCTTTTTTGTTGTTCAATTGCTGATGCCCCTCGAAACTGTGAATTCCTCCACCAAAATTATACAATGTTTGAAGAATGACAACAGACCACAAACGTTAGTCGTATATCACCACATAACTGCGACGTTTCACGAACACTGATGAGTGGAGCAATTTAACATTTTATCAAATTGATCGCACCGAAAAACGACTATGATGGAGAGGAACGAAGAATAATTAACAAAATAACCATATCATCGATGACCCTATTCATCTCTGAATACCCAATATCCCTTGGGAGCAATCTGTGCGTTCTCCCTATCCTCCATGATAAAAGCTGTCGCACGCGTGTGAAGGACATTAGGAACTTGCGTAATGTCAAACGGTAATCTTTATGCGTTCTCCCTACCCTTCCTAATAAGCTGTAGCACGCGTGTAAAGGACTTTTAGGGGAACTTGCGTAATGTCAAACAGTAATATTGCTGCTGCGTACTCTGTACGTTCGTAGCAGAAAGCAAAATAAAGAGGCTGCGTCTGGCTGCGTCAACAGAGCGCTGCCTCCCTCCTACTTTCAAGTAGAACTTTTACTACTACCCTACTACTGCGCAAAGAGGTGTTAGCTCTCGTTCTCGAATCGCAAATAAAAAAAACGAGAGTATAAAAAAATGAAAAATGTGAATGAATGAAAGTGAAACGTTGATTTCTCGTCTCGAATCGACGATAAATAAAAAACTAGTTTTCATTGGGGCGTTGCCTTTTCACTTTCGCCAGTTGACAAATATTATTGCACACGAAATTTCTCACGATGGGCGACAACTACATAAGGTTAGGTAAGTCAAAATCGAAAAAATAAACACAAAAAGAATATTTTTTTTACATTTTTTTGAATAATAATTTTTACAATAATTTTAATGCGAAGAGAAAAAATGAGCGAAAAGGGAAAATAACCATGTTACAAGCTGTGTCATTCGTCTGCAGAAAATTACGAGATGCTGAAAGCTCTTTACAACTTTAAGGCGACTTTTGCAAAGACCCTGAGCTTTCGCGAAAATGATCACTTTATTCTTCATCAAACTAATACAAAACAGAGAAATTGGTGGCAAGTCATCAATTCTAACGGTCAACTTGGATATATTCCGTCAAACTATGTCGCCACTGTTAAGGTATGTCAATAATTTTTTTTTTTTTCATCAGTGTTGATTATATAAATTACCTCCTTGTGAATAGACTCTGGTCTCCCAGACCCATGTAAAAGATGCAACATTTTAACATGTGTATACTTGTTTTTTTTTTTAACTGATAACATGAAAAATAATAAAAGTTTTATGGTATTGTCATTTGTATCGATGGAATTCAATGGAAAATCTTTTCTTATATCTCGGCATCTTAATTTTCTTATAATTAGTTATCCATACTTTGCCTTATATGCACTACATTTTGAGTTACCAAGTCCAGTTGATTTACTGGTCAAAATTTTTGTTTTGCATTGCAACGATACAAATTTCATCATAAAGTTTGGTCCATTTTTTGTTTTCAAATTGACAAATTTTTCAATTTTGTTGTGAAATTGTTGTTCAATTTTCAAAAGTCAATTTTGTTGTGAAATTGACAAAATTGATCCAAATTGATCCAAGAAAAAGTACTCAAAAGTATTGACTCGTTTCTGAAAGAAAATCAAAGCTGCACAAGTCTCTTAGCTCCAGATTGAACAACGAACGTGGCATCTTTTGTTTGGAATCTTGTGTAATAAAATGTTATGACAAAATATTCAGAGAACACTTTCTACTGTTCTCTAAACATTTTTAGAAGGATTTCTATCCTTGGGAACTACCTTAACGTCATCTTTTTAATAGTGTTAACACCAGGAACTGAAGTCGCTCCCAACCGTTGAAATTTGTAGTACCCATTCTTGTTCCACCAAAGCTACTATTGTATTCTTGTATTGTCTACTATCGCTAAATCAGTTAATTTTTGAAATTTAAACACTGATTTTCTTAAATATTTATCTACCATTGTCAATGCCCTGAATTTACAAGATCTGACTATTCTTTTGCATTCTTGTATTTATATGAATGAAATCGTGTTAAAGAATTGCAAGAATATTTATCATATTTTGTCAAACGTTTTTGTTTTATATTTTTGAGATAATTGGCCAATAAAATTACTGCATGCTTAGTCATACATTATTGTGATACAATTTTTTTTTAGTTGGGCATAAAAATTCACCACTTTTTTGAAAATATTTAAGGAGGCTCCGTCACGAAAGGTTCAAGAGAAAAAAATAATTTGTAAATATATCGTAGATAAAGTACCCACATTCACGTATGCAAAGTTTCAGGTAAGGTCAACAACTAAATAAGAGAGATAAAAATTGTTAAATTTGAGGATTTTTAACACAGGGCTTATGAAAAAGTTATCCTTAAAAGACTTGTATCAAGTGATATCTTCGCATTCACACAATAGATATTGAACAAAAACTACAGTAACGTTGATCAGGTTATAAGGATTCTAAATGCAATAAAAAACTTTTGGGTCAACGACTTATGTAAAAAGATATTTAATGTTAAAATGTCGAAATACTTGAAGTTCTGACAGGTTTCGCAACTGTATGAAGATTCGGCAGCGTCGCAGAAATCAGGTGTTCTGTATAACGCAGAAGCGCATGCGCGAGATTTAAATCATCAGCTACCTAACCTTACATTCGTTTGTGATTGACGAATAAATAGAAAAGTTAGTTTCATCGTAATAAAATAAATAATTTAATCGATTAATGAAACCAGTTATTTATTTCTCAACAATAATGAAAAATTCATTTTTATTACAAAGTAAACGGACATCTGAGAAATTTCATATCGTGTAGCGTTTATTAAAAATTATAAATATCTTAATAAATTGCTAAAGCAAATATATGTATCTAATCAACTCTTTCTGAGCTGTTGAACTGTTTTATCAATGCATTTGTTCAATAAATAATATACTGTAAACTTTTTTAAAAATCGAAAATTTTGTATACAATGACACGCGACGACCCTCGGTCAGCTGGGTGTCATGAGTACGACAAAGAAATCGGAGGAAAAGAGTGAGATGGAGAATTGCGACGTTGCCATACTTTTCTATGCAGTACCGTAACATAAAATTGTACTAATTTTACGGTACTTATTTATCGATGTACAACTAATAATTTTTGTATAAAATTACCAATAATATGTTTATAATCAACTGTATCATGACAAACATGCAAATTACTAAAAAAAAGGGTCCCTGCTTATGCGTCCACGCAAACCGGCCCTACGTGACGGAGCTTCCTTAAACGATGATGTAACGTTTTTTATGATAAGTGGGGAAATTTAGTTAAATATTTAGATTTTAGACTATTTCTTATTTGTTCAGAAATGTTATTTGCAAAAATTATTGAAAATAAGCAATATTATGTTTTAGTTATTTTCACTGTGTTGATCCACAGAATTTTGCTGATCAATGAATTACGATTAACAGATCAGGCTGTAGCCGGTTATCATATAAAAAAAAATTAATTAAGTTTATACATGTGTTACATAAATTTGGCTTTATGTCGGATTTTTATAGGGTTTTATTGCCTCAATAGCTGAAACATGTTTAGGAATAAATTCTTCTTCAAATCCACATTTGAAACTGGAAATTCCATTATTTACTATTTAATTCTATTAATTTACAAAGGATGCTTTTCTTAACGGGACAGACCTAGTTGGAACGTCAAAAAAAAGGCCTTTTTTCCGATTTTTTTTTGGTCAAACAATAAAATAATTCACAAGTTCTTCCGTTTAAAAGATACATATGTAATGTATATGTTGCAATTTTTTCAACGCAATACATATCGAAATAAGCTGGTGACCGTCAATTGCCGAGGACGCTGCAAAAAAAAACACGGTTTGCGGTGATCAAGCTCACGCTGCAACGGCTCATCTGAAACAAAAAAAACGGAGGGGATTTTTAGTTAATGATATAATGCTCCGGTTGAACGAAGGGTTTTGAAAAATTTCCATTTTTCACAAAATGGCGGCCGTTAAAAGTCAAAAGTGTTTTTTTGACCAAAATATCAGTTCCATTTTTTGCTATTAAAAATAAAAATAATTATCCAAAAAAAAAATCCTTCGTTCATATGGAGGACTACCATGTATAGAAGAAGTGATATAAATTTCAACCCGATCGGTAAAGCCGTTCTCGAGCTACAGTGATCACCGACTTCAAAAACATGGTTTCGAGAAAAACGCACTTGAAGTCCGCTACCTGCTTACCTATGGCTCAGACACGACGTGCTACAAAGTCTTGTATTTCGGCGAATAATGGTCCGATTTACATTTACCTGGGCGGAAAATGTTCGTAAGAGATTCTACTTTTTGAAAATGAAATAAAAAAAAAATCGATTTTTCGAAAATTTTAACTAGGTCTGTCCCGTTAAGAACGGAGATTAAAATCATAAAATTTTGTAAAAACAAAATTTAAGAAAAAAAGATACAATGATTTTATTTCCCTTTGATAACAGGTACAGCCTCAGTTCCTGATCGATTTTTTGGACGAATGTATAAGCAAGTTGAATAGCGATGAGGACAAGACAGGGATGGTTTTGAGCGCAGATAGACAGGATCTTTTGCAGAGATTGGTGGAAAAGAGACGTCAAGCGGAACTAAGTAGAAAGCCAAAAAAACAAGCGCCAATGCCACCGAATTTCGGTACGATATCACCCACTAAAGGAACTTCCTCTACCTTGACGTTAGATCGTCAGGAAGTTGATCTGAGATCATCGCCAAGTAACGCGAGTTACGTAACGGCGAAAACGACCTTGAATTACGAGGGTGATCCGATAGAGCCGAAATTGCAGCAGCACCAAGTCTCGAATTCGAGACGTGGTTCTAACAATGAGAATCGTTCGAGACAAGTGCCACGTCAAAGTTCCTCGGAAACGACGCAACGTACGGAACCTGAACCGGAGGAAGTCCATAAAAGTCCATCACATTCGAACGTTCGACAAAGTCCCAATAATTCTCCGGTTAAAAACAATTCCTCAAGCTCGTGCGAAATCGATTCAAAAGCTGCTTATCATCTTCTCGACGAAGTACGAAGAAACACACAATTGAGCTACGAAATGTCAAAAATAGCTGTTCAAGTTGTTGTTTCAGGACTTCAACAATTATTTCCCAATGGTATGAGTCGGTATTTCGATGCTGTACTTCAACAACTTCAAACACCGATGCCCTCATCAAAATTGAGGATAGAAGAGACTTATGACGCTAATAGATTGAAAATTATTTTTACCGAATTAACTTCTTGCAAAGAAGACGCTCAACAGCGAAGCTGGATGCTCTACGAGGACGAGGCTATCATCGTCGAGTACATCAAAGAACTCACCTCCATTCTCGTTAGTAACTTTTCTTCAATTCCACCAAAATTATTGGTTGACATTTTTAAACCTCCGACTGCAGACGGGTGCAAATTTACACCGCAAATTTTGGATTTTTCCCGAATTCTGTGCAAAACACATTTTTTTCCTCCCTGTAAGCTAGATTATATTTTTTGTTCTAATTTTAATGATGAACAATGATTTGGAAATATTTTGAGGTTTGAAAATAACTCGTGATAAATCAAAATTGGACGTTTTAAGGGGAGCAACCACTTTAGGAGACCGAAAATTAGATGATTTTTTGGATTTTTTTTTATTGTGAAAAAATGAAAATTTCCGCAATTCTGACAATAATTTATTCATATTTTCATACATCTCTGGTAATTTTTTCAAGTTATTTCGTGCATTAATTAAGGTGTAATCCGCTGTGTCCCTTGGTGTGTCCTCATCGTCGTTGTCGATTTGTGGGAATTGTCCAGCTCGCAATTCGCATCTGAAATAGTCCAACAATTTTTTATACATTCTTGAGATGTTTTTTAAGAACATGAACCTAAATTTTGAAAAAAAATCGAGAATTGAATGTTGGAACGTAATGAAAAAAAATGATCGTTTTTTAGCATTTTTCCCCCCGGCATTTTGCAATAATAAATATATTTCAAACAATTTAATCTTTCCAACTTTAGGTTCATGTTTTAATAAATTATATTAGGTAAACGTGTTCCAAATTCGAAGATGATCCATCAATTAGTTTTTGAGTTATGATTCTCGCAAATTGAAAAAATGTCGTTTCGAGAAAAACACGTTTAAAGTTTGAACGCACTTGGGAGTCGAGCGGAGAGTCTTTATCATTTATATACATACCGTTAGAAGGAATCCGAAAGTCGTTTTGAATTTTTCAGGGTGTATTCTTAAGATATTTTGCTAACGATTTATGAAATTAAAAAAAAGAATGGATTTTTTGAAACGTCGAAAGTGGTTGCTCGCCTTAAGCCAGAGATACAAGCGTTTGAAAAGCGGCTGGTGCAAATTAGCACCAGTGTGCAGGCTAAAGCGTCAGAAAATAGTTGTGCCACCGAAGGATTAAGGGTTTTAGATTGTTCTGTTTATTTTGTATATCGCCATAACAGACGAAAAAATATAGAACACTCCATTGTGTCATGAAAAATTACAAAACAGTTGTATGAGGACATTCGATCTTTTGTTAATTATTTCGACTGCCATTGGAACATAAGTTTATCAATGACGTTTAGGGATTTTGGATTAGTGGAAGATTATTAATTTTTTGTTCTGATTAGATCAATTTTGTTATATAAATAAACCTGTTTATGAGCTTGAGAGATTCTAAATTCTTTAAACTTTATTGATTTTTTTTGTACGCTTCAAATTCATAGAGAAATTACACTGTGTAGCAAGAAAAATTGTATCAGGACGTCTAATCTTTTTTAATTACCAGAATCTAAACAATTTCTTCTAACAGACGAATGCTGATGCAAATGTGACGAGGCACGCGCTACGTCAAGATCAGTACAATGGAATATCGACACTTGTACAGTATTATCAGATGGAAGCGAGGTGGACCATTAGACAATTGTTACTTCAATCTTTTGGCGTTATGTGCAGTTTAGATCCAGTCGCGCTGACGATTATGCTGAACAGCATCTTGCCCATGGAACTGGCAAGGTACATGAAGTTCTATTCTTCTGCATCGAAGGGCGCTATCAGTTGCGTGAATGTGAGAGAGATTGCTGAACAGCAGATTCAGTTTTTTTCGGCGGCGCTTGATATTTCGAGAAAAAAAAAGTTACATCTTATTTTCTGATGAAAGGAGAACAACGTACTTTGATTTTTCTCGATAACTCAATTATGCCGGAGAAAAACGCGCAGCAGGATCTTTACCGAGTGAACGACTGATAGACCGCCTTAAAGCTGTTTTAACGCATTTGTTTGTGAAAATACTGATAATAATAATTATTTATTATTCACAGGGACATGAGAAGTAATCCTAGGAATGTTCCAAAACTCAATTATTCTTCGCTGTTGCTGACAATGATTTTTTCCATGGGTGAACCTATGCCTGTAACACATTTGGGTGAGTCGAGTCTATAAAAATTGAGATTTTGAGATTTTAGGCCAACCCTGAATGCTTAAAATGAGACGTAACTTTGAATACTTATTCCGAGTGAAGAATTCGTTTATAAAAAAAAATTGTATGACGTTGGAATCGTTGGAATTACCGCATATATTTATTTTGATCAATATATTTGACAGTTTTTTATTTTACATTGCGACTACAAGATTTCATCTTACTTTCTTTTGACTCGGTTTCACGAACCCATAGACTATCTAGTCTATGGGTCTATCTAGTCTAGACCAACCAAAAAATAGTCGCAATTTGAACAAAATTAGAAAATTGAAAAATTATAAAAACCGAAATCTCGTTGCATTTTTGAACTATCCAAGTTTCAGTATCGTCAATCTATTTAGCGGGTTTTGTTATAGGGCACAATAATTTGATTTAAAATAAAAACCGACTTATTTTAACCCTCAAGGACGTTGTCCTAAGACCCATCCTTTTATTGTATTGCATTAAACTTTCTTTCTGTTTTGAATTTTACGAAGGATACTCATATGTCTGTGTTTTTTTAGAACAATTGGGTCCAGAGTTCATATCGTTTTTACTGGAACTCATAGAGAATCCACCGGACACCGATCTCGAAGAGCAAATACCTGATTTGTTTTTAAATCTCATTCTATCCTACAATCTACAGTTTACTGCCTCGGAAAATATCGTTCTCAAAGCCCTCAGAGAAACGACATCTGCAAAAACATTCACACAAAAAATATTGTTTCTTCTTAACAGAGAGGGTGAGATTTTATTGGTCAAATATACGTTTTTTTTGCATATGGGGGATTTCACATGACATTTTCATTCCGAAATCCGGTCCCTTTTTGATTCATACGATATTTTGATGTTTTTCTATGCAGAAAATCAGCAGATCCGTGTTTTCTCATCTTTTTATTCGACCTTTTTTATTGTTATAACCTACGAGCATTACAACAAAAATGACTAATTTGTACTTTTTTCTAAATTTTACTTTTATTCTATTTTTACTTTTTTTCTAAAGTTCTTTGAGAAAAAAGTACTAAGTTGTAAACAATATATTTTTCCCCACTTTTCTGTAAAAAAAAATTAAATTCTCTATTTTGCCCTATTTCCCATTTTCGTCAAAATTTCGTCAAAAAAAAAAAAATTTGAGAACTAATTTCTAAAAGAAAAAAATTAGCTTCCTCCGATATTACATTTAAAAAACTTTTTGCTTAGTCAAAAAAATTGCGAATGCAAAATGGAAACGAACATTTTTAATAAAAATTCGTTTAGTTGACGAAAGAGTAGACAAATAGAAGAAAAATATTTCTCCAGACGTGATTTACTTTTTTTTTTTAAAAACGACTCAAAAACCGCATATTGTCACGATTCGTTATTTTTATTGCAGTTCTCATAGTTTCCGAGTTATTGCCATCTAAATCCAGAAAGCGAAAGGAACAATTTAGAAATTTAACTGGCAGTCAAAAAAATGGTCAAAACGTAAAATTCAGAAATTCATGTTCGCTTGTTTTGTGTATAGAAAAACATCTTGAAACATTTGCACAAATCACAAGAGGCAGGGTTTCGAAAAGTAAAGTTGGCGTGAAATGCTTGTTACTAGTTTTCAAAAACTTATCGAATTATTCGAGTGAAATCCGTAGAATGAATCTTTTTGATAATATTAATAGAGGATCCCGTGAGAATATTCGATCACGAGCCAGCACCGCCGCATTCCGTGTTAAAGCTTTTTGTTGACCTGTTTGGCAATGACTTCACAGCCTCTATGTTTTACACAAACGATATCAAAGTCCTTATAGACATTGTTCTCCGTCAGCTTTTCGATATTCCTTCGGGAGACAAGGTACGACGAAATCCAAAGTTCTTTGTCCCCATTTTCGGCTTTTTATTTTTGTTCTGCAATAAAATATCTCTGATTTTTTTTTTTTCATATAAGAGGAGACATTATCTGGAACTCTGTCGTCGAGTTTTGCGCACACCCGGATACGATGAGCATCGACATCGATCGGAGGATTTATTAAAATGTTTTACGAGGTTTTTAAAGTTTCTCACGATTATGAATTATCGATCGAGTTTCGTTAATTACATGAAAAATTTGTTTCTTTAATTTAGGATATTCTGCGAAGAAACGCCCGAGAGTCAAGGAGATCAGCATCTCGTTCGTGAAATAAGCAACGAATTTCCAAATCTCTTCAAAATGTGACATTTACTCTCGGACTCTCCTCATGGGGAGCTCGACTACGAAGACGATGATCTGCAGACGCTCGTATAAAAAAGATGCACACATAGACACAGAAAAACACAGACAATTGAAACAAGAAAAAATGACACGTAGCGTTAAGTATTTTTTTATCGCACTCATTTTTTTGAGCGTTATTTAATGTGATATTGTTTTTGAACATTTATTCGTCTCAGAAAGTTTAGATATATTTTTTTTTGAGAATCTTCCTCGACGCGGTGCACTTTTAGCAGAAAATGTTAGTGAAACTTAATGGGTACGACGTTTGCGATGCTGGTTTATATTCTTGTTATTCCATATTTTTTCCTATGCTATTTTTTTGACCTTGCATGGCCAAACCGGTGATATTATTTTGTAATAAATTTGTCGTTGTATATAGCAGCTCGTATATAATCGAAAGACATTTACATTCCAAATTCTATAGTCCGCAATTTACTTTGGACTATAAATATACGAATTACTTGTTTGGATTAACTTGAAGAGAAAAATCGTGAAATCGAATCTTGTACAAATCTCCTGTGTCGTCTGGATGATGAATTACGTGAACAAGTAATAAAATCTGGACACTTCTTCCCCTGGTAGAAACTGTACGACGACGAGTATGTGCGTAAAACTCTTCTCTAGTCGGTAATTATCGTTATATTTAAACGCTAAAAGTGTTCTAAGTCACATTATAACCGATATTTAAAATTCTATATAAATCTTATATATATGTAGATTTTTGGAGAATTCGGTCACGAGATAAATTTCGACTCTACATAGACAGATATCTACGTTATTATCCGCGTGCCATACAAATTTGTCGCGTTGGTAGGAAGAGAAAACAAATAATGATAAATTTAAAAAATACACAATTGGACTCGACAAATAGTAAATTTATAAACAAAATTACTTATACATTCTTAATTAGAGGTGAAATCCAGTTGCAATTGTAATTTGCATTTTCTTGATCAGTATAAACTTAAAAATTACGATTAAGAGATTTCACGAATGAAAAAAATTGCTATAAATAATCTGAAATTTTTTACTATTCTTCATTTATTTTTGTTCGACATTTTGAATACTAGTGATTTGACCTACCTTGCGGAAGTTCTGCTTTCAAAATTTTGTCCAACTGTCGACCTATTTTTCAACCTAAAGTAATCGAGAATTTTATTAAAATAAACTAGAGTTTTGTTACGCATTGTTTACTTTATTTGAAATTCTTTGAATCAATCGCGCCGAAAGATTTCGCAATTTTCCAGAAAATTCAATTATATTTGAGAAATTCCAGAAAAATTTTTTGATTTTACGAAATATATCGTCAAATAATCTAGAATTTTCCTATTTAGAAGGTCCTGTTATTTCCTTTTAGAATGTTCTGAAATAATTAAGAAAATTTGATTAAAAAATTTCTTGATATTGAGATTCTGCAATATAATCTCGAATTTTCAATTGCATTCTGTCTTGTTCTAGAAACTTCTAGAAATTTATTATTTCTGAACATACGTCTCAAATAATATTTACCCAAGTACTTTCTTCTGGTAAACAAGCGTACTCTACAAAAATTTCAAGCTTCGTTCTTCAGCTAGGAGTCGATTCTTTTCGAGCTTTGCTTACACAATTTTTCATGAATTTTATGAGTTTAGCAAATCATGAAATATGAATTTCATGAGATTAGTAAATCAGAAAGAATGGCATAGGGTAAAGTACCCACTTGCTGGACATGCACCATACTGATAAAAAAATTTATTTGATCCAAGTAATCGTATCCAAGTAAGTCTATTGACTGAAGACAAATGAATTTTTCTTCGCAATGAATAAATATAGACACTGCCCCAAATCAATCAATTTCGAGCGAAACATATTTATTTCAATCAAAGATGGATTTTCTATTTAATCGGAATACCGAATTATTCGATAATATACAAATAATCAATTTACTTGTATCAAATACATTTTTTTAACAGTTCAGTAGTCGGTTTTTTTATACTTTGCATAAGTGGGAAGGCTGTGGAAAAGATTAAAGTATGAAAAAGGTTGACCTTTGATGCATGGCTGGCGACTGGGTACTTTACCCTGTAATTAAGGTAATATCGCTGCTCCACACTTGTCAAATGACTGCTAAATTTTCAAAATACATTTATGCAAAGTTCAATGCACTAATTAAATTAATGAAGGTTGATGTGTATTACAGCATGTCTTATTAACTTAAAAAAAATTCAATAACGATGGATTTGCGAATTCATCAACTCATAACTGAAAAACACTGATGTTATCGGTTGCATTGGCTTTAAAAAAATATGGATTGTATATTGAACATTTTAAAACAAGGAATTACCGTATTGACAAACAAAATCTAATAATTAAAAAAAAACTACCCTGGAAAATGTGAATTTGCCGAATTTTGAACTTTTCATTACAAAAACATTGGGGTCATTTAGACCCCACGCGATCAGGGTGGAATTCATTGTTTTTTTCTCCAAATTTGTCAAAACGCAATGAACTGAATTTCTAATTTTATTAAACTCTGAGTAAGAATGTATACGTGTCAAACATTTGAATCTGCATTCACCTAGTCGGACAAATCAACAAAAGAAAATTAAAAGGATTGATACTTATGCATGAGGCATTCCATGCTAAACCGACCAGACGGTAACCCCGACCATTTTTGATTTTGTCGAATTTTTTTTATTTTCAAGTAACTACTGAAAGGAGTTTTTAGATTTTTTTTTAGATTTTTACCTCAACCCGTTTAAAAATAATGATTTTTTCAAAATTTCGCATGAATTCTTTTTAAATGTTCATAGCTTTTTCAACAACAGAGATATCAAAATAAAATAGTTAGTCATTTTTTTCGATTTGAATTCTAGTTTCTTAAAAAAAATATGAAAAAATTATCAAAAGTCAATTTCATATGTCTTTTTCAGTTTTAACCCATTAACGCCGAGGTGATCAGAATTTTTACTAACTTTTCAACGTGTTTATTTATTATGTTATCGGTCCAAAAAAATAATGCAATACCTCTATTCCTACGCGGAATTCGATGCTCTTTCAGAATCTGAGCTCAAAATTTCGATTAGACACCGAGAAAAAAAAATATGGCCGATTTAAACGTGAAAAACGTGAAAATTTTCGAAAAAAAATTTTTTTCGCATTTTTTTTCACAATGATACCGCAAAGCTATCAACTTTTTACCATGATCAGAGGTGATCATGGCACTCGAACATTAAGAGGAATTTTTTTCAGAAAAATTCATCGACGCGTTTTTTCAAAATGGCGGCGAGAATGAAAAAATTTTATAAAAATCTTAATCTATCGGTTTCTTCAAAACTATAAACTTGAGAAAAAAAATTCTAAGAACAAAAATGGCTTAAAATTAGTCGAAGAATACTCTTAAATTTTTTCAGAATTTTTGAAAACAATTTTTAATTTTCGAAAATTTCAAAAAATCCAATTTTTCAAAAGTACCTGAAAAATTTTTGGAAAAATTTGAGAGTGTTCCTTGACTAATTTTAAGACTTTTTTGTTGTTAAAAATTCTTTCGTAAAGTCTATAGGTTTAGAGAAAAAAAATTTTCTTGAATGGTACATAAAATTTTGTTTCTATCTACCACTACAAAATTCACGAACAAACTCGTATATCCTTTCACTTGTGCATGGACACATATGTTGTATACAATTTTTACATGAATTATAGGTAAAGCATATAAAAAAAATATTAGTTTTCACTTTTTCAATACATTTGTTATGTCACGAAAACGTTCAAAATCTTCTGCTTCATTGCATGCAGAGTATGAATCAGATTATTCGGATAGTGATTCCGACGAAAACATTTTGATTCCGAATGCAGACAATTCAGGCTCCGATGATTCTGATTCCGATTGTGATTCGATATCTGATTCAGATTCTGAACATGAATTCACAATACCAAATATTACTTATAAAAAAGCTTGTGCTACTTATTCTGAAAACTTAAATAAACTTGAAAAAAATCACGAATTCATTTGGATCGATGGCGAGAAATCATATCCAAATACTTGTGAAGAAACAATATTATTATCTGAAGCTACAAAAAAGAATATACAGGCGTGCGAGCCTTTCCAATTGTTTGAAACCTTTTTTTCCGCCGAAATGAAACAATATATAATTGATGCGTCTAAAGAGAATAATTATGATCTGAAATTACAAGATCTTGACACCTTTATAGGTATAGTTATTTTCAGTTCATTCAATAAAAGAAAGTCTCAGAGAGATTATTGGTCATCTGATCCATTCTTATCTAGTGAAATTGTTTCTTCTGCAATGACTCGCGATAAGTTTGAAGAAATCAAGTCTAAAATAAAATATTCAAAAGCTGAAGACAAGGATCCAAACGATAGAGGGTGGCGGGTTCGTTCGATGTTGAAACTTTTCCAAAACAACCTCCTAAAGTTCGGAATATGGAAAACTTCTATATCTATTGATGAATTGATGGCCAAGTCTTATGCAAAAACTGTTTTGAAACAATTTATTCGAGGGAAACCAATAAGGTTTGGTTTGAAATTTTGGGGTTTATGCACTTCAGAAGGCTATCTACTAAATTTAGATCTATATTGCGGTAAAAATTCCCAAACCGGAAACAAATTAGTAAAATGTGCTTTAGGTACTTGTGTAGTATTGCATTTATTAGAACCTTTTTTTCGGCTAATAAATTATAATAAAATCCCTGCATTTCATTTGTACTTTGATAATTTTTTTACAAATATGGATTTAATTTTACACTTGCAAAAATTACGTTTGAAATGCACTGGCACTATCGGAGACAATCGAGTCAAAGAAAAGAATATACTTGAAAAGAAAGCTCCACGAGGTACTTATATTGTAAAACATGATCGAAATAGTGGCATAAATTTCATCACTATTATGGATTCGAAGCCCGTTTCAATAGCTTCAACTGCTGCAGGTGTAAGTCCACTATCAACTTCGAGAAGATATAGTTCAGAGGCTCGATCCAAAACTGATATACCTTTTCCGCAAGCTTTTCATTTGTACAACAAATTTATGGGTGGTGTTGACGTGCATGATGGACACTGCAATAATGTACTTCCAAGTATACGTTCCAAAAAAAGGACATGGGTCATTTTTATAAGATTTATACAGGCATCCATTACAAATGCCCACGTAATTTTCAATGCTACACGTGATGGAAAGAAAAAAAGTGGAATAAAAGAGTTAACTACTTCAATTGCTAAATATTATATTCAAAAAGGTCAAACAAGTAAAACACTTCATACACGATCTAATAGGGACAAATTAAAAAATTGTTCAAATGAAAAATGTCCAATAAGAACAAGGATCTATTGTGAAAAATGCAATCTATATGTATGCAATAATTGTTGGGCAAAAAAGCACTGATAAAAGAAATGTTAAAATGAAAGACAAGAAGACTCACGAAAAGAAGCACTCCGAAACGTGAGAGGCAAGGGGACTCACGAAAAAAAAGCACCCCGAAACGTGAGAGGCAAGGGGACTCACGAAAAAAAAGCACCCCGAAATGTGAGAGGCAAGGGGACTCACGAAAAAAAAGCACCCCGAAACGTGAGAGGCAAGGGGACTCACGAAAAAAAGCACCCCGAAACGTGAGAGGCAAGGGGACTCACGAAAAAAAGCACCCCGAAACGTGAGAGGCAAGGGGACTCACGAAAAAAAGCACCCCGAAACGTGAGAGGCAAGGGGACTCACGAAAAAAAGCACCCCGAAACGTGAGAGGCAAGGGGACTCACGAAAAAAAGCACCCCGAAACGTGAGAGGCAAGGGGACTCACGAACAAAAAGCACCCCGAAACGTGAGAGGCAAGGGGACTCACGAAAAAAAAGCACCCCAAAGGAAACAAAGTTCTACCACGTCCACGCCGTTGTCTCTGGGTAATGCTAAGAGTAGAAAAAAACAATGTATATGCACAGAATCAGAAAAGAAGTAGTCAAGGAACACTTGAAGGAAATTTTTCCAAAAATTTTTCAGGTATTTTTGAAAAATTGGATTTTTTGAAATTTTCGAAAATTAAAAATTGTTTTCAAAAATTCTGAATAAATTTAAGAGTATTCTTCGACTAATTTTAAGCCATTTTTGTTCTTAGAAATTTTTTTCTCAAGTTTATAGTTTTGAAGAAACCGATAGATTAAGATTTTTATAAAATTTTTTCATTCTCGCCGCCATTTTGAAAAAACGCGTCGATGAATTTTTCTGAAAAAAATTCCTCTTAACCCATTAACGCCGAGGTGATCAGAATTTTTACTAACTTTTCAACGTGTTTATTTATTATGTTATCGGACCAAAAAAATAATGCAATACCTCTATTCCTACGCGGAATTTGATGCTGTTTCAGAATCTGAGCTCAAAATTTCGATTAGACACCGAGAAAAAAAAATATGGCCGATTTAAACGTGAAAAACGTGAAAATTTTCGAAAAAAAATTTTTTTTGCATTTTTTTTCACAATGATACCGCAAAGCTATCAACTTTTTACAATGATCAGAGGTGATCATGGCACTCGAACATTAAGAGGAATTTTTTTCAGAAAAATTCATCGACGCATTTTTTCAAAATGGCGGCGAGAATGAAAAAATTTTATAAAAATCTTAATCTATCGGTTTCTTCAAAACTATAAACTTGAGAAAAAAATTTCTAAGAACAAAAATGGCTTAAAATTAGTCGAAGAATACTCTTAAATTTTTTCAGAATTTTTGAAAACAATTTTTAATTTTCGAAAATTTCAAAAAATCCAATTTTTCAAAAATACCTGAAAAATTTTTGGAAAAATTTCCTTCAAGTGTTCCTTGACTACTTCTTTTCTGATTCTGTGCATATACATTGTTTTTTTCTACTCTTAGCATTACCCAGAGACAACGGCGTGGACGTGGTAGAACTTTGTCTCCTTTGGGGTGCTTTTTTTTCGTGAGTCCCCTTGCCTCTCACGTTTCGGGGTGCTTTTTTTTCGTGAGTCCCCTTGCCTCTCACGTTTCGGGGTGCTTTTTTTCGTGAGTCCCCTTGCCTCTCACGTTTCGGGGTGCTTTTTTTTCGTGAGTCCGCTTGCCTCTCACGTTTCGGGGTGCTTTTTTTTCGTGAGTCCCCTTGCCTCTCACGTTTCGGGGTGCTTTTTTTCGTGACCCCTTGCCTCTCACGTTTCGGGGTGCTTTTTTTCGTGAGTCCCCTTGCCTCTCACGTTTCGGGGTGCTTTTTTTCGTGAGTCCCCTTGCCTCTCACGTTTCGGGGTGCTTTTTTTCGTGAGTCCCCTTACCTCTCACGTTTCGGGGTGCTTTTTTTTCGTGAGTCCCCTTGCCTCTCACGTTTCGGGGTGCTTTTTTCGTGAGTCCCCTTGCCTCTCACGTTTCGGGGTGCTTTTTTTTCGTGAGTCCCCTTGCCTCTCACGTTTCGGGATGCTTTTTTTCGTGAGTCCCCTTGCCTCTCACGTTTCGGGGTGCTTTTTTTTCGTGAGTCCCCTTGCCTCTCACGTTTCGGGGTGCTTTTTTTCGTGAGTCCCCTTGCCTCTCACGTTTCGGGGTGCTTTTTTTCGTGAGTCCCCTTGCCTCTCACGTTTCGGGGTGCTTTTTTTCCTGAGTCCCCTTGCCTCTCACGTTTCGGGGTGCTTTTTTTCGTAAGTCCCCTTGCCTCTCACGTTTCGGGGTGCTTTTTTTTGTGAGTCCCCTTGCCTCTCACGTTTCGGGGTGCTTTTTTTCGTGAGTCCCCTTGCCTCTCACGTTTCGGAGTGCTTCTTTTCGTGAGTCTTCTTGTCTTTCATTTTAACATTTCTTTTATCAGTGCTTTTTTGCCCAACAATTATTGCATACATATAGATTGCATTTTTCACAATAGATCCTTGTTCTTATTGGACATTTTTCATTTGAACAATTTTTTAATTTGTCCCTATTAGATCGTGTATGAAGTGTTTTACTTGTTTGACCTTTTTGAATATAATATTTAGCAATTGAAGTAGTTAACTCTTTTATTCCACTTTTTTTCTTTCCATCACGTGTAGCATTGCAAATTACGTGGGCATTTGTAATGTATGCCTGTATAAATCTTATAAAAACGACCCATGTCCTTTTTTTGGAACGTATACTTGGAAGTACATTATTGCAGTGTCCATCATGCACGTCAACACCACCCATAAATTTGTTGTACAAATGAAAAGCTTGCGGAAAAGGTATATCAGTTTTGGATCGAGCCTCTGAACTATATCTTCTCGAAGTTGATAGTGGACTTACACCTGCAGCAGTTGAAGCTATTGAAACGGGCTTCGAATCCATAATAGTGATGAAATTTATGCCACTATTTCGATCATGTTTTACAATATAAGTACCTCGTGGAGCTTTCTTTTCAAGTATATTCTTTTCTTTGACTCGATTGTCTCTGATAGTGCCAGTGCATTTCAAACGTAATTTTTGTAAGTGTAAAATTAAATCCATATTTGTAAAAAAATTATCAAAGTACAAATGAAATGCAGGGATTTTATTATAATTTATTAGCCGAAAAAAAGGTTCTAATAAATGCAATACTACACAAGTACCTAAAGCACATTTTACTAATTTGTTTCCGGTTTGGGAATTTTTACCGCAATATAGATCTAAATTTAGTAGATAGCCGTCTGAAGTGCATAAACCCCAAAATTTCAAACCAAACCTTATTGGTTTCCCTCGAATAAATTGTTTCAAAACAGTTTTTGCATAAGACTTGGCCATCACTTCATCAATAGATATAGAAGTTTTCCATATTCCGAACTTTAGGAGGTTGTTTTGGAAAAGTTTCAACATCGAACGAACCCGCCACCCTCTATCGTTTGGATCCTTGTCTTCAGCTTTTGAATATTTTATTTTAGACTTGATTTCTTCAAACTTATCGCGAGTCATTGCAGAAGAAACAATTTCACTAGATAAGAATGGATCAGATGATCAATAATCTCTCTGAGACTTTCTTTTATTGAATGAACTGAAAATAACTATACCTATAAAAGTGTCAAGATCTTGTAATTTCAGATCATAATTATTCTCTTTAGACGCATCAATTATATATTGTTTCATTTCGGCGGAAAAAAAGGTTTCAAACAATTGGAAAGGCTCGCACGCCTGTATATTCTTTTTTGTAGCTTCAGATAATAATATTGTTTCTTCACAAGTATTTGGATATGATTTCTCGCCATCGATCCAAATGAATTCGTGATTTTTTTCAAGTTTATCTAAGTTTTCAGAATAAGTAGCACAAGCTTTTTTATAAGTAATATTTGGTATTGTGAATTCATGTTCAGAATCTGAATCAGATATCGAATCACAATCGGAATCAGAATCATCGGAGCCTGAATTGTCTGCATTCGGAATCAAAATGTTTTCGTCGGAATCACTATCCGAATAATCTGATTCATACTCTGCATGCAATGAAGCAGAAGATTTTGAACGTTTTCGTGACATAACAAATGTATTGAAAAAGTGAAAACTAATATTTTTTTTATATGCTTTACCTATAATTCATGTAAAAATTGTATACAACATATGTGTCCATGCACAAGTGAAAGGATATACGAGTTTGTTCGTGAATTTTGTAGTGGTAGATAGAAACAAAATTTTATGTACCATTCAAGAAAATTTTTTTTCTCTAAACCTATAGACTTTACGAAAGAATTTTTAACAACAAAAAAGTCTTAAAATTAGTCAAGGAACACTCTCAAATTTTTCCAAAAATTTTTCAGGTACTTTTGAAAAATTGGATTTTTTGAAATTTTCGAAAATTAAAAATTGTTTTTAAAAATACTGAAAAAATTTAAGAGTATTCTTCGACTAATTTTAAGCCATTTTTGTTCTTAGAATTTTTTTTCTCAAGTTTATAGTTTTGAAGAAACCGATAGATTAAGATTTTTATAAATTTTTTTCATTCTCGCCGCCATTTTGAAAAAACGCGTCGATGAATTTTTCTGAAAAAAATTCCTCTTAATGTTCGAGTGTCATGATCACCTCTGATCATTGTAAAAAGTGGATAGCTTTGCGGTATCATTGTGAAAAAAAATGCGAAAAAAATTTTTTTTCGAAAATTTTCACGTTTTTCACGTTTAAATCGGCCATATTTTTTTTTCTCGGTGTCTAATCGAAATTTTGAGCTCAGATTCTGAAAGAGCATCGAATTCCGCGTAGGAATAGAGGTATTGCATTATTTTTTTGGTCCGATAACATAATAAATAAACACGTTGAAAAGTTAGTAAAAATTCTGATCACCTCGGCGTTAATGGGTTAATCCAAAAATATTTTTTTTTCAAAACTTGGGCCGTTTTGATTTTTTTGAAAAAAATCACCATTTTTCTAGACATATTTTAACATGTCTCAAAAAATTCACAGCTTGTGATATCCATACCTTCATTTCTTATTTTTTACCACGTGCAAACCACTAATTATTAGTTGTCAATCCTGAATTATATTTTTTAATTATTTTTTTCCACCCATAATTCCATTTCTTAAGAAATTATGAATAGAAATAAGAATAAAGAAAATATTGGAACTGATTTCTATGTTTTCTTCAATTTTCAACCAAACATTTTTTTCACAACTTGGGCCATTTTGATTTTTTTGAAAAAATTCACCATCTTTCACGACATATTTTTACATGTCCCAAAAAATTCGCAGCTTGTGATATTCATGAATAAGGATTAATAATTAATAATCATTGATTTACATGTGGATATCACAAGCTGCAAATTTTTCGGGACGTGTAAAAATGTGTAGTGAAAGATGATGAATTTTTTTCAGAACAATCAAAATGACCCAAGTTGTGAAAAAAAATGTTTAATTGAAAACTGAAAAAAAAACATGGAAATCAGTTCCAATATTTTTAATTTTTTTTCTATTCATAATTTCTTAAGGAATGGAATTATGAGTGGAAAAAAATATAATTCAGGATTGACAAGTAATAATTATTGGTTTACACGTGGTAAAAAATAAGAAAAAAATAAAAGGTATAGGTATCACAAACTGTGAATTTTTAAAGACATGTAAAAATATGTCTAGAAAAATGGTGATTTTTTTCAAAAAAATCAAAACGGTCCAAGTTTTGGAAAAAAAAATATTTTTAGATTAAAATTTAAAAAAAACATGAATTTGACTTTTGATCATTTTTTGTATTTTTTTACAATTCAAGACGAAAAAAATGACTTACTATTCTATTTTGATAACTCTGTTGTTGAAAAAGCTATGAACATTTTAAAAAATTTCGTGCGATTTTTTGAAAAATTTATTATTGTCAAACGGGTTGAAATAAAAATCTAAAAAAATTCCTAAAAACTCCTTTCAGTAGTTTGTAGAAAATAAAAAAATTTCAACAAAATCAAAAATGGTTGGGATCACGGACTAGTCGGTTTGGCATGGAATGCCCAATATATAAATTCGCCAGTTATCGGAATGCACCGTTATGTTTGCGATTATGTCAATTATTGAGAGGAATATAAATCTATAAAACTATTGTGAATTTGACGGAATGGTTGAAAGTAAATGAGACATTTTTAATAAATAAAACAGTTGAAAATGAATAAAAACACTGGACGCAAAGTAAATTGTTTTTTCTATGAGTTTTATTAACAACAATAAATACTGTCCCTGGAAATATCGCAGGCACCATTTCCGTGATAATTCAGTGTGTCCTATGTGATAACAAAAAAAAATTAAAGTGCGTACGAAAGGATATTTCTTTGTTTGTTTTTTTACATTTTAGCAGCCAGAAGAAAACATAATAATTATCGTAAATCATTATTTGTGATCGATTATATTATTGGTCTTAAAAACGAAGTGTCATGTCGTAACGTTTATTGTAGTTTTTTTGTTCGTATTTACTCGATCAATTGCTTCGATATATTCAAATCATTCGATAGACATAACTTTGGCACAGATGGTTGTTTTTTTTTTCTTTTAATATTGACACGACGTTTATTTTGGCATGAGTACCTTCTTATTCTCCGGTCATCATTTCCATGAATTCTGAAACGATAAAACCATTTTTAGACGCGGTTAAAAAGTCGTAATAAACGTGTATCTTATTTATTTATGACTCTTTCGAAAAAAAAAAAAAACAAATCTAAGATCTCTAGCGAGATTTTTTTTTTGCTTCGAAATATTAAAACGATACGTGACATATTCAACGAAAATAATGGTGGAATGCCAAATCCTTGATACTGAACTTGGAAAAAGAGGGGGGGGGGGGGGGGGGGGAGAGAGAGAGAGAGAGAGGAAGCAAAAGTTATTATATCGAAATTACGCAACTACGCAGATCGTGAGAAATATCAAAATATTTATGCAAAATTCATTTGCTTCGATATTTTGACTTGAATATTTCGAAAATTATAGTCACTCTAGACCACGCACTGCATATAAAAATAAATTCAATTGAAATTTCATGTTTCAAGAACAGTTCGTAGTGATTAATGATAAATGTTTATTTCCGGTGACATAAAAAATATTCCCCAGAGCGAAACATACGTTTAAAAATATATGTTCGAGCTGCAGACGTTTTCTTTATTTCCGTGCTATTACTATATATATTTGGAAAAATACAAAAAAAATCTAAAAACAAAATCATAAAGTTCATCTAAAAAAATTAATTTAATTCATACAATTCGTCTGGAAAAATATTCAACGTGTTTTTGTAGTTTCTAACAGTTTCGTTTATTCGGAAAAAAACGAGGTCGTTGAAAGAAAGTAAATATAAAAAATGATTTGATCATACGAAAAATTTCGTAAGTGAGACCCACCCGAAATTCAATCGCGAGTTATAAAATGTTGTTAGAGTATTGATACAGAAGAAGATAATTTTTTTTTTTCCTTGACGCGCATAAAAATAGCCAGTCAGTGCGTACGTGATGATCGTTCCAGTTCTCGCTCTCTTTTTCAACTCCCCTTGTGACGTATAAATAAAGCTTTTACATTTTGAGGGGGCGGACTCAACGCTCGAAAGTAAAAAAAAAAGTGTTTCATTTTTTTTTCATGGGCTAGAATAAAAATTACCGAATTTCAACATTTTTCTGCGTTAAAAAAATCAAAACATGTTGGTCTTGTGATCCTACGCTTAATTTATATTTTTTTTTCACTTCTCGCTCAATTTTACGTAATTATCGATGCTGGGCATTAACGATTTCGATTAGTGAGCGATGAAAAAAATGGATAAACTTACCATCAAAATCGACGGTTCCCGATCCATCGGAATCAATTTCCTCGATCATTATGTCGAGTTCCTCGTCCGTGAGTTGGTCATCAAGTTCCCTAAGGATCTCCCGCAAACACGTCGTAGGGATGTATCCATTGCCTGTGAAAAATAATAAGTTGGAAGAAATTAAAAATTGCGAGTTCGATCTTGCTAAAGTGGAGTCCCCTATTTAATCTTACAGGATCCGAATAAATACGAAAAATACGTTTCATTTTCATAAAAAAAAAAAAACTCAAAAAACTGTTTATCTTGTGTCTGCCTCAAAATAATTATTTTTCACCAATCATAATAATTCCCAATTGAAAGACTAATAAAGATTTTTTTTGTCAAATTATTTCATATTTTTACGTCAAATAATTACGGAGACAGAAGGGAGCAAAGATTTTTAAGAGTCTATAAAAATCACAGCGGACGACCTTTGCGAATATTTTTTTCAAAAGATATTTTTTATTAGGTTTCTAATCACCTTTTCGAACGACGCCCATTTTAAAAGAGGTGCGGAAAATTTAATTTTTCATCACCTTCAAAAGATAAAAGTTTTAGAAATCTTTTTCTTTGTTTTTCGTGTTACTTATTTCTCTGGGTTCCTTAAATGTATTTGCATACTAAATTTTATTTCGACATTTTGAAAACTGTAAGAGTGCTGTAATATTCATGAGAAGTCCTAAAAAATTCAATTCATTGTATTTTGTTTAGCTCGATTTTGACAGGGACAATTTATTATCCGGACTGGTAAAACGAAAATTGAAGCTAGTAGTAAAGGTCTATAAAAGTCCGGCGTGGTCTAGCGGTGCAAGTAGTTCAGGGTGTTGTGCGCAACGGCAAGAGAGAGATGAATAAGGGGATCAGTAGAAACGGTCTGTATTGGCCAGACGCTTTCCTCGATAACTTCGAGCTCGAAGCCAAAAGTGTCTCGAGTCTTTTAAAATAATACGGACTGATTCGTGGCATTGTGAAATCGTTTTCCCGAAGATTCTTCTCTGCCTTTTTGTCTCTGTCGGAATGCCGCGAAAGCAAAAATATCTTATACGTAAAAGGGAGAAAATAAATAAAAAAAAAAAAGATTCTACGTGCGTCAGTCAGTTTTTGGAAGTGTCATAAGAAGGTGTTCGATTTATGATGAGCGACACTTCCTGCGGAACACAACTGCTCGAAAATTTCGTTGCGCAAAAGTGTCCCATGTATATGAACAGGTGGATCCTTTCATATTTAGCTCTGGCAAACGAAATTTTTGTGTTTCGAATCGCAGAGACGAATCGATAATACTTGAAAATCTCGCGTCTCCTCGTAGATAAATAGTTTTAGGACTGTTAGGCGTTAAATCGTTGATCGATCTGTTTCACTGTAAAATTGGCGCCATCATGAATTCAGAACGCTCTTACGCAAATCGGTCAGAGTCGCAAAGTGACAAGATTTTTGATAGAAATCCAAAAACCCAAAAATTCTCATTATTCTTTGAAAAACAAGCAAAAGTCAACGTTCCTCATGGTTAATCAAGCTTCGTGAGAACATCTCTCTTTCGTCGTGAAATTTATCGACTATATACTGTCCCCGTAATGATTAATCGCAATATTTCGTTGGCCCAAATATTCTGATTGCATCAGAAGAAAGGCGCAAGCGAGAACGATTCGTTGGTATCAAGTTGATGCGGCGAATTTATTTGAATGACATAAATTTCTTGCTCGAGTGTATGATTAATAAATAACAGTTATATAGTTTCCTCGGTCGATCTAAAGTGTATTTATGACTAAATAAAGTCTTGGTTTGGCCATAAATTTATTTGGACGCTCGTAAAGTGGGTTGGTTAAATTGGAGCGTTTTTTTTGGTCCCTGTAGTTAAGTAGAGCGATTGGACAATATACGTAAAGAGAAATTCACTATAAAAAAGCGGACAAGTGCGAGTTGAACTCGCGTGTAGAGGGTTCCGTACGATGGATATGTTATCGACCATGTTTTTTTAAATCTGACCCAAATTTCTTTGTGGTAACTAAAAATTTTAAGACCACAAACTTCTTATAGGCTTTCCTGTAATCTATGAGTAAAGAACTATTTTTTGTATTTTTTTTTCAAAATTTTAGGCTCAGTAGTTTCGGAGATAAGGGGGGGGGGGGATGGTCAATTTTCATCTAATTTCTTAAATAACTTTAAAACTATGCATTTTAAAATTATAAAAAAAATATATTTGAGACCCTCACAACAAGCCCTTTCATTTAATATGTCACACGGTACAGTTTGCAAAACTTTTTTTTTAATTTTCTAATTTGCCCCCCAAAAATGACCCCCATATTCAAAATTCATTTATTTACGTTACACGTCCGTGTTTGGGTCACAGAAATTCATATGTGTACCAAATTTTAAATTAATCGGTCCAGTAGATTCAGAGCAAATTGGCTGTGACAGACGGACAGACAGACAGACAACACAAGTGATCCTATAAAGGTTCCGTTTTTTTTCATTTGGACGTACGGATCCCTAAAAAGGGAGTGGATCGAGATTTTAGGTTCGTAGTTCATATAGTAAAGTATGAGATTAAAAGTTGACCACTCACCGACAATAAAATTGCCCACAAACCAGCTTTTCTCTTTTAATTTTCATTCTATCTCTCTTCAATTTTCCTTCGTCATATATAAATATATACATATATATTCATTGGATAGCTAATACGATGGTTTAACTGTGAATATTCCTGGAGCATTTGGCTATTCCTGTTCCTACCGGTATTCTCCTCCTTTCTCTCGATCCGTCTGACTACTTGTGCGAGTTTTATTAACGCTCAACTTAGCTTTCCAGCCCCCTAAACTCGTTGCTCTTGCCGAAGGCAGTCTTTTACCGTTTTGTTAAGAGCTCCGTCTTTTCTCCTCGCCGCACACGTACGCACACCCTCATTTTGCCTCGCATTGGCCGCGATCCAATCGGACGGAAAAACAAAAAAGAAAATTGTGCCGAACTGAGCTAACTCTAGTCATACACGCGTCGATCATCCAAAGTCTCTATAGCACCATTTACATCGTCCAGGTTTTTAATCGGTCTGACATAAGCGAGAATTTCATGATCAAGAAGAATGTGGGCTTGACATATTTTAGCATCATAGTGGCTTCGAAAAAACGACGAATACTGCAATTGTTTTCTCGAACGTTTTAGAACGGATGAAACTAAAAACTGTAATCGTGTCTTATGTGTGCCCTGAATTGTTTTATAATTTATGGTATCTTGAAAGTTTGAAAATGTCGGGAATTTAATAAATATCATGATTGCTGGGGAGTTTTGAGCTTCTGCAAGTTTTATAAGCTTTGAATCTACGAAAAATGTCAAATTTTGAAATTCCTGGAGTTCTTGGAATTTTGGAGCTCGAAGTTCCGTTCCTACGGAACAATGAATCGAAGAAGTTCTTTTTTTTTTGTATTCGAGCTTACCTTCTTTATCGTAGAGCCTGAACGCTTCCCGCAATTCTTTCTCTAGAGCTTCCGCATCCTCCTCAACAATGAATTTGGCTGCCAGCGTCACGAACTCATCAAATTCCAATCTTCCCGATTCTGAGCGATGAAAAAACGAATAAGCATTTTAATTTCACATAAATACTCTTCATTAATTATTAATCTTCAAAATATTAAAACGTTTTTTTCAGCGTTTAGAGGATGGTGAAGAGTAAAAACATTGGCTCACTGTCAGCATCGACTTCATCGATGAGTTCGTCAAGAATTTTCTTGTTGAACGGTTGTCCCATAAGTCTGAGAATATCAGCCACCATATCGGTGGGAATACTTCCGCTCTTTTCCCTGTCGAAACTGTCGAATGCTTTGCGCAACACTGTACGAATGAAAAAAAAAAAAGAAAAAAAAACAAAAAAATGTTATGACAGATCGGAAGAAATCGAGATTAAAAATAATAGCAGCAGTCGAATAATGTTCTGAAGGAAATTATTCACAGTTAGGATCTCTGATCCATTTTTTAAGTATGAAAAATAAATTTGATAACCAAGCATCGTACGTATTAAAAAAGTGTTTATAGAAACACTGTTTACGCAGACAAGGGGGTGTGAAAAAAATGTGAAGAGTTTGAATCTTGGGAGGCAGGAAACATTGCAGATTAACGTTAGATCCTTCCAGGAGTGATTTTATCGTGGCTCAAAAGAGAGATAGAGAGAGAGAGAGAGAGAGAGAGAGAGAGAGAGAGAGATGTGGAAAGAGAGAGAGAAGTGGAGAGAGAGAGAGAGAGAGAGAGATTGTCGACGCCAATGCGGTTCGGATTTAGATCGGATGTTAATGCCCTTCTTCCATTCCCTCTCGTGCGAGATTCTGGCGCTAAGCTTATTTGGCTCGGCTCGACGATCTCTCTTGAACCGATTCACTTGATTTATTCAGCATCCCCTCGAACACCCCCGTACATATTCTTTCACGCTTACTAGATGTATTACGCTTTTATTTACACGTACAAAAAACTCTAGACGCCCGACCATAAACTATTAAAACTATTAAAATAAATAAACTATTAATAATTAAATAATTAAATAAATTAAAATAAATAAACTATTAAAACAAAAAAATGTTGACAAATGAAGACATAAAAATGGATTACAAAAAGGATTTTGGGGTAATTCGATCCTCTATTTTTATCCACATAGACCATTGGATTAATCGTCACTCGATACTTTTTGTAGGTGAGACACGATCGAAAGGGATTCTCTCTCTCTCTCTGTAAATTTAGGCTGAAACAGCTGCCGACTATCGAGTAAAACGTAAATAAACTGTAGAGTACAAGAAAAATAGAAAAGCATCGTATAAAAATTGAAAAATAATTCTACATCATTTGTAGCTAAGCAGCAGAAAAAAAACATTAGTTCTAATGTATACAATTGCAAAAGATCGAAGCTTTCGAGATCCTCGATAAAAATACTCTTTTAGGTGATTATTGTTCAAACTTTAATCGCAATATTTCAAAAGACATCGTTTAGAAACGAAAATAAAAGATATTGTGATAAGAAGTCATCTCTTGTAGGAACGACGATGTATTTTTAATGGTTTTTCTTTCCAAAGTTTTAACCACTCAACAAGAAATAAGTATTTTTTAGGCGTCTTCATTTTTGTACTATTTGAAAACTTCTAGTTGTGAAACGTGTAGAGATTTTTTTTTAATGTTCCGTCGACAGACGCACGTTTGTTAATTGGCACAAGAAAGAACTAAAGATAGTACAGCTAGAGTTGAGTGACTCTGCTACACAATATATATATATCTATATCTATATATATTTATAATTAAACGTAGAGCTTGAAAGAGTCGTCATGAAAGTATTTCCGGTATACTGAAAAAAATATTTACACAAAAGTGTCGTCTTTCAAAAATGTTAACAGGAATAAAAAGATTTTTTTTTCCAATCGTCAGGAACATTTTTCTTAAGCGTACATCAAATTCGAAATAAAAAGAGACTTACCAGCAATTTGCTCTGCGGGCAGCTCGTCGGCCTGAGAATAAATCCAAGTTTTGATATTTTAGATTCGTAATTATTAAAAAAAAAAGTCCACAAAAGCGACAAACACCGAAAGACCGAATCATTTCATTGCCAATTGGTTAATTTTTTTAAAGTTTTAGATAGAAAGAGATAGAGAAACGTCGGTACAAAGATGCAAAAGGTCATGGACCATAAGAAATGAATATAGTTTTCGATCGATGCGAATAAAATAATTTTTCGTATCACTTTCGAAAGAAATTTTTTATTGAAAATTGAATAAGGAGTAACAATTTTTAACACAGAATTTCAATTTTGATTGAGGTTTTCGAAATGCGACAAAAGCATTTGATCCACGGCAGTAGTTAAGCCCGGAACGAGCCAGACATTTCACCGTCATAAGTAGTGAAATTATTCAATT
The DNA here is from genome assembly GCA_963989365.1 of Rhimphoctona megacephalus. Taxonomy (NCBI): domain Eukaryota; kingdom Metazoa; phylum Arthropoda; class Insecta; order Hymenoptera; family Ichneumonidae; genus Rhimphoctona; species Rhimphoctona megacephalus. Next base: position 10,390,814 of record OZ022417.1, read on the forward strand.
TTTATTTCTACATTTCTACAGTCGTCATGATCTTGGTAAACGCGCACTATGTGTACAATCGTCATAACTGTTTTGCTCATACATATTCTCAGGGAAATACGGATAACTCCCGAAAGGATGAGAGAGAGAGAGAGAGAGAGAGAGAGAGAGAGAGAGAGAGAGGAGTTCCGCAAAGGGAACACCGATAAGGTTTATTCACTGTTGAGCGTGACACTAGAAGTTGAAAACATGTAAATAAAATGATCGTTGAACATCGAGACATCGAGAGAGAGAGAGACAGAGAGAGGGAGAGAGAGAGAGAGTTAAAAAAAATAAAAAATAAAACAAAAAGAGTTAAACATAGATAAAGAAAATTCCAAATGGGGAATCAATGGTCGAAAAGTTGCTGTGACGAAGTGTTGAGTCTTGTTATGGGAGAAAGATAAAGAAAGAGATAGAAGAAAAACAATAATAAATAAATAAATAAGTAAATATAAATATGTATATAGGTAACGTGTGTGTTTACCAGGGCGACGACTTACAAGATCATCATCAATCGAACATACCATCTTGGCGGTGTTCACGTATTACAAGATTACACTGATCGATGAAAATTTATAACTTAATATCCTCCGAGTATAATAAACAAAATGTATTTTTGAACAATTGATTTTTGGAGTTTCGAAAAATTTTTGTTGTGTTGTTCAGGGGACCCGAGGATGGACTAGCGTGTTTTGGATACTGGCGGTGCGCGGCGACGTTCCCTCGGTAATATTCTCCCCGTGACGATATAGCGGTTGCGTATGTACCTTCGTCCCTTACCCGTTCTTCATCCCGCCCTCAAAAAGCTCTTTCGTGCAGTATATAGTTTGAGACTAAATGGCATATTCCAACCGCCGCCCATCCCTCTCTCGTTCAAACTCCAGCCAATCCCCAATCCCCGAGTTGAAAACGGTAGTTTGAATTTACAGACACACACGCACGTACTCATATGACCAAGAGAGAGAGCTTTTGCTTGCGCTATTCTCGGATATAGAGAGAAGAGGGAGAGCAAAGAAAAAAATCTCTCGAAAGGGGAACTACAAACGTGGCTGGTATGTTTTTTTTTTTTTTTTTTTTTTTTACTTGCCGGAAACTGAAGACTGAGACGCGATGTCTTCCTCGCGTTAAGATGTATTTTGAAAAGTCCGAATTAAGGGATAAGTTGAGAAACTTTTTTCCATTGCATTAAGACATCAATTAATTTATTAATTATCTCGAAATTATATTTGTAACATTTTTTCCATAATTATTATACAATTAAATTTATTATTACGCTTTTATGATTTAACCCTAGTTACACACTACGGGGTCCAATGGACCGACAGCAAAACTACATTTTCACCTTTTTTTCACCACACGCCTTTTCATAAACGTTATAACTTTTTATCAAATGACTTTTTGGCTTTACCAATTGCTTCTCCGGATTGATCGGAGTCTGGCGTTTCGATTTCACTACAATTAAACCTCAATAGACGCGTTTGTTACGATGTTATAGAGTAATAAAAGTCATCGGTCTAATAGACCGGTAGTGTGTAAGTAAGGTACTAAAAGTTATAGTGTGTAGCTAGGGTTAAATTATTGTAATAGTTGCATTCTCAAAAATATTATTTGGTCATTGTGTTATGTAGATAGGCAGCAAACGCCTTTTTTTCATTGTACATGCTACAGTTTCTAGTTAGGCTCACTATTCGAAGAACAAACAAAATCATGTGTTGATCAATTTTTAATAAAGTCGGTATTTAACGTCACAAATTTGACTAGAATGTCTTATACATCTTCTGAATATAGTTTAGGATCATTCGAGCATTAATAAACAATATTAAAATATCTATAGCACTTTATCAATATTTGTTACTTATATTCAAAATAATCTACAGCGATTAATCTATTTAAAAAATTCGGTGAATCGTTTGAAATAAATTTTAGTTAAGAAGTGGTAAATTTGCTTCATTATACAAATTAATTAAATTACATTTTTATACTAATATGATACTGGATTATGGAAAACATAAATGTGAAACGTCAAGCAGTTAAAAATCTTCAAGCAGTTAAAGCTGCTTCAAAGCAGTTAAAGCTGCCTCAAGCAGTTAAAGCTGCTTCAAAAAATCAATTTTTTTTTTATTTGGTAAATCGTTAGCAAAATATCTTAAGAATACACCCTGAAAAATTCAAAACGATATTCGGATTCTTTCTAACGGTATGTATATAAATGATAAAGACTCTCCGCTCGACTCCCAAGCGCGCTCAAACTTTAAACGTGTTTTTCTCGAAACAACATTTTTTCAATTTGCGGGAATTATAACTCAAAAACTAATTGATGGATCATCTTTAAATTTGGAACACGTTTACAAAATATAATTTATTAAAACATGAACCTAAAGTTGGAAATATTAGACTGCTTATAACAAATTTATTATTGCAAATTGCCGAGAAAAAAATGCTAAAAATCGGTCATTTTTTTTCAAACACGTTCCAACATTCAATTCTCGATTTTTTTTTCAAAATTTAGGTTCATGTTCTTAAAAAACATCTCAAGAATGTATAAAAAATTGTTGGACTATTTTAGATGCGAATCGCGAGCTGCACAATTCCCAAAAATCGACAACGACGATCAGGACACGTCAAGGGACACAGCGGATTACACCTTAATTAATGCACGAAATAACTTGAAAAAATTACCAGAGATGTATGAAAATATGAATAAATTATTGTCAGAGTTGCGGAAATTTCCATTTTTTTTTCACAAAAAAAAAATCCAAAAATCATGTAATTTTGGGTATCCTAAATTGGTTACTCGCCTTAAGGAGTTTCAGCTGTAAGAAATATATTTTCTCCAGGTCCGCTCCATTTTTCGATATTTTTGACTGCAGTCTCACGTTTCTCACAGAAAACTGGAACTTTCTTCTTCATTTCTTCTCAAATTTCTAACTTTCAAAGACCTTTCTGCTGACAGCTCTGACTTTATTTTGAGGAATTTTTTTGAAAAATTTGGCATACAATTAATTCGTTTCGTAGATAGTACAATGAAAATTCAGTCATAATTTCGAATAATATCAGTCAATAATTAAAAATAGATCCCAGATGTTTTTAAGCTCGTCTATATAATTTATAGCTATTTTTAATCGTTTGTCTCGATGTTTTTATTTTTTTTTTTTTATTTTATTTAAGCAGACTCGTATATTTCGAACGGCTTTCGTATTTTCATTCTTAAATCGTTCGATGTGAGTTTCGAGCGCATATCGACGTGCCTCTTTCGAGAATCACACACAAACACACACGCGCACGCACACACACACGCGCACGCACGCGCGCGCACACACACACACACACACACACACACACACACACACACACACACACACACACACACACACACACACACACACACACACACACACACACACACACACACATGCATACACACAAGCTTTTACACTTTTACACCAACACTCGAGCGTGTTCGCTCATTCGCTCATGGTACAGAAATAGAGAAACAAAATCCCATGCCCAGTGTAAACAACAGTAAGACGTAGAGCCATGGTATTATTTGCTGGGTTTTGGAGGAGGCTTGCTATACTGTCGATTTTAGCTTCGCACCAGCTGTGAAAAATGAAAAACTCACATACGAGAATAATCGTATACGAATGAGAGAAAAATTTTTGACAACCCGTGGGTGCTGCAGCGTTTTACGATATCAAAAATATTGTCTGATGCAAATGGAACAAAACACATCGAGTCAGCCACCCTTTTTTTCATCTTGCTGCCAAAAGAATTCAGATTTTTTTTTATCGCCCATCCAATTCCTCATAATTAATGCACGTCGTGTTTTATGATCATTTTTCACGAAACATAAAACTACAAGGTGGAAGAACTCTTTTAATAAACATCTGGTCAAGCTCCGTATACTTTTTTTAATATTTGTAAATTGCGACTAAATAATTCCGAAATTAAATAAACATCGATTTTTTTTTTCAAAACTCCGCTTCAGCATCACCTCGAACAAATAAATGAAAATTGATTTTTTCATAAAATCTTAGGTACAATTTAAATCATTCTTTTCCTCTATTATGTGAAGAAAAGTCTAAACAACTTTGGAATTGTATAAACAGATGTTGTTAAAATTGGTTAAAAAAAACTACCGTTAAGGTAATATCGTTGCTTCACACTAATCAAATGAGAGCTAAATTTTCCAAATACATTTATGCAAAGTTCAATGCACTAATTAAATTACTTGAAGGTTGATGTGTCTTATTAATTGAAGGTCGATGTGTCAGCATGTCTTATTAACCTAAAAAAATAATTAATAATGATGAATTTGTGAAATCATCAACTGATAACTGCAAAATTCCATGATATCATATTTTCATCGAGATTTTTCAAAGAATAATCCATATTTATCAACCGACTTTAATGCACTGCGTCTTATTTTGTTCCTCAACAGATCCTTTACGAATTCACTGCGTAGACTTTATTGTAAACTTGTTAATATGAAAATTACAACAATTGGTTTATGAACATTTTTTGTATCCAATTAAACGATTCGCTGCAACAATAAAACGATGAAAATCAGAAAAAATCCAATAAATATTGTCTGAAAATTAAAATATTGTTTTATAGCAGAGAATTGTGTATTTTGTAAACGTCAGTAAATTTGAGACTTAATCGTCCTATTTTCATAGCACAATTTCGGATAAATTCTTTTAAAACGATTATTCTTAATGCGATTGAGTGAAAATTACAACTTTACGTCGGGTGGAATATCATGTCGTAAAATACTCGTTAAAAGATCTATATACATGTATATACATATAATATTAGCAGGCAGTGACTTTCAGACGATGCCAATTTTGAGATTTATCTCTGACCAGAATTTCTTTGCCAAGGTGCATTCCCATCTATTCCTTGTGTCAACAAACATTTATACACTTTCGACCCTCCAGAATACGAATATGAAAGCGATAATAGAGTCATTTGTTTTGTAGGAACGATCAAAAATTTTTTACAGCTGCAGAGTAATAGAAAAAAATTCAATTTTTATTCGATTCTATGATCGTAAAGAAACACATTACAATAAATTCGCCTATTTCGAAAAAATTATTATCAGATTTTTGAGTGCACAGTAATTCAATATACTAAAATATTACTCGATTGCACAAACATAATAAAATTCATATATTGTGAATGGAGAAAAGGCTATAAATTAAATGAAGAAGAATCAAATAAAATTCAGTTATAACGAGGAGTTAATTCATTTTAAAAACTGTAAGATTTCGTAAGGCAAGAAAAGGTTGTAAATTTCATTCTTGTTTATTCTTCATAATTTTGGAAAGATGACAAACTTCTCCCCATTAGCAAGACTTTTTCACAATGCTGGCTTCCTCAAAGTGGATGTAGTGTGCAAATTTTATTTGCATGCTTGTTTTGATTATATAACTTGCAATTAAAATCATTTGAAAAATATATTTGAATGTCCCATCAAAAATATTGCACGAAAATTAATCTTTATGTTCAATTCGACCTTTGAGATTCTCCTCAAGGGGTTTAATCGATTATTTGATAAGATAGCAAATTCTCATCGGTTGATCGCCTACGAGAAAAGCGTAATATTAACCAATATAAATCTCGCTTTTCTGCACGCTCATCATGGCCACTGAGTCTGGTTTTCTTGCAAACTGCATCTCTCGTTATTGTCATTAGTTGTAAATGCGATACGCCAACGATTTTCGGGCAAAATGACAAAAAAATGTGATAAACTTGCGTTGCTCGAGTGAAAACTCTTGGCAATCAAATCATTTTTCTCCAATTCGAGTGGAGAAAATTTTCTTGTCATGTGCACGTCTCTAATGAGCAACACCTAATTTTTGATTGCATGTGACATAAACGTACCAGGTATTCAGACGATTTGAGGAAAATAAAAAAAATTTCGTGAGAAAAACAAAATTGAAAAGGAAAGAAGGACGAATTGAAATTTTAATACCTGTTGATTTGTACAATTTAATTAACTCTTGAGAGTAGAACCGACCCGAGTTAGGACCACCAAAATCCACCGAATTCGACTCAGTTGTCAGCGTTTGAATCCGGATATCTCTGACAAAAAATAGAATAATAACAAATAAAAAAAGTGTTTTGAAGATTAAAGAGTCAGAGCTATAGTTTGAAAAAATGTTACTCCTACGATGATCAAGCGCAGTATTGCGCTTGATCGCAATATGGATCGCAGTATTGCGCTTGATTCGAACAATGCACCTGTCGGGGATCGTAAAAAACAAATGAGCCCGTGAAGGGTTTTAAGTCGAGCAACCACTTTAGGAGACCCAAAATAAGATGATTTTTTTTATTTTTTTTATTGTAAAAAAAAACGGAAATTTCCGCAACTCTGACAATAATTTATTCATATTTTCATACATCTCTGGTAATTTTTTCAAGTTATTTCATGCATTAATTAAGGTGTAATCCGCTGTGTCCCTTGGCGCGTCCTCATCGTCGTTGTTGATTTGCGGGAATTGTGCAGCTCGCAATTCGCATCTGAAATAGTTCAACAAATTTTTGTACATTCTTGAGATCTTTTTTAAGAACATGAACCTAAATTTTGAAAAAAAATCGAGAATCGAATGTTGGAACGTGTTTGAAAAAAAATGATCGATTTTTAGCATTTTTTCCCCCGGCATTTTGCAATAATAAATATGTTTTAAACAATCTAATTTTTCCAACTTTAGGTTCATGTTTTAATGAATTATATTATGTAAACGTGTTCCAAATTTGAAGATGATCCATCAATTAGTTTTTGAGTTATGATTCCCGCAAATTGAAAAAATGTCGTTTCGAGAAAAACACGTTTAAAGTTTGAGCGCGCTTGGGAGTCGAGCGGAGAGTCTTTATCATTTATATACATACCGTTAGAAGGAATCCGAATATCGTTTTGAAATTTTCAGGGTGTATTCTTAAGATATTTTGCTAACGATTTATGAAATAAAAAAAATTGATATTTTGAAGTATTTAAAGTGGTCGCTCGCGTTAAAGAAACGAGGAAGAGCTGTTCTCAATTGATGGTATTTTGCCTTCAAAATTTGAATTATATCAGGTGAATGAATAGAACATTATAACGCGAATCAATTGAGGAAAATTTCCAAGTTGTCCTTAAATCGAAGTTAAAGATCCGGGAAATAGTCTCACAATACGCAGTTGCGATCCTTTTGGAAACGTTCCAAAATGACTAATGAATTTTTCTTTTTTTTTGTTTTCTTCAATACATATGATTCGACGTTGCCCGTCGAATAAATATAGAATAAGTATTCTAGCGAGAATCCCCATTGCGTTTTGTAAATAACGACGTGAAAATGGGAGCTTTGTCAGTGGCAGATTGTGCAGAAAATATATAAATAAATAAAAAGTCGTTTCTCTGTAAACTTTGCCCTCTCTAATTATAGAAAAATTGGCGGTTATTTAAGACCAGGGAAGTCGACGATAAATTGCATTTGCCGACGTGTGCAATATTTGGGAATTCCTCCCTCGCTATTGCGACATTAAAATTGCGCATCGAGGGCAAAAAGGCATTACGAGATTATCCATTTTGCTGGCTTCGTGTTTATTACTCGTGCCGTCTCTGACAAGCCTGACAACTAGACGAAAAACGTGTTACACATGTAGGACGAACATTAGTCAACTTTACCGGACGTTTAGTCGAAACAAAATGTCACGATATACCAAATAATGATCCAAACACAAAATATTTAAGCATGTACTGCTGTCAAAAAAGAACACAAAAAATAATTGCAAGTTTTGCAAATTGCCCCCTTGAAACTTGACACAGTCCTCGAAAACTTGCTCTGCGAGGTAGACAATATAAATGGGTATTTTTAATCTTGGCTGCACCGTAAAGAACGCTTTGAAAATCATGTGAAATTTTGAGGCAGTTATTTGGAGCTTTGTTACAATGATTTTCTGCACATTCCGCTGGGAGCAAGAAAATCCCATTTTTCAAAATTGCTGCTATGAAACGTGACACAGCCTTCTAAAACTTCCTCTACGAGAAAATTATAAAGTAATCGAGTATTTTTAAGTTTGGCTGTACCGTAAAGAAATCTTTGAAAATCGTATGAAATCCTGAGGTAGCAGTTTGGAGCTTTTGTTATAACGATTTCCCGAACATTTCACTGTGAAAAAGATTGTAAGTTTTCGAAATTATTCCCTTAAAACATAGCAAAGTCCTTTAAATCTTTCTCTATGCGAAAGACAAAATGATGGAGTATATTCAATTTTCGTTACACCTTAAAGAAAACTTTAGAAAACATGTGAAATTTTGAGGTAGCATTTTGAAGCTTTGTACAAATAACTTTTAATATGAATTTCTCTGTAAGAAAAAGAATTGGACGTTTAGCAAATTGCTTTCACGAAACTTGGCACAATTATCTTAAACTTTATCTATGAAAAAGGCAAAATAAAAGAATTTTTTTTATTTCGGTTGCACCGCAACTCAAGCTTTGAAAATTGTGTTAAATATTGAGGCAATTTATTTGGAATGTAATAGTAGACATTTCTAGTAAGCCGTAAGAAAATTTCATTATAAATACCTTCTCATCCAGTTAATAAATTATGAAAATAATTTTTATTCGGTTTTGACTCAAACTATACCTAATTTTGTATTACATTGCATTTTTTTCGACGTTTTTTGTTCCATATTAATCTTTTGTAGTCGCACTGGGTTGATAGGAGTCGGTGATTGACTTAGGAGCCCAATATCGATAAATCTTTGGCGTACAACTCTCCTTAAGGCGACTAGGCAGCGAAAATAGGCCGAAAATGGGATAAAATTCAAATGGCTTTTGTGAAGAACCGAAACAACATACATACATTTTTTTTTTGCAACGTTTTTATTGGAGTTTTGGCTATTAAATTCAGTGGTTGAGATTTCAAAAATATAAATATTTAAGGGAGATATGGGCGGATAAACAAGACCACGAGTCTCTAGTTTTGCCGCGATAACTCAAGAATGATTGAAGATATCGTCTTGATTTTTTTTTTTTTAATGAAGATATCAACTTCCTCTACAAAATGAACTGACGTTTATGTAAAAATATAAAACTTAAAAAAATGGCGGTTAAAATTTGAAAAACATCGAAAAACGTATGACATTTGTTGTAATAACAATAATAATAAATTCATTTTTTTACATAGACGTCAGTTGATTTTGTAGAGAAAGTTGATATCTTCATTGAAAAAATCAAGGCGATATCTTCAATCGTTCTTGAGTTATCGCGGCAAAACTAGAGACTCGTGGTCTTCTTTATCCGCCCATATCTCCCTTAAATATTTATATTTTCGAAACCTCAACCACTGAATTTAGTAGCCAAAACTCCAATAAAAACGTTGCAAAAAAGAAAATGTATGTATGTTGTTTCGGTTCTTCACAAATGCCATTTGAATTTTATCCCATTTTCGACCTATTTTCGCTGCTTAGTCCCCTTAAGATATCAAAATCATTTTTTTTACTCCCTCGCAAGGACTATTGTTTTATCAAAATCATTGAAGGATCTCTTCTTCGGCATCGAATTTAAGGTGGTAATGTAGCCAGAATCACAATCAAAAGTTAACTCTCCGTTCAACTTTCAAAAACTTGCACGGAGAGAAATATTTCAGAATATTTATAAGAAATTCTGGCAAAAGGAACTTTTATTTTGTAATCAGACTTTTTACAGTGCTGTTTCCGAAATTTTACTGTGCGGTATTTCACAAATTCACAAGCTTTTTACAAAAATTTATAGGCTTTTCGAAATTTGACTGTGTCGTATTACAAAAATTCATAGCCGTATTTCAAATACTGCGATGCTGAATGGAATCTTTTATTTGTTTTTCGATAAATTAGCTCAGTAATGTCTTTCGTGCCTAATTTGTTGTGCGGAGCACAGTAGTTTTTGTGATATTTTTCTCTTCGTGTGGATATAACTTGTGCAATAATCTAATAATGGTAGTTGTTACATGTTAGAGGAATATAAAAACATAAAATTTCGGGAAAAATGTCTATTATAAAGTTTAGAGTTTCCGAAATAATTACGTTTCCCTATCTAATACACATAACATACACTTTATATCACCAACTTCATCATATGCTGCTCTGTAAATGACAATTGAAAAAAAAAATTTTGTAGAAATGTTTCAGAGTTATTGTGTAAAATGTAAAATTTTTTACCGCTCTTTATAAAAACACATGTAAAACTGTGCAATCTTTGATTTCCACTATTCCGAATATGGGATGGTGAAATCTTTTAAAATTTTGCATAATAGTGCCGCAAATATATTTCAAAATTTGAAAAATTCTATAGAAAAACACTTTGGCGAGACTAGTACCTTAAGGCAGTGTTCTAGTCTAGGGGGTCAAAAACATCGATTTTCTTAAAGACCATTAGAACGTATTTTGAAAGTTACAGAGCCGAGAGCACGTATAAGTGCCACACGTGTATGTACAAATGGTACAAACTACAAGCCGCGTTTTTCCGAAATATCATTTTTATGATTTTTCCAATTTGATGGAAAAAATAGCAAAAAGACTATTTGACCTATCGACTTAAACCAAGGCGTACCCGCTAGAGTATTGCGAAACATCCAAAATGTACTAAAAAATTGTGAAAAACTTCATATTAAACAATATTTATTGTATAAAAATTGATACATTTTTTTGTTCAAAATTGTCACTTTTTATTCGAGCTCATAAATTTTTCAAGTTTAACACTGTTTTCTGCATTTTTATTAGTTCATCGACTATTAAAACGTGTCTAAATTAAAAATCTTCTTGATTTTTTTTGTTTCAGACAGAAATTACAGGCTCTGCTTTTCCCACAACGTTGAACCTTCGAAGCTAAGATACTTCGTTTTATGTAACTAAAAATAAATGATATCTTCTTTATATTTCGATGAAAATTATTTCACGTGGCGTTTATTGAAATGCATAATAATATGTGTGCAAAAGTTTGGAAAGATCCTTTATTTTATACAGTAAAAAAAATTACGGAAATCACGTTTTTGGGACCGTCTAAACTGGAATACTGCCCTGAGAATCATTCTTGAAAGACTTTATCTCTACGAAAAAAGTTGATCATTTTTTTTGACTAAAAAGCGATTTGTAGTTATTTTTTTATTAAAATCTTTCATTTTATAACCCATCCGCAGAATTTTTTTCTTCTTCGTTTTAGTAAAGTTATTTTTTCATGACGAATAACAAAAAAATAAGAAATTTTTCTTTAATTTTGAAGCGATGCGTGTAGTTCAATTTTGTTTTTTGCTGGATATCAATTAAACAGTGTTGAAGTGCATACATTCAGTTTCAATGTTGGTTTTGCGCGATTTCTGTACGATTTTTGTTGACTGAAATATTAACTGTTTATGCTAAAATCGCACTTTCGACTTTGAATGCCCGTAACTTGGGCTACTACTATTTTTTTGCGTGCTTAAAACTCTTGATGGAGTTAGTATTTTTTGACCTGTGTATTTATTAAGAGCACGGTCTTACATACAGGAGTCGTATTCCGTACGCGTATCGAGTTCGTATTCGTCTAGTTCCAAAAATAATCTACCATCTGTCGCCTTTCTTCTTTCGTATATGATCAATGGCATATAGGCAGAGGATTTTGGCGCGATTTCTATACACCATTTGCTACTTATGAACCAAGTCGTTTAGATTGAAACAAATAACCAGATTCAATCGAATATTAATAATATTTATTATTATTGTTGCCAAAGTCTTGGATATTTAATGCTATAAGTGTATACACATCTTATCTTGGATCTTGGAGATAAAAAGGATAATTGCGATCTCTTAATAATCGGCGTCGATCGTCATTGAAAAATTATTCATTCATTGTTGTCTCCTTCGATAAGGATCACACTTTTTGCAATATATACAATGGAAGCATTTTTCAAAATAACGTTAGCCTTACACAAAACACATTACGCGAAATAAAATTTTCATGGATGTAGAGGTTATAATTATATATTTCTTGTTACACAAAATATTTCACACGCGTTCTGCACGCTTAAAAACCACGATAGCTTTGAACAAAGCAAATGTTGAGAAAAATGCAATTTTTGTCGATGCAGAGGCTATAATTAGATATTTCGTGTTACACAAAATCAAAATATTTCACGCCCATTCTTTTCGAACAGCACGACAGCAGTGTAACTACCGCCATCTTGGTACGAAACTCCCTATATTTTTGACCTGTAACTATGAAATGCAGTAGAGCGGAAAAACCACGAACTTGATACGCGTACGGAATACGGCTCCAGGCTTTTACAACGAGAGGCGCTACCCTCGATTTTGAGTTGATGACGTGAGCTCGATGACTTTTAAGGATGTATGCCCAGTCAAATCCGCAGTACATCTAATTGTTTTTTCAAACAGATCATTATATAAGATATCAATCATAAATATGTTTTTTATTAATTAATACTAATTATACATAACAAATCAACCCGATGAAAGTTACAGTTATTAACTTTAAGAAAAATTAGTTCTTCATTTTACTATTTTTTACTGGAGCTTTATTTATATATATAGCTCCTCCTAATTATTTTTTTATATATAATTATATATATATATATAATTATATATTTTTTATATATTTATCTATATTTTTTTTATTTATATTAATTATATTTATTTATTTATATTATATATATATATATATATATATATATATATATATATATATATATATATATATATATAATATAAAAAATAATAAAAAATATTATATATATATATATATAATATAAAATATAATAATAAATTAATATTTATATAATAATAATATATAATAATAATAATAAAATAAATATATAAAAAATATATATAGGAGTCCGTTCTATCACACCAATCAAAAAATTCCGTTTATATATCGAGAAAATTTGGCAACAGTGCCGGAAAGTGTGTTGTTTGACAGCTAGTTTCCTGACCTAATGCATTGTTTAATTTCTTTTTTTTCGTGTATAATGTGAGTGAGGAAAATGAGTGACAATTCTCGTGTTGTCCTCAGAGACAAAAAAAGGCAAATTCACCACACAAAAAAGAAAACAGTGGCTTGAGAGTGTTGCGAAGAGTGCCGAGAAACGAAGACGTTTGAACGACACCGAAAAAAAATTTACATTTCACGGTCGAAGAATTGTAGAACTAGACACTTGATTAGATCACGCTTGTATTTATTTTCTCTCACTACTACTGTACACTCGGTTCGTACCGCCCGCGCGTGCAACGTTGCCATATTTACATGTTTTGCACATTTAACATGGCGGCTGTAGTAGCAGTTTTCGCACATGACCCAAACGACTCTACTTTTTTTTGAGATTCTGCAATAAATACGACGGTGACATCGGGTTTTTTTTTTTTTCTTTAAATATTAAAAAAAATAAAGTTTCTAATAATATTTTTTTAATCTGTACGCTTATATATCACGGGCTTTATTTTCTTATTTTCTTTCAAATTAGGCTACTCCCGCTACGATTAACATGCGTTTTAATGGGACTGAAAAAAATAATTTACGTAATAACTATACGGTGAAGTCTAATTATTTTTTTTCTAATCGACGCAGCATCGTTCACTCTACAACATATTTTAAATTTGAAGGTCAAACTTAAATTGTATATTTTGGGCATACATTCTTAAGGGTATGGTTCAGTCCACGAGCTTACATACAGGTCTTGTAACTCAGGTGGTGGGGGGTGACCCATGATACGTTGCGAAAAAGTGGCCGCCAGAGCGGCGCTACAAGCGTGTCATAAGATTGTAGACTGGATACGGCGAAATCATAACCTTTCTTTTGATAGGCATATATGTGTATGAATTTACTGAATTTACAGCGAAATAAAAAAATAGTGCAAGGCGAAAATAAATATGCTGATCGCACATATTATTGATCAATGATAATGTTGTTGAATGTTAAAAAAAAAAATGTTAATGTAGTGTTTTATTCCGTCAAGCTTTACATTTGGACCCGGCTATTGAACCTGGAAAAGGGTAGACGTGTTTCCGTGATCCCACGGAAACGAAATGAAAGGTTCCGTGTTTCTTATCAAATTTGACCAATTGTGATTGTAAAAGTATGAGTGTTAAATAAAACAATAATTGATAAATGATAAATAAATTAAATAAACTACAAACACAAAATAAATTATACAAATGAAAATAACAACATATTAATTAATTAAAATCGGAATCATTTTGCGACTGACCAGTCCCATTAATCCCTCTTAGTACAAGACAGATGGATTGGAAGGTTGTGAGCAATTTTGCGATAAAAAGTACAAATCAAAATATTATTAGGTGTATAATTTAGTTTTTACCCATCATCGATGAATTTATTGCCTCAAAACCTCCTTATTTCTTTCGAGATGGCATGCGTATATTGCCTGATAGATGGAGAAAGGTCATCGAAAACGGTGGACAATATTTCGAAGATTGATGTTGTTTTGTATATTTTATAATATTAAATAAATTTTATAAAAAAACGGTAGAAATTAAGTTATACACCTAATAAATCAAAAATAAAAATTAACAAATCGATAAATTGACGAAAATTATCCTCCCGTATTCCGCTTCTCTCAAAAGAGAGCCAAGTTTACGGGAGAAATAATAAACAAAAAACGTAAACATCGACATAGCGTTCATGCGGTGAGATAGAACAAAGGATGTGTTTCACAGGGTAACAGGAAGATTCGTCCTCGGAAAATTCATCCCCGGAAAATTCGTTCCCCGGGAAATTCATCCCCGGAAAATTCGTTCCTCGGGAAATTCGTCCTGCGGAAAATTCGTCCCCCGGGAAATTCGTCCCGCGGAAAATTCGCCCCCCGGAAAATTTGTCCCTCGGAAAAATCATCCCCCGGAAAATCCGTCCCCATTGGATATTTCTACAGGGTGTACTTCCGAAAAGCGGAAACCGAATTTCGAACTGAAATTTGGCAACACTCCTTCATTTTAATATTATGAGACTTCCCTTAAAAGGATTTTTGGCGTATTTAAATATTTTTCGAGAAATCGAATTTTTTAAATTATTAATTTTGCGCTGCCGAGGGGTGTAATTCCGAAAAGCTCATACATACATACATTTGCTACATACATATACAAAAGCTCATACACATACATTTTGCTAAACTCCATTAGTTTCGATATTATCTACTTACGCACATTACCGCGGGAAGGTTGGAGTTTGGTCTTGAAAGTTCATGTTTATTTTTTTGCATTTTATTTTATTTACATTTTTTTTATATTTGGGTATACTTCCGAAAAGGTCCAACCCCAACCAACTTCCACTGTCATCAAATGACTTTTTGTATTTTCAGTCCGTCACGTAAGATCCACCATCTCGAATTTCCAAATTTCGAGTGCAAATTCGTTATCAGAGACCCTGAAAACCCCCGAGTACCAACATTCACTTTTATCAAACGACTTTATATTTTTCGTCCACCATATTGGATCAGCCATCTTGAATTTCGAACTTTTGAGTGCAGATCCGTTATCAGCGACCTCGAAAACCGCCGAGTACTAATTTTCACTTTTATCAAACGACGTCTTGTATTTTTGGTCCGCCATATTGAATCCGCCATCTTGAATTTACAAATTTTGAGTGCAAACTCACTATCAGCGACCCCGAAAACCCCTGAGTAACAACTTCCGATTTCGTCAAACGACTTTTGGATTTTTGGTCCGCCATAGTGGATCCGCCATCTTGAATTTTCAAATTTTGAGTGTAGATTAGTAATTAGCGGCTCCAAAAACCCCCGAGTACCAATTTTTTAAAAAATCGGTTGAAAATTGATAAAGTTATTTAAATTTGTACGTATATGATACAATACCAGAATTGGCACGATATTTTTTTGTACATATATGATACAATACCAGTCAACCGGTTAAAAGTTGGTAACAAAGATGAAGAAGCGATTAATTGTAACGTCGAACGAGAAAAAACAATGTATTTAGTCCTTTAAAGACGATTAGGAATTTCCCGGGTCCTTAAAAGCGTTTGTAAGGCGTTACGTGATTTTTGAAAAACACGCTCACGAGGGGACATCGCGGGAGGTGCATCGAGTTACGGGCTCCCACTTCGCGTGCTTATAGTGTGGGTGGGTACCAACCAAACCCCAAAATTGTAGGTGCCAACTCGGCTTCGTTTTCGAGAAATCGCCGGTCAAAGTTAGGAGCCCTCTTACGTACCATAAAGTTCACACCCTATCACAACCAGGCGAGTAGCCCAGTGGCGAGCGGGCTCAAATCCCGTCCAAGATACTTTTATTATTTATTTTTTCAAATTATTATTGAAATTTATAATTCGTGAATAAAAAATTACAAAAAATTTGAAAAAATAATTTACGCGCTTTTATTGATAAAAACTCACAAATTCGATGTCAAATTTTTTTCTTTCTAATCTCTTGCAATTTTTTTGCCAGAGCTATGTTATAGCCAGAGCTATAACATAGCTCTGACAGTTTTTATCCAATATATTCCGAATTTTCGAAGAATCCGTTTTGTTAAGAAATGGGGTGGATTATTCATGAATTTTAAAACTTCAATGTCAAGTATTATAAAAATATGCAGTTTGGAAATTAGCCAAGGAATTTTTTGCTGATCGAAGGTAAATTACGAATGGTTTTGCTCTGTAAACAGATATTTTATGGAGCAATGCTTTGATCCAATAAACAATCAAACCTACATTTCATGTTTCATAGTCTCTTATAAAAAAATAATAAAATCCCAAACAGTTGGTGAGATGAATACAGTAAAAGATATTGTGAATTTAACACCAACGATGCATTGAAACCCACGCAAACAGAAATGATTTTATCCATCAACCCGTAAACTTGCTGTTCCGAGTACTATACTTCGTATATATAGAAGTACGCCCACTCTGGACGTGCCTCACTTGGAAAATAGTGTGCTCGAGTGTAATGAATATCAGGTTAATAACTTCGTGTCGGAATGAGCATATATATCCGTGGATTAATAACTTTGATGTCGCCTTGAGTTTTCGAATCGTCATGTAAAATCCAGCTAGTGACCCTGAATTTTGAATGGATTCAACCCAGCTATGAGGAAGATCTACGAATACGGAACCGATCACATGAACTTATCTTTAGTAAATAGTTGATTCTAAGAAAGGATCACCATTCATTTAAAGTATAAAATAAGAACGTGCATGAACACTTGTTTTCTCATTTTTTTTCCTTGTAATGGTAGAGTGTATTTAAACGCCACTGATTTTCGAACTAAAGATTGTCAATTTCAGTTAAGAGTTAAAAATATTGTTGTTTGCTAAATCATGCCATCAGAATCAGGGGACAGACCGATAAAAGCGGTACCCAATTTAAATAAGTAAAAAAAGTTGTTATAAATTTTGTGACTAATTGAAAAAGAATTCCATTATTTAATTAATTCCAGCTTAAAAATGAAATTGGGGCTTGAAACTAAAAAGAGCTTCTTTCATGAAGGTAAAACGTAAACATCAACCTCTGTTAGATTTAGTGAGAATTTAAATGACGATTTTTTCGAGACCTGTCAACCAAATTTGCCTTAACTCAATGACGCAGTGATCCAATATCAGCATTGTAGTATTTTATTAATTATCTACATCAGAAACGCCATGGATGAGTTGTAATATTGAACTCGGAAGAATTATGACATTCAAGGTCAACGAGGCAAGTCGCCCATATCATATTCGAAATATTAGTTTCAAGGATGTTTTGAATACATATATAGTTCAACATTTCATTTTTTGGAACTCCGGTACTTTGTCTAGCACAAAAACTCTCGTAAGATATACAATTTGTAATTTACATAGTCTCATGATTAGATGTTTAAAAACGTCTACTAAAAAACCGTTTTTTAAAGACGCGCCAAGCACCTAGGCGCATCTGAGACCCTCGTCTTGTTATGCGTATTTCTACCTGTTCTCGGTCTTTCTGTCATAAATGACACTTTGTATAGTAATTATATATATATCTACTACACAAATCTGTACTTTTCAGAAAATCGATTTTTTGAAAAAAAAATGGCAGACTGTCCGCTTAACAAACGAAAAAAAACTGCAAGAAACAGAGTAAAATTTACCATAATTTATTTTTTATGCGACATTTCCCAGTTTCAAATTTAAATTCATATTTTTTCACGGTGTTTCTGTACACTCGTTAAAATTTGTTGAAAAATTCATTTTAGTGGGAAAGTCATTGCACATGTTGAATTTTACAAATCTCAAAATGTAACGGTTTGAAAATCGTGATTAATTTTTTTATTTAGCAATAACGGTCGACCTGCGTCGAGCAGAGTCATTAGGATAGTAAAGAGGCTTTCATTGCACGAGAAAAAAAGTAGTGCGAACTGGCTTATCTACTGGAAAGAACTGACAACCTTAAGGTGGCTGGTGGTGCAGCGGGAACACGTTGACTGACAGCTAGGCGTCAGGTAAGCTTTCCAGTAATTGTTACGAACACCCCTATTCCTCAACTCTGCACACCCCTTCCAAAATACGAATGGATAGATCGTTTGCGTACGCTACCCCTTGCACAACGCAAAAAAAAAGATTCCAAGTCTTCGATTGCTCTCCTTAACAATTTTCGGTAAATGTCGGGAAAGTGACCTCCATTTTTTAGGAGGGTGGGGGTGGGGGAAAAGGTTGGGGAGGTCCCCCCAACACGATCCTGAACAAAAATGGCGGCGGTCACCCCCCCCCCCCCCGTCATTTTTTTAAAATAAAAAGTGATATTGGAAAAGTAAAACCACCCTTTTCACAATGGTGAGAGCACTCACACACGTGCGCGCGCGCGCGCACGCGCACACACACACACACACACACACAATAAATATATAAATTTATATGTACAGTAAAATAAATTTATATACACAAAATAAATATACCCAGAACATTGAGCGAGTATGGAGAGATTTACGAGGTGCTGTGCCGAAATATGGTCGCATTTCCAAACATTAGCTATTATATATAGCGGAATTTTTATTTAAGCGACATGATGAATATTCTGATAGAATGCCGGCTTTTTTTCGCACCATGCGCATGATGTTTCCTATCGCACATAACAATGTTTCTGAGGCGGAATTTTAATTTTCCTTACTGTGAGTAAATATTTATTTATGTATTTATTGCGTGTGTGTGTGTGTGTGTGTGTGTGTGTGTGTGTACGTGTGTGAGTGCTGTGACCATTGTGAAAAGGGTGGTTTTACTTCCCCAACATCACTTTTCATTTAAAAATAAAGTGAGGGGGGGTGACCGCCGCCAATTTCGTTCGGGATCGTGTTGGGGGGACCTCCCCCACCCCCAGCCCCCTCGGGGGTGGGGGTCACTTTCCCGACATTTACCAATTTGAAAAAAAAAACGACTGAGTATAGTAAGAAATTAATTAGTAGTTTCATTCATTTTTTTCATTTTCTTATTGTTCGTTCGTTGAACATTCGTTTATGCAAGTTCCCGATTTCTCATGTTTTAATTGCTTCACGTTTACTCCATGATTTTTTCAATTCTGACATACGCCGGAGAACGTTGCGCGCAGGCACTTTATTCTGATACTCTCAGATATCGCATTTGCACAAAAGTACAAGAAAACTGTGGTAAACATCTGATAATTCACTTGATTAAATTTCCCCAATAAGTTTTTTATTCGTCTTGAACCATCAGAACTCAGAAAAACTGCCCCGTGTGGAGCGATCGATACGCGAATCGGCGCGTGACAAGCAATCATCCACCCAGACACTTAAATCATTCAGTGTCTTAAATAATTTTATTTTCTCATTAAATAATTAAATTGTGTTTATGTTTTCGAGTAGAATGAAGTTCTTTAGTCGAAACGTCTCGCCAACAGTCTCAGGAAAACTCATCAAGGAAAAATGTTCGTCTGCTCATTTATACGTTTGACTATTTAAAAATCGAGAACCACTGAACAAATTTGATCGAATCTTTCACAGAAAGAAAGATTTCAAAGATTCTGTCAAAAGTAAAAGCGAGATCCATGCCAAGTTTCAGGCTGCAGGGAAAAAAAGCATGCATTTGAAATCTAGAAACGTTCACATAGAAAAATGTCCTTATAGCGAAACATCGACGAATATATTAACAGCGACGAATCAATAGATACGAAAAATCTGGACATCAAATTTAATCGTCGTCATTAAGCATATTTTCGCCAAGCCTTTTTTATTTTCTTCCTGAATGAAAAATATATGATAAAAAATATATTATAAGAGAAATCACTGATAGCCTTAACCAGAGCCTAATTGAAATTGATAGAAGCTCGCGATTAATATTATTACAAATTATAGAGCACCTGAATTCTTCTGCGAGATATTTTAAAGCGCCGAAATATCAGTTCTCGGTACACACGATCGAAGCTTGCAATGCATTCTGCAGTACTTGTATACATCTATATCAAGATATATACATTGCATTGAAACACGATCGTGGATGTAATTACCGAATCGTTCCACACGTACTGTTAAAATTGTGATATGTTAGATATCGAACGTCAGTGGTTTACATCAGAAACAACTTGAGCTTATAAATTTCAAGCATAAGA
The DNA here is from genome assembly GCA_963989365.1 of Rhimphoctona megacephalus. Lineage (NCBI taxonomy): Eukaryota > Metazoa > Arthropoda > Insecta > Hymenoptera > Ichneumonidae > Rhimphoctona > Rhimphoctona megacephalus. The sequence goes on from OZ022417.1 coordinate 10,411,391, forward strand.
TGGTGCAGCAGAAATGTGTGTTGTTAGATTTTGGTTAACGGGTAAAACCACTGTAGAATTTTCGAAAAATCGATTTTTTTTATTGGCTTAAAATATACTTTGAGCCCTCTTGAATATGGGGTAAAAAGGTTTATACCTGAAAAAAAATTTTTCATTGAAATTTCGGGCTCTTCCCCGAGTACGTCGGTCATTTCAGTACCACATTTCAAAACTTTAAACGCGTTTTTCTCGAAACACGATTTTTCAAACCGGCACGCAGTATAACTCCAACAATTTTCATTCTTTTCATTTGAATTTTTGACAATATCTTAAAAATAACATTTCGAAGTGAAATACGTACGAAATTTTCGATAAGTTCATTTAAACATTTTTTATCGGCACATAATTACCCCTTTTTTCTGTTGAAAATTGAACCTCTTCATTCAAACATTCGCCAATAATACAAAAATGAATATTTTCAAAATCCCCTACGTATTTCACTAGCTATGAGTGTCTAGATTAAGGTTTTTTTTATTCCAGATCAACAATTGCACCAGTTACACTGCGTGTCGCAGAGCGCCTGGAATTCAATAAGCCTCGCGGAAATGGCTTTGGTGTCGACATTTTTTAATATTTTTCAATCATAATTTTTTGTTGTACAGTTAAATATATGCTTAATAACTCTCTCGAATATTATTATTCTATTACCTTTCCTTTTATCCAAAAAAAATTGTCGAAAAAGGCATTTTTTGAGGCCGTTACAGTGGTTTTAGCCCTTAAGCATCTCGTCACGAGCTCGAAGTAGAGTTCAGGGTCACTGAGTTCGATCTTAAGAAGTAACAACGGTAGAAATGTCATCACCATGAATTCGTGAATGTAGAGAAAAACTTTCGAAAAGCGGAAACCGAATTTCGATCTGAAATTTGGCATACACTTTCATTTTAATGTTTGGCGGACATCAATAGATTTCGAGAAATCAAACTTTAAACGTTAATATTTTAACCCGGGTGACTACATCTGTATCGCTTGCCTCGTCCGATCGATATCTTCACTTTGCCAGTACGATCATCGTTCGCTCGCCTTTACTTCTCCCCTCTAAAACCCCCGAAACGGATATCATGAAAAAACGGAAACGATAGTGAGCGGAAAACGATTTTTCCACTGATTTACCGTTTTTGATATCGGAGTAGTGGGGATTTCGATCCCGCGAGGCAAGCAGTATAGATATACCCGCTCGGGCTGAAATAGTAACTTAAGGTATTCTTTTCGCGGAGGACCGTATTTTTTGGGCGCATAAGCAGGATCCTCCACATTTGTTCATAAATTAGGTTGCATTTTGTTTAAAAAAATTATAACCAATTATTAGTCCCAACTGTAAACATAAATCGAAAATTTCAGCTTAATTGTGTAAATTATGAAACTTTTTGATATTTTTTGGAGAGCTACATATATCAACAACCGCACTGTCAAAGGGAGAAGCTGGACTTATTGTATTTGGTTAAAAAAATAGTGAAATATGAGTGAAAATACGTATAAAGTACGCAGTGACATTGGTAAAAATGTGAGCCGATTTGTAACGGGCAAAAACAAGAATAGCATTAAAAATGTTGTAAAAACTGCCGAAGATAACATAACCTCTTGAACGTCATGGCTACGAAAAATCGTCTGCTGATCACATTCGTTCAAGTTCTATCGTGAATATTTTTTTCAAACGTCCGGTGACTCTCTGTTTTTATCGTTGCTACGGAATCTTTAGAATTTAATTTAAGCATAGGACAGTTTATATCAAACATCTATCATTATTTAATATATGAATTATTAAATAGAAATGTGAGCAACAGGTCATCTCCATAAAGTGCCGTGTAAATTAGACGACTTTCAGGGCCGGTTGTTCCACCTCCAGGTAAATTTTATCTGATAGTTAAAGGTCTGCTACTCAATGCTACAACCGTCAGGTAAAATTTACCAGAAGGTGGAACAACCGGCCTTCAAAGTTATAATTCTTTTCTAAAGGTTCGATAACCTGGCTCGATATTTTTCCAGTGGACTGGGATGCATTTTTACTTTTATATACAAAAAAATCTGTTAATTGTAAAATATTCGAGTTCGTGAAAGGAATACCTTAAGGGGACCGTATGGTCTAGAGCACGAAAATTTCACCTATTTTCACGATTTTTTTTTTGCCTTAAAAAATTTAAAAATCGATGTTTTAACTTTTCGGGTTTATTACTACCTTTATTAAGTATACAAAAAAATTTTTTTTTTATTTTAAAAACAGTGTTTATTATCATATAATTGGCATTGAAGACGACCCTCTCGAAAAATCCGACCCGGACGGTGAAGATCGATCCGAGACTTCTACTCATCTGAAACACAAAATTCAAGAAGATTCTTAATCAGAAAGAGTGCAGTTATGGTCGGGACTAGAACAAATCGAAAAAATTAAAAATTGACAAAATGGCGCGCTTTTGAAAAAAAATTCGTAAAATCGGGTTTTTTTTCACTAGTTTTTTAGTATAAACAATAAGAAATTATTTAAATAAAATTATGATTGTAGTTCCGACGATAGCCATACATGTTGTGAACAACATATCCAAATTTCAAGTGATTCGGTTGAATAGTTTTTTTGTTTTCACCTGCGCAGTGCCGAAAAAAGTCGTTTCGAGATAAATGAGTTTAAAGTTTGAGGTACAGATATTTTCAAAAATTGAGCAAATTTTGAATACTTACAGTTAATCCGCGATTCCGGCACCATATAGGATTCCTTCGGAACGTTCATAATTCAAGATTTCCTCACTCCTTTCATTTCTTCGAGCTGTCCGAGCCTCTTTGGAGTTGTCCGTGCTCCTACGGTTGGCGCTCGATACTCGCAGCTCGTCTCGGTTTTGCGCTAGTTGCTCCGCTTGTGGCCCGATTGTTATGCCCATGGTCTCCATTATTTTCAATAGGGATGCAAATCCTTCATTCAATATGCAAGCGGAAATGTGAGTGGCAATATCAATGATTTTTTTTCCGGCAAACAGATGTTTCGGCGCAAGGTGCCACACGCAAGCATTGAAACTTTCGTTATTGTTCTGCGTATTACTGCCAATACACCTTTCCAATAAAGTCTCTGCTGTCAATTCTTCATAAATTGGTTTTAATATCTCTTGTGCTTCATCGCACAGAGCAGGTGGGTGCTCGTAGGTGTCTAAAGTACCTGCAGCCTCACTTTGACGCCACTTGCACCACGATTCGGAACCTGGAGGACAGTACGAGTGTTGCGGATTTTCATCTGTTGAAATTTTGTGATAATATGCTGCCCATATTTCACTTCTCATCCCTTCAGTCGAATCTGAATTACGTCTAATTGCTAGACCGTAATAAGTTGACAGCTCTTGCAATAATTTATTCGTCAATTGTTGACGCTTCGGTGTTTTATTTATCGATTTCCGCTGTGTCTTTTTTCCCTCTTCTTTTTCTGTCAATTTCTTTGTTGCTTTCTTTATTTGTCCATGTTTTTTTTTCGCATCAACAGCACGTTTGTACAAACGTTTTTTAACATGCAAAACACATTCTTTTTTGCAAACTAAAAAATCATCCCCGTAAGGCTTTGTGTCCAATAAGGCTTTGAACGTTTTCGTGTCGCGGACCGCTCTCTACCTGCGTTATGGGCTGTAGAAGCTATAATATTGAGAATTTCCGCATGAAAATTTCACAGTATATTCTTGAGATACTATACTTTCGACATATCGAAAAAAAAAAAATCGATTTTTTCAAATTTCTAGACCATACGGTCCCCTTAAAGCTAATAAAACGTGTCTTTCAAGAGGAAAATATATGATAAGAAAACAAAAGAGTCATCGTCACATTTTCGAATATAAATTTATTGCTTTTCATTACTTTATTTTATCCATTGTTAACGTCACGTTTTTAAATATAAATTTATTATTTTTCATTGTCATAAAAAAATTTATTCATTTCAACGTGTTGACAGAATCCGATATTTCTTCAACTTCCAGATCAGTCGTTGAAATTGACGATACAGAGCTGCCATCTTCGATTTCAATTCCATTCGACTCCTTTGCTACCAATGTTTCTTCTACCGATGGATCTTCACTCTATATCTTACATATTAACTTCCATATTTCGTTGCAGTCCGCTTCCTTCGCAAAATTCAATGCAACCTCACTCTAAACATCTTCCGCTATGTTATCATCATTCCCTGCAATCAAACAAATTTGCAAATCAGTATGAACCTCTTTTAAGTGTTACAATCCACAAGCCTCGTTCCCCCAAATCGCATAACCGAAACTACGAATGCGAATTTGTCAAGTTTGCGCTTTCCAGAACTTTACTACATTTTTAAGACTAATTTCTTCAACTGTTGAAGAAACAAAAACTTGTTCATTTTTTATCATTTTCTATATCCTCACCCAGCCTCAATATATTCTCAATTAATTATTAAAATAAAATAATCAAATTGTGCATTATTGAAAAACACGGAAAATTCTTTCAAACAACATTTCGCAGTTTTTGGAACCTCAAAATATTGCGTACCTGTTGTTTTCTATACGCCGTATCCTTTTTATGTTGCTTTCGAGTATGATTTTTTGGGAACCCTCTTGTCTGACGATATCAGGGCCGCGGAACCTGTTGACATAACAGTGGGTGACATATCCTTTTGCGCGCTTATTCCACTGTTTATCAGCATCCAGAACGAAAATCTTGACTTTTATTCCGATGTCGATCATTTTGTCGAGATCGATCGAAACTCCGTTTTTCGATCTTCTCTTCTCCTTGAATCTCGTCTTGTCTGGAAGAAGAGAAAAACAAAACTAATGCCAAAAGGAAAAATACAAAAGAACGCAGTTCGAATAAATAGAAACTGTTGGGCATGGCGTAAACCGAGACAAAAGAGAATCTTCAGGCGTTTCTCTCCGAGCTTCAAAATTTCAAAAAAATCAAGTTGCTTTTCATGAGCTCACGAAGAAGAAAAATATTAACTAAAAAAATGGAAAATTCAAACAATGGAAATATGAACGAATCTAGTTTGTTATCTAGTTAGTTAAGGTATAGTTACTTATCGATGATATTGTTCCAGGAACGGGATTAGTACGTGACGATTGTTGAATTTTGTCGCCTACGTCATATTTTCATATTCATATTTTTTTTCTTTATTTATCGTACGACGACGGCGATTGTTTTCCCTATCGTACTCTTTTTCTCCCCGCTGAATTCGTTCTTTTTCGCGACGAGGTATGACGTGAAAATTCACGTCATACCTCGTCGCGAAAAAGAACGAATTCAGCGGGGAAAAAGAACGAATTTAATCGGGGAAAATTGAATTGAAAAAACACAGTTTCGTTTGAAAAATCAGCTTTATCTTTATTTTTTGTAATAATTTTTTCTTCATGCATACATATTCACAGATCTGATTCAATTTCAGTAAATTTAGTCCCGATTATCAGTATTAAATTTCTTTAATTTCATATTTGATCACTGTTCATATTTCGAATTCAATCCTATCAATCAAGTTCCCTGTGAAGTTTCTGAGTCGGAGTTCCTAGTCTTGAAAAAAAAGAGTGCGCGCGAAGTCACGCGGTAGAAGTGGAAGTTCTATGGGATATATAAAAGGATCTAGTTAAGGGAATGTATAAAAAAGTGAAATCTTATTAATAACATTTAATAACAAAGACCATTTTGAGTTAAGGGGCCAGTCCAGTTTGAAAATTTCAAAAAATCGATTTTTTTTACTGTTTTCGAAAGTACATACATTCAGAAATATTGTGTCAAAATTTTATGAAAATCCGAGCTCTCTAAGTATTTTTTTTTACCTGAACGTCAGGACCTCATTTCGTCTATGAGCGTATATCGCGCTCGGCCGACCCATCGGTCTTTTAATCCTCTTTCATAGTATAAACTTCAAACGTATTTTTCTCGAAACAACGTTTTCAAAATCTAGCTCCATCGTATCTCTAAAACTAATAAACCGATTCTCTAGAAATTTGAACCACATATTGTAAACATGATTCGCAACAAGATGACCCTCGATGGTTTTAAAATTTTGATTTTTACTCTTTTTTTTGTGAAAAACTGCAAAAAAACGCGTTTTTTTTACTTTTTTCGTTTTTCATCTGCCATTTTTTTATTTTTTGATAAAACTTTATATCCGAGGGTCATTTTGTAGCTGGTGTCATACTGAATCTAATGGACTTTGATTTTTTTGTTTCAGACAAGCCGTTGCCGAGTTGTGATGGAGCTACCTAGCCCACCTATTTTTGAGGCGTTATGTTAAACTATAGTTTTTGTACTTAAAAATGAATAAAAATAATTTAAATTTTTTTTTTATGTATTTCAAGACTTTATTTATCAAGCCCAACAACTTTTATATTCATATCTTTTATAAAATCCTCAAAAAAATATCGCTAAAATAGCCTTTTTTTCGTGGCTCCAAAGTGGACTGGCCCCTTAAGGAAAATAATTTTTTATTTTATTTTCCTTGTATTTGAAAATGTATTTTGTTGGAAAACGAAACTTCGTGTCGTACCAGAATTTTCGAAAATATTTTTTTGCTCTTGAACGACGAGTTTCACACTTTGTACGCAGTGGGATTCCTCGCTTTTAATTGCAATTTCTACTGTCATTTTTTTCTCTGTGAACATTACCTTACAGTTTAAATCAGCATTAATAATTGATCAAAAAGCGAAAAACACATTGATTCAATTATTTTGTACTGAATCACACCGTAAAACGAGTAATTTACAGTTTTCGACAATAATTTTTTTCTAATTTTAGCGATTTTTAAGTATCGACCGTTAATTTTTACAGACCTTCTTTTTTCGTATGCCCGGAAAATTTCCTTCGGTGACGTATGGTCCCAGATTTTCGATCAATTCCACAAACATTCTGCTAAAAAAAATCTAAAATCCGCTGATCGCGGTGAAACGCATGAACTTCCGTCTCTTTACCCGTTCGGACGAACGGACAGTGTCGAGAGAAAATAATAATGAACAAAAACATTAAACGCGACAAAAAACCGATAAGGTTTTGTTAACTAATTGATTGAGCTCCTTAGTAAAAATAACATTGTGGGCACAGTATTTACTAGAATTTATTCAATCAATACATCAACTTTTTCTAATTCTGCCGACCAATTATTGCTATTCCCGAGTAAAATTTCACCACTGCGAAGTGGAATATTTATTACGATCGGTAAATTTTCTTATTGTCATCATGAAAAATTGCTCTGAATTACTTGTGTAAAATATATGACAACACTAAATTTTGTCTAAGCAGTTGTGCAAAAAGACTATGCAATAAGTCTTTTAAAATGAGCGGGTGTGGACTACCGGTATAAAATATGACAATACTAAATTTTCTTCTGTTTTGATTCAAATTATTCCCCGATATTAGTCACACAAAATCCATCATGGAATGTTTTTTCCACGTGTAAGCAGTTATGCGCAAAAAATATACAATAAATCTTTTACTATGTATCGTAAGTAGTTGCGCACAAAGAATATACAATAATTCTTTTAATATGTATCGGAATACTTTACAATCAATAACCTTCGTCTGGACAGTATAAAAGCCTAGGGCTTTCGATGGGAGCATATAGTTTGGAAGACGAACAGTCAGCTAGACCTGATCTTCAATTTGTGCTTGAGTTATCAATAACGATGAAGGGACTTCGCATCTTCGCAATTTTGCTGCTCTGCTTCCTCGGACTTGTTGGAGTTTATTCCCAACCATCGGACGAACGTTCAATCCGTAATACGCCGAAACATCCGATTCCTGCAGGGGTACGTTCTTATTGAATATCTTGCGAATCTAATCTAATCAATTATTAGCACGACTGATAGAAATGAGCTGTGATTGGATATAGAAGAATATATTGGTTAAAATGTGATCCGTCGATAATTTGATGCGTTGATAGAATTTGTCAAAACTAAACTTATCACAATTGATTGTACCAAAACCAATAAGAAATCAGATTAAGCAGCCAAGTGCACTTTTACGACTCAGAACGAAAAAGAGCACTTTCGCAATGAAAGAAATGATAAAAAGAAACATTTGCATTGAAAAAAAGTCCAAATAAAATACTGGCAAAATACTGTATAAGCTCAATAAAATAATCGAACGAAGTCCTTGGCGAGTTTTTGCTTTACCAATTGCATATTGGGTTGCAATTTATGGTAAACTTTATTTTTACATCAAAGATGTTTTTTCAATGTTCTACATTTATATAAGATGTATCTATATTGCAATGTATCTTATGTTTCTAGATATGTCAAGGATCGAGCTGCGATATCTACAACATAAGTACGACCCCCTGAGCCCCCTGCAAACACCGAGAAAACCGACAGTAAGTGTGACATTTCAATATTCCAACGAGTACAAATATACAAATATAAAATACGTCCGTACATGAAAGATAAAATTCATATACATATATGGGTCTCGATTACATTACGTAATGTTTATATTCAAATTTTGTCCACGATTTTGACGACGTCTCCCGATATCAGCTAAATCGATTATGATTTAGAGATGCAATAGCGTCTTGACACTAAGTAGTATAAAAGAAAAAAGTTTAAATGTTATAGACAAATCGCGCTGCTTATCTATACTCGAGATTGGGCTCTTTTTCATTGCTTTATAATATTCTTTCAATTTATGTGACTTTATTCATTTTTTACGTTCACATGTATTTTAACTTAATTATTTTTTAATTATTCGCTTCTGAACCCTTTATAAAATGATTGATTATCATTATTCAGCGAAAACGAAATCGTGAGGAAGTGGCAGTGTCCGAAAGAATTATAATATTTTTCTTTTTGATTGATTTTTAACGCCTTTTTTTAAATATTCAAGTATACTATAATATTTTACACTCGGAAGTATGTCAGTTTTGTACTTCTGACTGACACTTTCTCTTAGCAACAGAACAATTCCAAACAGATTGACAGTACTAAATTCTCATCTCGATATTCCAATAAAACTTGTGGCAAATATACATATACATAAATATTTTCCAGGTGCCGCATTACACCACCGAATAAACGAGCGGCAAACTTCAACAGCGTCAAGTCCATTGAGATACATCGAATCTTCAAAAAAAAAACAAAAGAGAAAAAGAATGGTCACCCGCAATCTCATTTCCGTTTCATCTGCACAGCAGGAACAACATGAAGGTGTCTGAAAATCCCTCGCACGAAGAACCCTGAATTCCATTTTATCCTAATTCTTCATAATGCGCCATCCTTTCTCAGGAACCGTAGAGAATATTTTTCTATTTTTCATTCGTTACTCCAAATATCATGAAGTTCCAGACTGCATGATTTAGGGCAACGCAGTGAAGCTTTCTTATCGAAAAGTGGATCCTTTTACTTCACCAATTTAATGTCATTGAATGCGTGTGCGTATGACTCACTTTTAATTGTCCAAAGCCATAACCTTGTTCATGTACCATAACCTTCTGTTTCTGTTTCTGTCATTTTCACACTGTAAATTGAAAAATTGTACTTCAGCATAAAATAAACATGGGAAACTCGCAAACTGCTAAATGTTGTGCTATCCTCTTCTGACTGAACCACCCAAAAAAACGATGATGTTCTTTTCAGGTCCAATATTGCAGTGCTGCATTGTTATTGCTAAAAACAAATATGTGAAAAAAATTAGAATGATTCCCAAAATCAGAATAATAATAAGTGGGAAAAAAATATTTTCCGTTGCGTTCCAATGCTTGAAACTTCAGCACGAAAAAACCGACTTCAAAAAAGCCCCAAAAGTGAAAAAAAATTCAAGGCAATACTGTGGAATCATTAGTATATTCAAAAAAGAATTGAGAACGGCGCTCACCAAATTGAAAAACTTAAACTTTTAAACAAAAACTCTCATTGATTCGGATAATATCCGGGAGTATAATTGATAATAATCGATATCCAGAAATATATTTAGTGATAATTCTTGGATCAACAATTATTCACTCGAGTTGTTTGATTTTATTTTCATAATTTAATTCTTGTCATTTTTTTTCAATCACGATGTATTCATGGAACTTTCGTCGCACTCTTGTACGTACAAAACGACCATATTTCCGTAGTTTAAGGGGCACCACTAGTGTGTCACTGTCAAAAAATCGATTTTTTTTGCATTTTTCGATAGTCTATACCTTCAAGAATAACATGCTAAAATTTCAAGTGCCGATCTCAAACAGTTATAACAATGAAATCAATATTTTTATCTTTCAACGGGTTTTTCTCAAAACGACATTTTTCAAATTTGCTGCAGTTCTAACTCGAATAAAAATCATCCGATCGTCTTGAATCTTGTTTTAGCGTATTTAGTATTTGTTTCTTCATACGATGACTCTCCAGTTTTTCGATTCGATAAAAAATGTCAATTTGCCATGTAAAAAACCATCAGATTTTTAAGCGTAATTTGAAACTTTTTTTTCAAAATTTCCCCATTTTGTTGGATTTTAATTTTTTTTCACAATCCTGCGTCATTATACAGGCAACACCGTCTAGTTCAATGGACTTTTTTATTTTTTGATTTCAGACACTCTGAAGGCCGCAATCACTGCAGCAGTGAGAGAACTTTTTTTTTTGGAGACTCGGGAGACGGCGCATAAGTCGCTGAAAATTGAATATTTTCATACAAAAAAATTACTGTATATACATAATTTATACAAAAATATATCCTCGAAATTTCAAAACATTCGATGCAATACTTTTCTTTCAATAAATTCCCGAAAATCACCATTTTTTTGGACAGTCACACTAATGGTGCGCCTTAAAAAACCAAATGGAAAAAATCACATTTCGTAAAGTTTTTTTTCCATAATCATCGTTTCCGACCGTCGAATTCTGCTGATAACATTAAATTTTCATGATGCAAATCGGAATACCATGAAGCATCGGTCACAATTGAAATTTGACAAGTTTTTATGAAAGTGTGCGACACTGTGACACAGATTTAGATAATGATTTTTAATGGCCTTTTTGCGGGCTATCAGCACTTTGTATTTACAATTCTCATTTTAATTCAGGTGCTGATTACTTCAAGATTTTTCATAGATTTTGTATGCACCGAATATCGAGGAGAAAGCGATTAAAGAAAATTGCAAAATGAACTGGAAATAATATGTTTCGTTGATTCACTCTAATCGATTATTGAATACGAAAAAGTACAATTTTTGAACGAGGAACATCTGCGAGAACATTTATTCGTTTGAGCTTTCGGCGCGGTAACGGAAAGCCGGCTATTAGGGCCAGCATATCCCGATGCAAGATGAACGCTCTAGCGGGCGGGCTTCATCATCGATGGAAATAAATAATGCAGAGCCACAGCGACAGAGAGAAAGTGAGAAGGCGGTAGAAAGAGGGAGAGAAAAGCGAGACGGAAGCAAACGGAAGCGGTGGCTTTCAATCCAGTTCGATAAATGTTCGATGAAAGAAATAATAACAACGAAAAGAGTGAAAAGCTTCAGCTTTAAAAAATCAAAAGCTTGAATGTCAAAAGCTTCAGATTAGTTGCAAATATGTTTCAAATCTCACAAAAATAAAGAAAAAGTCTTCGAAATATAGGTAGCAATAAACATTCCATAGGTAGCAATAAACCTTTCGCGAGGCAAAATTACTTGAAGCATAATGAGATTGATAAAGCTGCAAATTTTCATTGATTCATTCAAAGCGAAGATGAAAATTTCTATATATTCCATACATTTATAGAAAACTGCATGATTATATTCATCGGCGATTTGAGAGACGAAATGAGGACTCGCAAGAAAGAAAGGACAAAAAGAGAATTCGATTGAAAGAAGGGGAGAGACCAGGAAGCAAAAGTAGATATGGAGGAATAAATCGCCGAATATATCTCTTTGATCGCTGCTCTCTTAGAGAGATCTCGATCTCATATCGCGCGTCCGCGAAGCCTCGGGCTCTAAATTATTAGCCGTTTAGATCCCTAGAACTGAATTACCGGTTAACACCGTGCTCGCTGCTTGTGTGAGATGGCGAAGAGAAAAAAACAACAGTGCAGAAACACAGAAGATGGAAATGAGAAGGAGAAAGAGAGAGAAGCAATTTTCTCTGTGACAAAATTTCAATGCTGGTAAAGACTGCACATTATCCTTATGGGTATAAAAACAACGACTTGTGTATCTCGATAGACACATACGGAGCACGCTACTTGCTATGGTAGCTGACTCCACCAGCTATAATAATAATAAGAAACAAAATGTTCATGTTCGTAAGAGAATCATGTACAGTAGCGTTTGGAGCAATACAGTAATATTGGCACAGTTAATGTCAGCCATGCGCGAATCGTCCACGACCACTTTCAAAAAACATACAAGTTTGCGTAGCCTGCTTAAGGAAGTAACGCAGGAAATAGAATTGATGGACAGACAAATACCAAACTTGGCAGAATGTTCGATTATAATATAAAAGAAACTCATACAAATTTTTAAGGTCCGAGGTGGGTTTTTACGCGAGATATTTATAATTTTGTTTATCTCTTTGCAAGCCAATTCAACATGGCCTCTTATGAGAAATCACGGAGTTAGCGCTACATTATTCCTCATATCTCCATAATTGATCGATAGATCAAGACGAAATTTAAACAGCAGAGAGATGAAATACTTAGAATCATTTATCTGGCTTAAAAATATTGAAAGGTGACTTATGACAGGAATAATAAGAACAATAAAAAGTACTCATAGCAAATTTTCGGACCTTTGCTCGAAGTGCTGCAACGTCGCATATTCGAGGTTATGAGCGCGCATTTTGAAATTTCAACGTATGTAAAAATTCGTGCCGGCTGACTGTTACATATTTTTATAATTTTGTGTTTTTTGTTTACATGACATATTATATTTAATATCAATAGAATAAATAAATAAATTACATATTCAAAAACAATTTTATTTTTCATACGTATTATCTTACATATAAGTAGAATATTTTTTAACTCAAATAATATTCGTAATATTAACACAGTCTCAATTACTTTTCAAATAATTGAGATACATATACACTTGAAATCTTTTTGTTATCACGCAATGATGTGCTCCGAACGTTTCTGCCTGCTTCATGCTGATTAATTCTAGCCCGGCACACCTTTTCGGTAACTATTTTACCTTTCCAATAAAATCTCGGCTTTTTTTCTTTTGGCATAACGAACTCGCGATTAAATTAAACGAAAATTCACTGACACAGCTGATGAGCTGTCAACGGCATATGCAATGCTTTGAACACGCATATACACGCGCACACATATCAACCGAAAGCGACGTTGCCAAATTAAGTACTACTTAGGTCAAATTTTTTTATGACTAGGTGGGTAGTTGCGTTCCTTCCTTAAATAAATATGTATATGTAATTGTGTATGCATTTGAAGCTATAAAAATCAAACAAAATGACTTTTGCAAATTGGCGACTGTGAGAGACAATAAACTGGCTAAAAATGCTTCTAACACTGCAAATACATTTCTATATAGTCTTCCTTCCAATTTTCAATAACCGGATATGCCATATGCACATAGTATATAACACTACACAAATATATACACAAATACATCTATTCATATAAATTTACATACAGGATAGCCCAAAAATAATGGATCAAACGAATTGAGATGCCGGACAAAGTCATTTCAACGAAAATAATCATATTTATGCTAATTCGACTGTTCAGCTATTCACAACAATTATTTAAATGTCTGAATTGTTTTCAAAAATCGGCAAACGTTTCAATTGAGAAAAGTATTTTTTTTAATAGCCAAAAACAGCATAAATGCTGTGAAAAAAGCTGAGACAAGTACATTTATGCCCCCCAAATAGTCGTTCCAGTTAATCCCCCCCCCCCCCCCCACCACCCAGCGCCAAAATACCGATCTCCACCAAAATTTACAAAAACCCATCTAAGTCGTTCATGCAAAGATCTCCGCACAAAAATCCTTTCTAAAAACCAACTCATCATACAAAGTTTTATGGGTAACTGCTCTCATTATCTTATCAAATTAAGTCAAATTGTACAGAGGTGATAATTTCATTCTCATAAATGTTGTGTGTTCACAAAAAGTTGATAAATAAATAAAGATCTACTAAAGTATATGTGGTCAAGTACGTGGGATTTTATTATGTTTATAAAATCTGCAATTATGTTCATATACCATTTCTCTAATTAATGCTTTATTACAATGAATTATTATCTTATGACTTGGAACTACAAGGGCTTTAAAAAAAAATACAGAATTGCATTAGCCTGCGTGAGCTTGAACGCTACCATACTCTCATTTGTAATATTTGTAGTATAGTTTTATTGGTAACAAATTGATAAAATTTTACTATCGTACGTAGAGCGGATACGCACAGAGTACTTGTCCGGCCTGACAATTTTTCGACTAGTCAGCTAAAAATATGCTTTTTTGTTCACGGCAAATTTTTCAACCACTCCGAACATTCGGATCTCCAAAAGTGGCCACCGTGTCAACTGGAGGCAGGGTGTCAAGTCGTCACGGGCCTACTGTCTACTGTGTCAACTGGATCGCGCAACTCGCCATTGTGTAACTCTCCAACCGTAGCAAGTCTACCCTGTGTGGAAAGTCCCCAACCGTGTAAACTGGATCTAGCGCGAGCTCTAATCCGTAGTATTTTGATATTTCCCCGATGCTCGCGTATCCCCACTTTCACCGCCTTTCTTAGGTACACGCCGGGCAAGTCCCCACTTGCCCGGCGTGTACCTAATAATTTCCTACTTTTTTAATTAAATAACTGGTAAAAAAACCCCGATTTTTAGAACTTCACTTTCAAAAGCGCGCCATTTTGTCAATTTTCATTTTTTTTTTTTTTTTAGTCCCGTCCATAACTGCACTCATCTGATTGACAATTTTTCTGGTTTTTATTTTTCAGATAAATAATAGATCCAAAATGACTAACATCGTCCAGGTCCAATTTTTCGAGAGGGTCAACTTCAGCGGCATTTCTACTATAATAATTTTTTTTTTTAATTTCAAAATAAATTTTTTTGTATTCACAATTGATGTTATAATAAGCCTGAGAAAAGTTGAAGTATCGTTTTTCTTTATTTTTATGATAAAAAAAAATTCCGCAATATACCTGCAATTTTCGAGCTCTAGACCACCGGGACCCCTTAAATACACCACCGGAACTATGCGTGTGAGGCCGCCCTGTCGCGAAGCTTATCGAAGCGAACGCAAAGGGCCCGAACCGATCGAGCTCATTGATCCCATAACTTAGCACAGCTTTGGATCAGAGATTTTCTCTTTTCTCTCTCTTTTTTTGTTGTTTGTCTTTATTGCACTTTTATTTTTACCTAGATGCGAAGGACGAAGGTACGGAGAAGAGGCCGGCTTCGTCCTAGTTCCCGTCGTCAAACGAGTTCTGTGCCTCGATGTATAAATAAGTAATAATCCAGAATGAAACACACGCACGTGAGAGCACGCGTGTGTATGTGTTTTGTAAAAATGAATAGACATTCGCGTCGATCTAGTGATAATGAAAAGGGCGCAGTTCGTTTGTCATCTTCAACCGGTCGAATCACTTGAAGATAACGCCTTATTATTTGCAAGGCGACGGGTGAAGCAACTTCGAATCGCTTTCAGATAGTCGATGCGATATCGAACTTACGCATCCTCGGAGGATTGATTGTATTAATGTCAGTGCTCTAGGTCGTTAATCAAGCTGATTTTAATATCGCTATTTTCTCGCTGCATCAAATTTTCCTGAACGCTTGAAACTGACATTAATTTAAGGTTAATACTTTTTTTACGTCACGTCATTACGTTTACTTGACTTTTTTGCCGAGTTTACTGATTAGAAACTTTACGTTTCGAGCAACACAATTAACCCTAAAGATCTAAGATCTATTTTTCCGGACGTTAACTTTACAACGGGGTCCAAAATCATTCCGATCTTCTCTTTAGTATAAAATGTTTCTCGTATGTGATAACAAGGTTTAATTATACATCATTCTCTTCGTTTTTTTATAACGAAAATAATGATGGAGAATTCAATCGCATTTAGTGAACATTTCATGACGAAAACTCTATAAAACTGAAAAAAGTGGCGAAAAAACGCAAAAAAGTCCTTTTTTATATAAAAAATATAAAAAATCAATCGAAAGTTAGATCTACTTTTAGGCGAAATCGATTTGATACGAATTGTCGCTCAGAATTATTTCCAAAAAACTGCTCTCAAAAACCCATGGACACTTGTCAAAATATGAAATCATACAAAAAGTCGAAAAAAAATGATTTATTTACAAAAAATTAAAAAATATTTATTACAAAAAAAATTTATTGGGGAAATCTATCAGCACTGTCAATCGCTCAAAACACTGTTTACCTGTCCATATAAATATACCTCGTCACCGTGTGCGTCGTGTTAATATCAGAGATACCATTGTAACGCCATTCTACGAGTATATATGGTCGTGTCAACGTCGATTCAAATTCTAGGAGTCGATAAAGGAATTGACAGAAAGTGAGCACGCATAGTAATGGGCTGGGGTAATAGTGCGTTCTCGCTTCTACCCACAAGTGTTAACCTGCTTGGGGTCCTGATGCAAATGGAATCTTTTTTTCATTAATTTTCTCCTCTACGGAGCTTTCGCAATATTCAGAATCCATTCAGCTTAATTTTCATGAAGTTGTTTATTTCCACATCCACGAATATTTTTTCAATAATAAGACATTATTTATTATTTTCGCGAATAAAAAAACGTTAACATTATAAATTATTTCGAAGAAAATTGATATGCATACGCGAAAAAATAAATTATTAACATTAATTAATGAATTTAACATGGAAAATAAAGTTTTTTCTCCTTTACAATTTTAAACAATATTCTCAAATGAGGTGGAATAACCGGCCCTAAGAGGTGGATCGAATTAAAAATTTGGGAACTGGTTCATGAAGGTTGTGTCTACACCATATTAAAATTTCAGGCGATTCCTAAGATTCGAAAAAAACTACAGAACTACATTAATTGCAGAGTTTAAGTTCATCGAAATAATTACTTAACCATTTTTATTTAAGACAAACCTAAAAACAACCATGAGAAATGATCTTTTCTTTTTACCAAAGCCAATTGATCAGAAATTTAGTTGACACACTTCTCTAGAAGCTTGCAAAAGTCACATTGAGTCTAATAGAACCGACATATTTTTAGTACAGTCAGAGAACATAGATTTACATGGAACAACAGGGCCCGTGCTAGCTTCTTCTTTTTCAGTTTGGCTAGTTTCACGTAGGACGTAAAACTAGCCTGACCACTGGGATATATCCCGCTTCGGCCAAGGGTCGATTTTTGAAAGTTTGGCGGTGTGCGCTCCTTTTTTTATTTTGATGATTAATTTGTTTATTTCAATTGTCTGTTTAGATTTTGGCGTTATTGAACGGGGAGAGAAACAAAGATAGGCGATTCAAGGAAGTCGTTAAGCACACCGAGACTGCCTAATCTCATCTTGCTCTCCGTTCGAATGCCGTCAATATTTGTTTTTTTTTTCTCAAATTATCTCATTGGTATACTTCGCTCTGTATGTTAAGAGGCAAGATACAATGAGTGATTTTCGTCATTATTTAGTTTAAAATTTTAGTATAGTATTATTATTTTTTTTTTTTTCATTAATTACTTTATCTACCAACTTTTTTGTGGGACTGGCCGATCGTGAATTTGTTAATTTTTTTTTTTCATTATTATAGTTTATCATTATTCACATATAAGTGTATTTTTATTATTGATTTCTTTTTTCTTCAGTTTTATTGTTGTTCGTTTTTTGATTGTGTTGTTATTTTAATTATTGTCGATTTTATCACTTTTGTATTTTGTCACTTTGTTCAATTAACTTATATTTTTTGGGGGAACTCGGCAAATACGTCCGCCTTCTTCCAGGTCCGACGGCCGAGCCCCCACCCGTGCTAGCTTTTGGCACGGAAAATGTAGTTCCACTTTTCGGCTGTAGAGTGCACGGCGATGTATCGATGTTCCACACACATTTAGGGCCGGTTGTTCCACCTCCAGTTAAATTTTATGTGATAGTTAAAGGTCTGCTACTCAATGCTACAACCGTTAGGTAAAATTTACCAGAAGGTGGAACAACCGGCCCTTAGTTTGTCAGATAATTACAACTAAAAATTGGTCTTTTTGTATACGTGAACGGATAAGACTTTGCACACACTTTTCATTATAGACGCTAAACGGATCTTAAGATTTTTAAATAAAAACACTCGTGTATACAGTACTATTGTGCGGTTAATTAAAAAAAAAATAGCAATTTTCGACCGCTTACAGCGGTATTCATAGTCGGTGCTTAATTAAGGATGTATGCCCAAAATATACAATTTGTTTGACCTTCAAATTTAAAATATGTTGTAGAATGAACGATGCTGCGTCGATTTGAAAAAAAATAATTAGACTTCACCGTATAGTTATTACGTAAATTTTTTTTTTCAGTCCCATTAAAACGCATGTTAATCGTAGCTGAAGTAGCCTAATTTGAAAGAAAATAAGAAAATAAAGCCCGTGATATATAAGCGTACAGATTAAAAAAAATATTATTAGAAACTTTATTTTTTTTACTATTTAAAGAAAAAAAAACCCCGTGTCACCGTCGTATTTGTTCAAAAATCTCAAAAAAAGTAGAGTCGTTTGGGTCATGTGCGAAAACTGCTACTACAGTCGCCATGTTAAATCTGCGAAACATGGAAATATGGCAACGTTACACGCGCGGGCAGTACGAACCGAGTGTACAGCAGTAGTGAGAGAAAATAAATACAAGCGTGATTTAATGAAGTGTCTAGTTCTATAATTCTTCGACCGTGAAATGTAAATTTTTTTTCGGTGTCGTTCAAACGTCTTTGCTTCTCGGCACTCTTCGCAACACTCTCAAGCCACTGTTTTCTTTTTTGTGTGGTAAATTTACCTTTTTTGTCTCCGAGCACAACATGAGAATTGTCACTCATTTTTCTCACTCACATTATACACGAAAAAAAAGAAATTAAACAATGTATTAGGTTAGGAAACTAGCTGTCAAACGACACACTTTCCGGCACTGTTACCAAATTTTCTCGATATATCAACGGAATTTTTTGATTGGTGTGATAGAACGGACATTAGCTCCAGTAAAAAATAGTCAAATGAAGAACTAATTTTTCTTAAAGTTAATAACTGTTACTTTCATCGGGTTGATTTGTTATGTATAATTAGTATTAATTAATAAAAAACATATTTATGATTGATATCTTATATAATGATCTGTTTGAAAAAACAAATAGATGTACTGCGGATTTCCCTGGCGGATCATAGCGACCGAAATTCTCGGTCTTTTTAGGCGTCTAATTTGCCGGAAAAAAAACCCAATTGGGTCGTTTCAAAATTAGTCGGTTAAATCGGGGTGTTCACTTGACAGTCAAATTTTTGTCGGCTCATTAAAAAAAAACTTAGAAAAAATTACAAAAAAGACTTAATTGAGTCTTTTTTTTGGCAAATTAGACGTCTAAAAAGACCAAAACCCTATTCGGTCTTTTTTTCGGTCGCTATGATCCGCTAGGGTTGACTGGGCGTACATCCTTAAGCATTGTACTTGCGTGCTTTCATAAAGGCAAATTGGCGCGGAGGGGAGATTGAATACTAGCCTTCAGAGATATCGACTTACAACAAATATTAATTTCATTCGACACGGAAAAAATTGGCAATAGAGTACAGCGGTAAAGCCCGGGAATTTGAATTGTATTTTTGCCTGAGTTTCAGTATTGCGAGAAGTTGAATTATATCGATATTGATTTGATTCATTCCTTCATTCGCTCTTTGCATTAAAATTATATGCATAAGCAGGTTAAAAATAGTATGACAGTTTGACAGGGCTACTACACGGAGTGTATAAGCCCTGTCAAAAGTTTCTATCTGACAGAATCATATAGAGAATGGGTTTCATTGTACACTGTGGTCAAAACTTTTAGCTCATACGTGTACCTACAAAACTACCTTAATGAAAAAATATCCTGATCTAATTTCAGTTCATTACTGTAATAAACAATGAAAGAACAATTGAAGATTCTTTTTTATATTTTTATTATAAATAGGGTATTTACTGTTCTTGCACACTCACACATATCAAAAGGCAATCTTACTGAACATTCGCAGGATTTTCTTAAGGATTAACTTAACAACGACATTTCGATAGAATCTCGTACAAATAAAGCGATCTTTTGGATTTCATTATTGAGAGCCTGTGGACAATAAGGCTAAAAGTGCACTCGTGGCTCCAACTGAAAGAACGTAATTGAACGCTGGTGTGAATGTTTTAAGGATGTAGAAAGACGAGACGATTACGAGAGCCAGGAAGAGAGCGTTGTTGTAGAAAATCGAGAATGTTGTCGCTTCGTAATCTGCAACTTCGTTCTTTTTCCACAGTATTCTCTCGTCCTTTTCCTTCTTGCTCATTTTCTTATCCTCTGCCAATTTGCGGCTCATCTCTCTCGTTACAGCATCTTCGCGTTTCACAGCGATCTGTAATTAAACCAAATACAATTCAACATAAATTTAAAGTTGTGTAAAATTGCTGATTTTGGTATTTTTTTTTACACGAAAAGAGGTGCATTATTAGAGGTAAAAGATTAAAAAATGTCGATTCCGAAACATTTGAATGAATGACTGTGGTCAACACGTTCGAGAAGTCTGTTAGGACCTTAAGAGGGGAAATCTTATTAGGACTTCCAAAAAATTTGTTTTCCATAAAATAGTAATGCTAATGGAAATAAATCAGTTCAACAAGGGAGTTGAAGGAAGTATATGACCCTGGAATTGCTGATTAACCGGCAAGTTTTAAAACCACACGATGATAAGATGATAAGATGGTTTTCACAAAACTACATTTTTCAACAGTTCTCAACCAAACTTTGCACACAACTAAATAACATTTTTACCTATACACCAAATCTGATTGTTTTGAAAAATGACTAAACCAAATAAATATTTTTCGTGATAAAATATTTTTTTCCATTCGTTAAAAATTGAATCTTTTTTTCAAAAGTGTATAATTCTTCCTATTTTAAAATCTTACCATTTTTTAGGTTGATTCAGTAATCATGGATGTAAATGATAAGGATTTTCATCCAGATTTGTTTCAGATAAATATAGCGGTAGCTAGAGCTTCAGCCATTTTCAAAGTCACCCGCAGACCTTCTAGAAAGCCAGTGTCATGTCGGTCATTTTGAATTATTTTGTTAGCAAAAAAAAATGTTTTAACAGTTGAAAGTATGTAAAATTAAATGCCGAATTTTCAAAAATGTAATACTGATCAGTCCTTTTAAAAAAAAATTCGAAAATTCGTGCGCTTTTCAGTTTTCTAATTAAATATTCCTCCTTGAAAATAAGAGAATTGAGGTAAAAGTTAAAAAAGGGGACTGTGAAAATTAGAAAAGGTATAAAATAGAAATATTAATATATTAGGTTAGGTACCAAGCAAAAAATTGTTCTCATAATAGAATGAAACAGCTCAAGACATCTGAGGAAAACAATATTATAAATAAGTATATATCAAAACGAAAAAAAAAGAGCAGTGCACAAAAAAAATATATGACCTTAATGCGCAAAGATTTTTAAAAAATGCATACTGATTTGTATTATTTATAAGAATATTCTAATATGATGGTGTTAAAGTTTATAATGTTGGCACGCAACAAAATTAATTTTTTTTGGTATGTAAATTTTTGTTTCTGCAGTTTGGGACTATGACACAGTACTTAATATATATTCAGGATTTTCGTTACGAACCCACAATTTGAATATGTTAAAAAGTCATTGATACTTTAGTAAAATTTAGATTAGAGGTAGCGAATCGAGACAAGTACACTTTCGAAAAAATTCGATGTACAAAATTCTACAATTTTCGATGCATTATTTCTACAATGTCAACTTCAATACTGTTCAAATGTGTCAAAAATAACAAAAAGAGAACAGCGATGTTTTATAAAAAAATTGTTTGATTATTACTTAATTTTCACAGTAGCAACTTCCAGTTTTAGGCAATCTCTTATAAGGCAACTTGCTGCCTCATATTAGGAGAATCAAAAAGAGAAATAATACTGTCATTTTCACTGAAAATCAAAATTTATAGGATACACAAAGGAAATTTAATAAATACAAGAACTAAAATAATTGTGAATTGAGTAAAAATGTACCTTATGCTTCAAGACAAACTTGGTGTTCTTGTAAGCTAGTGCAAGAGCGTAGGTGCTGACTAAGGTGACCAAGACAAACGAAATTAAATTGGAGTACAGATCGATTAGATGAATCCTCCAGAAGAGCCCTGTGAATAAAAAATAAAAGTTATTTTAACAAAAGGTTCGAGATACGGTGGAGAAATTCAAAAAAACGTTAAAAACAAAATAAAACATATGAACCATGAATTTTCGATAGGATTTTTAAATTTTTTCAAAATTCAAAATTTTGACAGAAAGTGTTTTCCGAATTTCTCGATAATTACCAAAATCATGAAATTACTTCCTGGAAGTGTAAAAAAACTTAGCGAAAAACATTTTGCAATAAATAGTTGCGAGACTCACAGATTGGAATAGCCGAAACGATGAAGGCATTGCCGTAAAACAATGCGGAAGATTTAGTAGATACATTCCTCGAAAAATCCTGAAGAAGTAACTCTTCCTCCTTTGTAAATGCTTTCGATTTTCCCGACATTGTTGAACGTTTCATTAACTCTGATAAAACGTGAAATCTTCAAAATTATACACAATGACAATTGAAGTTGGAAGGAAAATCAGTTTACTCGGTTGACTAACAACGCTCTACTCCTACTCGTATGCCAATCGGTGCAATTTGAAGCGCATGCGCTCAAGTATGCCGTGTGGAACACCGCTTGACGACGTGTCCGCGTAAACGTCATTTTTAGTAGCGACGTATATGAAAACGGTGAAAATGTCGGTTCACGATTTAAGTTCTTTTACTGAGAAACTACGTAGCGGGAATTATTTAACAATCGATCGGTAAGATAAAGTATTACTTTATCATCATTGCATAAAGCTGTTTTTCCCATTCCTCACGTCCCCGAATATAAATATAGCCGACTCTCCCATGTGTCAACTCAACGGGACCAAGCCCGATCCCTTGTGTCAACTTCTCCTTTATCCCCACTCTTAACACCGCTGATACAGGGGGAATATCGCATGGAAAGAGAAGGAATACAAAACGAGCGTGAGTAAATATTTGACGTTTCGGAGTGGGGGTCGGGGAAATTGACTCATGGGAACAGACGAAGAGGACATGAGGGAACGGTTGACACATGGGAACGTGTCAACGGAGAGTCACCTGCAATTCCATATTTCAACTTCATCCATTTCTATATGTCAACTTTCGCAACCCCTTTTTCTACATTTCGCATTTTTTCGGCTCCGTTGGGTTGGGGAATCAGAGCGTCGAATAGTTCTCGCACTGTGTGGCAAATTCGCACTGATAGCGACTCCGTCGGTATAATACCATCAAGTGTAACACCATAGATATTCAATTGGTAATGTATGTCCAAGGTCCGAATTTTGACCTACACGCATTGTTTTTTCGAACAAATCATGAGAAACAGTTTCTTCATCTTTTGATTGACAACACACAAAAAACAGCTGTTCTGCACAAAAATTGCGACGAAGACCATAAAAATTTGTGGTTGTCAATTTAAAATTCTACCGGTAAAACAGGCAACGACAGATTTTGGCGTTTTGGCATTACCGTATCTAGCAGAAGACACTTTAGTATGAAACGACTCGTTCGCGCGCGTTGACGATTTTGTCCTCAAGTTTCAGAATTTCTTCTAGTTCGTTTATAAAAAAAATTTGTACAATAATTCTACGTGATTTTTCACTACATATTCATTGAAAAAAATGTCATCCCTCATTCTTGTAACTAACGTAAAACTAGAATTTATCAAACCCCGAAATTCCTCGAATATCCTGTGTTTTATAGCAATTTTGCGAGAACGATGAGTTTTTCGGGATAATGATTTTGTTTCCTCGCATGACATAATTATACTGTATTCAAGGTGAAATGTAATGATAACATAAATTTTCGAGTTATTACGACTCGAACTGCTGCTGTGTACTGTACCTCGCGATTCCTGATTTCGTTAAATAATTTTTGGAAAAAAAATCGAGGCATTGAAAAATTTTAATAATTTCAGAATATTAAAAACTTTCGAGATTCAATAAGTTTTCAGTCGTATATTATAAACAATGGTTGAAAAATTACCACTCAGAAAAATCGTTCAGAGTCTGAGTCTACCTGCAATTGTATGCTTTGGAAATCCTCTTTTGGACATCGTCGTGACCCTCAATGGGGATGACCTTCTCGAGAAGTACTCCCTTAAGGTGGACGGCGAAGTAGAACTTTCAGAGCCCAAGATTCAGGATCTCCTAGCTCAACTTCCACCAGAGTTAATATCTAATTCTTATTTTTTATGTTCTTTATTTTATTTAATAAATGAAAAAAATATCTTAAATAAGATATCCTATAAGAGTCAAGGTTGAGTGCCGCCATCAAATTTTGTTTTTTGTTTCATGGTAGTTTATTTATAAATATTAATAAATATTTAAAGAATCATCATAAAAGATTTATCTAAAAATTAAAATAGTAATATTTTTATTTATTTCGTAACTTTTGAACTTGTCCATTTTTTATTTGTGTGGTTGTCGTGCAAGTTTTTTGTTCTGATTAAAAAAAAATAAAATATTAACTATTGTTATAGCTTAGATGTATAGAAACATATTGGGAAATAATGAAAAATAGAAATTTTGTTGCATTCCAATAATGATGCAAACTTTAAATTTATGTAGTAATGGATTGTGAAATAATTTTTTTACAGGCCAAATCACAGAATTAGTCCTGGAGGATGTGCTCAAAATACAATGAGAATAATTCAATGGCTGTTCGGTGGTCTGAATGCCCCAAAAATCGGTATTTACTGCGGCGGACTTGGCAAAGATACAAGGGGCTTAACTCTCGAGAGAATGGTTGAAGCTGAAAATGTCAATACAAAGTATGTAGAAAGAATTGCTTAAGAAAAATTGATGAACTATTCGAATGATGTAAAAATATGTCGTAATTGCATATTGTTTCAAAATTCATAACAATAATTATTTATTATTAGTTATTATACATTTTATTTTATTATAAATAATTGATATTTCCTTCCTTGAAATGCAGCAAATCGTTCTCTCTCAATTCTTAGATGAAAACATTTATTGTGAATTACATGGATTCATTAAATTTTTTGAATTTTAAAGGTACGCATTTCATCCAACGCTGTCAACCGGAGTTTGTATATCTCTGATAAGCGGCTCCTCACGCAGTCTCGTTGCAAATCTAGGAGCCGCAGCTTGCTATACTCTGAAAGATTTGAAAAAGAGTAATTTATTACTGGAAGGTGTGAAGATAATTTATATCGAGGGATTTTTCGTTGTTCATAGTTTGGATGTTGCCAAAGAGATAGTCGAATTGACTCAAGATAAAAATGTCATCATAGCTTTTAATCTCAGTGGCGAGTACATATTTGAGGTAATATTCAATTTATTATTATCGTGGGCACATTGTACATCAAGGGGAGAAATACCTTTGGATCAACAAAAATGTGAGAATTTTTATTATTTTTTTAAACAGATAACGCTTAGTTTAGTGTTTCGGAAAATTTAGATGTTTCTTCTTATTACAGCGTATTTTTTCTAAACAATATGTTTCAAAATGGCGTAGTTATACGGCTGTCTTCCGGCAAAGGTACAGCGCGAAGTGTAAAATGGCGCACGATATCGCCTCAGCTGTATTGGTATGAAACAATTTGGAACATTTTTTCTTCATTGTAAACATTCATATGGTGTGTTTAAACAATAAAAAGTGCAAAAAGTTGAAATCCGAAAAAATGGCACGCTTTTAAAAACAGAGTCTGATTTGTACACCAAAATCCTCACGTTATTTTGCAATAGAAAAATTATTTTTTTCAATTATTTTTTCCATCTTGTAGATTCAAGTACTAGATAATATTTCAAGGAGATCGATCAAATATTTTTCGAGTTATCGCTTACGCCATTTTCGAAAACACAGTTTTGAGAAATTTGATTAATCGAAATTTTTGCAGCGGGCTCTAGCACCAAGCGCTTCACGTTTCTAGACTAAAATGCACCAAAAGTACTGCGAATTTCGTTTAAAAATTTTGCAACCATATTATTAATACATCATAGTAACATTTAATAAAAAAGAAAAATTCCAGAGGTATTTTTCCCCATAAAATTCAATTGGGACGAATATTGTAATTAAAGAAATGATTTTATTCTTTTATATTCAAGGAACATCACGATGCAATTTGTGAAATGGTTGGCTTGGCGAAAATCGTTTTTGGCAATGCGCGTGAAATGACCGCACTCGCGAAAGCTCTTGATCTTAAATTCCATAATGTATCCGATATTCCGTTTCTTTTGAATAGTTCAAAAAGAGTTACGGTGGGAGTTTCGAGTGCAACATGTACCAGTAACGATTGGCTGACCGATAACGATATATTTGTCATGACACAAGGAGGATCGGACCCAGCGATCGTTGTTTGGGGTCAGGGTTATTCCGTGCAGGTAATATACGCTAATTGACTTTTTAGTACTATTTTTATCGCATAATTTTCACTTTTACTAATTCTAAGTTTTTCTTTCAATTATGAAAAAAAAAACGAACAAAAATCAGTTTACCAATTGTGAAGAAATCCTGTCAAGGTATTAGGGTAATCTTGAAAATTAGCATAATCGTTTTTGTTTTGCTAAAGGGTCTACATGCGTCCAGAATTTTCAAAAATTCGATAATATTTTTTTGCTTATCATTCTCCAAGCCTTCGGTCGCGAGCGAGGTGAACAAGCAACACGTTTTTCTCGAAACTACTTGGCATTGATTCAGTCGGCACGATAACTCGATAATTTTTCAATGTTTTTTTTCGTCGCTTTTTATGTCGATATTTTTAACTCTGTTTCTCTATAATCCGTCGAGTAATTTTTTTCTATTCTGTTTAGGAATTTTTTTCACAAATTGCCCAAGAATCCAATTTTTCGTAAAAAAAGGCGTACTTAATTTCGAAATGCCACAAATTGTTTATTATTTTCGATATAAAAAAATTGACCAGTCTATAACAACACTTTATTGCAAGAATCATTTGGATTTTTTTGAATCCATTCATCTTCGAATGATTTATCATACCGACGGCCATCATTTTTATTTGCTGATAGTGATGAAAAGATATAAAATAATTTTTTTCTTACATCTCAAGGATTAAATGGTGAAACCAAATCGATTTATTAAATTTATTGGTGATACAAAATCGATAGTCCTTGAAAAAAAAAAATTGAAAAAACTCAATTATCTTTGGACCCTGGACGTATGTAACTCTTCAAATTGTTAGTATATAGTCATAGAAATACAACGCAAATAGTTTTAACGAAAAATTTTCATGTTTTTACATGTAATTAGAACTAGTTCAGTGGAACATCACTTCGGCTCGCCAAATTCACTTGCAGTTATTATCGGGAAGGCGCGGGCTTTTGATCGCCGATTGCAAAGCCCTTTTGATACAGAAAAGCATTTTTTTTTTTATTGGGGTTTTTTGTAACCAATCGTCCCCGCGATTGTTACTTCCACGGCCCAGGGTCCTTCCCTCTTAGCCTCCCCACTCTTTTTAACTATTCCTCTACTCTTCCTTCCATTCTCCCACACGTGCGGCTGCAGGCGACTTATTCCCGCGCTGTATCGCATTTACCGAGGACGAAGGGAAACTGCAGAAACCTTGCCAATACAGCCGGTGCCCGACTAATCTCCGCGGGTGGCAATGCGAGCACGCTCAAGCACGGCCGCCAGAGGCGCTCAGGTAGGCACCTCCTCACCTGTGGTGCAATGAACCAGCCAGTGCACGGCTAGAGGGCCACCATCCGCACGATGAGAACCGTCCACGGAAGGCCACCAAAGCCGTACACCGACCGCTTATGCATCGCAGAGAGGTGTTTGGCCATGGATTTATGAAGGTGGAATCCGAACCACCCGATACAGAAAAGTATACTCTCCAATAATCATCTAACATGTACCAAAGAGACCGCAAGTCTGAGCCGTTTTTGAGGAGTAATGGGTCAGTAATCGTGATGTTACTTTGAAGCAGGGTGAATCAATTGCTAGGTGCTTGGCTACCACATTGTTGACCCGGGTTTAATACTACTCCGAAATTTTTTGAAAAATAATTCCTCTTGTTTTATTTTTTAACAAATGTTCTCTTATTAGGATATGCGTAATTGGAAATGAGCACAACGCTATCATTTAATATACAAAATAATAGATTATTCAAACACAAAGGAAGGAGCGACAATAATTATGTATCGCTATTGCGGTGTGATGCAGAGCCGGCCCACACTCACGGATGATAATTATCCTAAAAACAAGTGAAACAAAGATGCTATTCGCACCAGGTGCATTGTACAAATGCGACGGTGTCGGAAGTGCAATTTTTGTTCAATAGAGACAGAGGAAAGCAGACTTCATTTACATTTTGGAATGTGATTTACGGTTCTGTAATTTTTGCAGCATATCAAGCGTATTTCAACATATTGATAAACTTTGGAGCATTTAATTGGTGATGAACCTATGACTGTATTCTGATAGCATCCTTGCGTGATGCTATTTCTCGCTGTTCTTTCAATAGAGCAGGAGCATTTTGTAATCGTTTTATCAAAAGTTTAACCTGATAGTAGAAATACACTTCGCACGGCCTACAAGGAGCTGTACACTTTGGTGGAATGAATTTAAGATAAATACTCTACTGCATGCTAGTCAAATGAGTGGTAAAACTTCACAATGTTTTTATACCAAGTTTAATGCACTAATTATACATAGTGAACGTGAATTTGTAAGACGACATGTCTAATTAACCTAGAAAAATATTAATAACGATACATTTGCGAAACCATTAACTGATATTGGCAAATTTTCATTATGACACATTTTCATTGGAACTTTTCAAAGAATAATATGTATTTTTTAACCGATTTTAACGGACAACACCACTGTGACCTCCTATTTTTTTCACATTTTTCAAGAATTTTTTTTTGTGGGAAAAAAAGAGATATTCGAAAATTTTTTTTTGGGTTTTGTTCCTTGTTTATTAATGTATCAAAAAACATTTTTTTCACATTTTTCACGCCGCATGGTGGCGCTGGGGAAGCTCTCGCGTCATCTCCGCAGTGGTTCGCGGCACGCAGCAGAACTCTCTTCAACGTCGATCTGAAAAAAAAATACCGAGTGTTTTCATTAATAATATGATATTTTGAAGAGAAGTACATCGGGATTTGGAAAAATATTGATTTTTTAAAAATAGGCACGCCTTTGAAATTAAAGAATGATTTTTTGAGCAAAATTTCTCGTTGAAAATAGGCTATAACTTTTATAATTATTGGGATATCGAAAAAATCTTATGTACTTCTCTAGATAATCTACTTTTATTGATACAGTAAAAATTTGAAGTCGATCGGATAAAAATTGCTCGAGTTCTGCTGCGTGCCGCACTCAAAAAAGTGGTTTTGAGAAAAACGCGTTCAAAGTTGGAACCCCGAGCGTCGCGGACCGTTGCACCGCTCCACAAAATATTCAATATCTACGAAAATAATTATTTTTTCGACCTGGGTCCAACGGCATTTCAATCTTAAAAGTATTTTAGATTTTTTTAAATGGTTTTCAAAAAATCGATTTTTTGAAGCCGTCACAGTGGTGTTGTCCGTTAATGCACCACGTCTTATTTTGTTCCTCAAGAGATTCTCCACGAATTCACCATGTAGATTTTTTCGAAGTTTATTTGTCTGGAAATTATAGCAGTTTGTTTATGAAAGATTTTTTTCGCTAAATAAACGATTGGCTGTAACAGTGGAACAATTAAACTTAGAGGAAACCTACACGGCGAATTCGTAGAGGATCTCTTGAAGAACAAAATAAGACGTGGTGCATTGCAATCGGTTAACAATTACGGATTATTCTTTGACGAATTCCGTTGAAAATTGTTCCATCATGGAAATTTGCATTTATCAGTTGATGGTTTCGCAAATCTATCGTTGTTAATATTTTTCTACGTTAGTAAGACATGCTGTGATATAAATCTACTAACACTACGTTCAATTAGTGCGTTAAACTTGGCATAAAACAATTGTGAAAATTTAGCACTCATTCGACTAGCATGCAGTACAGTATATACCTTAAGTCGCTTCTCTAGCAACATTGTTGAAAATATGGTCATACAAAGTGATCGGTCTGTCCATCCCAGGTATCAATAATGAGCAAAAGTTTTTCAGTCTTTACGGTACGGAACGAGAACTGTTTGCAAATAGTGCTTATAGAGCGTTCTCATGAAGTTACCGAATTTTGAACAAGTGACGACATTTTCAAAATCTGCCACTAGTTTAGTCTTCGAAACAATGGGGTCAAATTTATTTTCCGGTTCTTCGAGGCAGATAAACACTTTAGGAAACAGCTTTCCTGACGCCGTAATCGTATATTGGATACTGTACAAATTCGTGATTTTGTTTATATTCTGTTTTTCAACCTACGCAGATTTTACACCCTTAAGGGGATGGGTCAGTCACCTAACCTCACCTCGAATTTTCGAAGTTGAAATTCTTCGATACGGTTTGACCGATGACAAAAAAGCTCTGTCGGTCCACGCAGGACAATGGCAAAAATGGGCTGACAGGGCCTTTTTGTAATCGGTCAAACCATGTCGAAGAATTTCACTTTCGAAATTTGCAAGCTATCTCTCTCGCACTCATGGCGGCTCAGTCGGTATGACTCCTAGCCTTAAGGGTATGGGTCAGTCGGTATCTCGCCGCCGTGAGTGCGAGAGAGATAGCTGCAAACTTCGAAAGTGAAATTCTTCGACACGGTTTAACCGATTACAAAAACGCCCCGTCAGCCCATTTTTGCCATCGTCCTGCGTGGGCTGACGGAGCTTTTTTGTAATCAGTCAAACCGTATCGAAAAATTTCAACTTCGAAAATTCGAGGTGAGGTTAGGTGACTGACCCATCCCCTTAACCTCCAACAATCTGTTGTACATTGTTTGGTACTGACTCGTTTGATCAGTGTTAAGCTGAAAATTTCACTAGATCGACAGGCTATTTATTATTATTATCTGTAGAGCTGCTGAGCCACGCTGCTTATTTAGATGTTTTTCTATACATTGTTACCAGTACATGAACAGCGTAACGATTATCGATCCGAAATTTCTCGAAAACAGCTGAGAATGGCGTTCTCTCCGGTACATGTTCGATCGCTATTGGAGAATGTTTTATTGTCCCAAAAGGGCTTTGAAATCAGCAACCCCAAGCACGTTTCCTTCCCGTTAGATAATACGCTTTGATATGATTTCTTGGGAAGTGTGTAAGATTTTTTCAAAAACTTTCATGTAGTCAACATTTCTATAAGCGAATATTAACGAAAAATATTAGTTGACAAAAAATCTGTTTAAAAAAATGAGAGAATTCGTAGATGATGGCTTAGGATAAATCGTGTGTCTGCCCATAACTTTTTACTTGCAAAACAAGACGATTTGGCAATCGAGTAATTAATTTGTTCGTTATAAATAAGTATAAGTTACGTTTTATTTCAGGGTCTGACAAAGAGTTTCAAAACCTCTGAGATTGAAAGATTTTCGAAAAATCGAATTCTTATACTTTTTTATAATGCTCATGAAGATTTATGATTATATTAATACGTTCTTTTTTTTTGAAGGTACAACCGGAGTCGCCAAAGTTTCCAGTAGTAGATACGACGGGAGCGGGTGATTCGCTAGTCGCAGGTTTTTTGGCTGGTGTTTTAGCAAAGTGGGATCCAAAATCGTGTCTTGAATACGGTTGCAAAGTTGCTGCGATGATGATTACGAGATTAGGCGTTACTCTTCCGAGCGATATACCTGAGGATCTGTTGTAGTCAATTCCGTTTCGAAAAGTCAATGTGATCTCATTACATCGCGCTTTAATCAAGTGCAAAATTAGTCAGTGTGTAAATAGAATGTTTTAATTGTAAACGAAAGAGGGAGAGAGAAAAAATGGAAAAATAATTCTCCGCTCTGCGGAGTCTTTTTTTGGAACCGTTTTAAAATGACAAAACCGTGACAACTTTTTGTTGTGCTAACACGGTTTGCTGCTAAGTACAAATTAAAAAAATCTATTTAAGGCTAAATTATTGTTTCGTATTAATTACCCGTAGAAGTATCGAATATCTGCAAACAAAATTTGAACTCAGTTTTGGCGCCAATTTTGTCTTAATTAATTTTGATAAGTATATCCGTCACCACACGACAGTATTTGTGTCGTCTCGGAGGATAAACCAATTTTATAACTGGATAACGACCGATTGGTGCATTGTGCGCTGGACGGTGCACAAACCTGCAAAACACTTGTTTTGTTATCTATGTGACTCTATTTTACTTGATTTTAATAACTTGAGAAGTTGCTAAATCATATACAGACACGTCGAATTCTTCGATGTGTTAGAATTTTTACATAATATTGTGCCTGTGCAGTTTTCTCTCAGTAACTGCGCCACCGATAATGCTGATTTTAGGCTTAATCGGAAGAGAATTTCTCAATTAGTCTCTAGTTCAATTTTCAAAACATCAAACGATTTCTGAATTCCGTAATTAAACTAAATGACATGCCAATTTTACCCCCACCACCGCGAATCGTTTTATTCAGAGAAAGTATAGACTCGGCGAGCTTGAGCCAGCAGACAGAGCTGTCGATGTACTTGTCCTGAGACTCTACCGAGTCTCTTGACAGAAAAGTATTTGAGAAAAGTATTTTTTTTAATTATTTGACCGTGACTGTCGGCACGTTTACAAGCCTACCAAAAAAAAGTCTACCCGTAAGAATCTCTACCGCTCGATCTCTACCAAAGAAATGTCAACCAACAAAAAGCACTATCAAAGCCTAAAACTACCAAGGTTTGTTCACTACCATGGTCATACTCTACTAACGAAGAATTACTAGTGTAATATAACTATATATTACACTGTATATAGATATATACGCTAGTAATTTTTCGTTCGTAGCAGAGTATGACCATGGTAGTAAACAAATCTTGGTAGTTTTAGGAGGCTTGGATTGTGTTTTTTTGTTGGTTGACATTTCTTTGGTAGAGATCGCGCGGTAGAGATTCTTACGGGTAGGCTTTTTTTTTGGTAGGGTTGTAAAGGTGCCTGATTTTCGACATCCAAAAACTTTGCAATTTCATATCGCCATAATTGACTGACCAAAATTAATATTGAAAAATTCTAAAGGACGATGTTTTATACGGCGTTTTATACGTTTTATTTATATTTCTTAGTAGTACCTTATTTTGAACTTTCAATTGTCCAAAAAGACGGGAGTTAAAACGTTTCACCGCGATCAGCTGAGTTTGAAGATTTTTTAAAGCTGAATGTTTGCAGAAACGACAAAAAATGCTTGTCCAAATTTTTGACCATATGTTCTTTTTTTATCCAAGTTTTTTGACTCTAAGACCATTAAGAAATTTTTGAAAATCTCGAATTTTCACATACAAAATATACATTTATTTTCATTGCCAACGAAATTCATTAACCAACTGATTATCAAAAGATGAATTCAATTTCAAAATAAAAATTCAATTTTCCGCCTGATAACAGCGACGCTCAGTGACAACTCCGGTAAGCTTGTGTGCTACTTTATTCTATGCCGGCATGTAAAATTTAAGGTTACGTTGTTTCCTCTGTTTTATCAACAACTCCAAGTACTTACCAGTATATATTTTTAATGAGAGAATAATGAATAAAATACTTTCGTTGCCGATACGTAAAGTGCGTGAGAAATTCATGAGCGGTGAAATACGTCCTTCGGAATTGCGAACGGCAACTGTCAAATTGTGTGAAGCTGTAAAACCGTTAAACGCTTATATCAATGTAACGAGTCAGTTGTCTGAAGAACAATCAAAAGATTCCGACGCGAGATATGAAGAAAAAAATTCAACATCGGAACTCGATGGAATTCCAATTGCGATTAAGGACAATTTTTGCGTCGAAGGACAATCGACAACGTGTGCTTCGCTCATGCTAGCAAATTTCGTACCTGGATATGATGCCACAGTTTACAGTCGTCTTAGAAAACATGGAGCAGTTCTCATGGGAAAAACGAATCTCGATCAATTTGCCATGGGAGCTGGGACCATTGATTCTTATTACGGACCCACAAAAAATATATGGGGTTCAGAATTGCACAAACATTATGATTGTCAGGAATCAATACCGACGACAAATTTCTCTGTTGGGAAGGACAATTGGTTTATTGCAGGTATTGAATCGTGATCAATTAATTAACCCGTCAGCAGGCGCGCTATGAGACTTTTTCTCACACTTATATTAAAATGATGATTACACGAAAATTTCAAAAGGCATAAGCATTTGAAATTTTTTCTATCCACCAAATTTATTCTTCTGTATGATAAAAGAGTTAAAAAATTTTTTTAAGTTTTTGTTTTTGAATTTTTTTAATTATTATTTTTTGGTTTTTTGTGTCAATTATCGTTGTATTTATGGGTTTTTTTTAAATAATAATGTTTAATAGCCACAATCACTGTAGCAAAATTGTTTTCGAGTTCCTATTTATAAAATTAAGCACTTGAAGCTATACATGTGAGAAAATCTCTCATCGCGTGCCCAATGTTTAAAGTGTACATAGCGCGCCTGCTGACAGGTTAACCCTCTGAGTCATCGTAGGACTTATGTTATCCCATCTATTTTGCAATATTTTGATTATTTAACTACTTTTGCCGTAACAAATACCAGATTTTTCATTTGTATATGGTCTGTAGAACATTCGTGAATGTAGAGAAAATATGTACATTTATTATTTATTAGTTGCATAAATGCCATGTATAAACAAACAGTCAAAATTCGAACTTTTTCACGAAAAAAATGCATTTTCTACGAACCTACTATGAAATTCATGATGAAAATTTTTTCACAACTGCAATACACTCCAAATAATTTATCAGAATTTTTTCAAAATTTTTCGGTCTGTGGTTTGAATTGAAAAAAATAAAGATATAATGGTTTCTGTACTAGATCCAAATTATTATATTATATTAGTATTTACTGAAAACTTTAGCTTGTTTACAAATTTTTAGTTCGGATTCGTAATCAACAACCCCAAAAAGCAATGCATGCAAACTTTTAAGTAAATCGAATGTAAGGAAAAATGTGTGCCTCAAAGGATTAACTAAATCTTTTCGTGATTTTGCTTGACATTGTCTTGTTAAGGAGATACATACACCTTGGAGCAGTAAAACTAGAACAAAGTTTGAAAATTTTGTTGATTGAATAAATTTTCTTATTCAAAAGACAAGTGAACTTATTCCAAAGTTGATAGTTCCAAGTGTCTTCAATCAAATTTTTTTTCGTCAAAAATATTATTTTATTACAAAATGTAATAAAACAATAAAACTTCTTGCCCAGCGTTATTTTTAATAATAAAATAAACCTCAACATTAATGAAACCGTCAGAATGAATTAAAATATATGATTTATACATAAAAGATTATTATTTATTATTTACCTACTTAAGTTTTAATAAAATCTGTCTTTTTTCGAGATGTATTGAGAATAATCCTTATTTGTTATTCTTCTATCCTGTTCGCGACTTGTCAAAAACGAATATGAGTTGTCATAGATATTTTAAAGGATCAACCGTCATTATGACATTTAGGGCAGACAGAATAACTTCAGAGTCATAATTTGCCTTGAACTCTAACATGAGACGCGAGCTATGTGCAACGTCATAGCAAACCAATTAGAATAGCGGAAAAGCAGTGAGAACACTACAATTTCATGCGTTACTCATGAACTTTATATAAGAGGATGTATTTTAAATTTGATAGGTTCAAGTGTATTCAATCAAATTTTAACAAATAAATATTGAACCATGTGGACGTATGATACTATTAAGAGTGGTTGGTACAAATGTTTCTGAGATAACCAAGACTTTTTACCTGCAAAAGAAACAATAAAGTTGTCTGGAAGTCCATGAGTTATTTTTCAAAAAATCAAATGTTTAAAATCAGCTATGACCAAAACTTCATTTTTTTATGTACTTCTATTAAGATTAATAAATTTATTATTTATTTGGTAGAATTCAATTGAATACACACGAAACTATTAACTTTAAAATACATTTGTTCATTTTTGAATAAAACAATAATTTTGATGGAAAAAAATTGTTAAACTTCCTTGATTGGATTAAAATTCATTGTAGGTCTCGGAGCAATTTTTACATTTCATGTTTTATCATGTTGAAATTTGTATCGTTGGAATGTAACTAAATCTCGCTTTTTTTATTAACCGATTTTTCAATTTTTTGGAGTGTTGATACATTTTTCAAAGGACTTTTTCTTTAAATTCCCAAAGAAGGCTCCAAAAATTTCCGTTTAATTTCAGAGCTAAAAAATGCAACAAAAGATTTTAAAAAGGCACAATGTTGCAAATAGACTCTACATTGATAAACGTGTTGATTGAACGGCTATTTGACTCCTGTTCAATGGATGAAACATGTTTATGATGAACTATTTATAAAATTGCAGCAATTTTAGCAAGTAAAATGATAAATAATAAATTACGTACGTTGATAAAATAATATTAAAGATTCGCGGTAGCGAATCGAGACAAGTACATTTTCGAAATTCGAAAACAAAGACGTGACAGCTACCGCAATCTCTATACAGCAAGGATCGTGATCCAACCCTATTTTTCAATCTTGAAATTAGTATTTTACATAGAATTGTTCCGTTTATACTGACACGAAAAGGTGACCATGCCAGGTTTCCATACAAACATTCATACTGCAAACCATGCAAACAAGACTATTCTGATTTCTTCACATTTCACCTGAAATTTTGCAATAATCGATGCAATAATGTGCTCTTTTTATATTGCGATATCAATAATTGATGATTTATTTTATTGAATTAAATTATTGTTTCCGTTTTATATTAGAACCAAAAATTTCTGGCTATTTAATCATATAATACATGTTATAAAATCCAAGATTTAAAGAAGCACAACTTATGATGCCAAGTTGTATTTATAAGTGCTAGAATTTTATCTTGCACATAAATTGTCCATAAATTATTTGAAAATTTATTAATTTAGGGAGTGTGCTCAATCTACATGTTTTAAATATATGATTTTATCTAATAATGAAACCTTCTACTAGAGCCTCTTTAAGCAGACATATACGTCAAAACGGTTTACAATCAGTTAAACAAAATGTTATTTTGGTAAATTATTGGAGCCATCGGATGAAGATTTTTTGTGGTTGAAAACGTACATTTTAAAGAACGTTTAGAATTTTTTTTTATTAAAAAAAATGGAACACGTTGTAATACGGCATCGTGAAAAGCAGATTTTAGAAAGATTCATTTTTGACAAAATGGCGAACACTTAAACAAAAAATTGACTATTATTCAATCAAAATTTTTTGGTTTTCTGTCGAAAACAAAAAACTAAGAGTCATAGGATTTTTTTCTTTGACTTAGTTTCTTGCATGAAAAAATGGGAAATATTTGTGTGTTCGGCTACGAAAAACCCTCGTCCTATTGCTTCAAAGCTTTACGATTTTTTTTTTATTTTTATGACTTTTTTAGTCTACAATTTTTAGTTTATAATTTCGTATAATAATGGACTTTCCGTTACAACTTTCTTAAGCTATACTAAAAGGAAGATTTTTTTTGCATTTTACCGGTGCATCTTCAAATAATATAAATTTTCAGGTGGTAGCAGCGGAGGTTCCGCTGTGGCTGTAGCTACAGGGACTTGTTACGCGGCTCTAGGATCAGATACAGGTGGATCAACGAGAAATCCAGCCTCGTATTGCGGCCTTGTAGGTCTAAAGCCAAGTTACGGTTTGGTTTCTCGTCATGGACTTATTCCGCTGGTAAACTCAATGGATGTTCCTGGTATTTTGGCTCGCACAGTGGACGATTGTCTTTTAGTTCTCAATGCCGTAGCTGGACCGGATGAGTTGGATTCTACGACTCTCGAGGAAGAATACAAACCTTTCGATTTATCGGATTCCCCGAGTCTCGAAGGTCTGCGGATTGGCATACCGAAAGAATATCATCCGGCTGAATTGAGCGATGAAATTTCCTCCTCTTGGCAACAAATAACTCGATTAATGGAGGAATCCGGTGCGATTATCGTGCCTTGCTCGATGCCTCATACTCGATGGTCCATAGTTTGTTATTCCGTTTTAAATCAGTGCGAAGTTGCCAGTAACATGGCGCGATACGATGGGATAGAATATGGTTTTCGTGCGGACGAGGATTCCTCTACCGAAGAGCTTTACGCTAAAACTCGTTCACTCGGTTTCAACGAAGTCGTCCGAAGTCGTATTTTAACGGGCAATTATTTTTTACTCGCTGAAAATTACGATAATTATTTCGTTAAAGCCATGAAAATGCGGCGTTTGATAGCCCAAGATTTTGACGATGTATGGAATTCTGATGTCGATATTTTACTCACACCAACCACACTATCGGATGCACCCTTGTACAAAGATTACGTCAAATGTGACAATCAGACGCAATGTTCCGTACAAGATTTTTGTACACAACCTGCTAATATGGCGGGTATACCAGCTCTCAGTGTACCGGTCGAAATTTCGAGGAAAGGTTTGCCGCTGTCATTACAATTAATGGCGCCTTATCTTCACGAAAAAAGACTTTTACTCACGGCCAAGTGGATCGAACAGGCTGTTCAATTTCCTCGAATGAAGCTCAAAGACTCTAGTCTTTTATAATAGAAAAGAGAGCAAATGTAATTAGGATTATAAATAAACGTATCTATATTTATTGTACCAATTCAATTTTTATTGAGTCTGAGCGCATATACAAAAAAATCTCTTAGTTTATACGGCCAGAAAAGTCTCGCGATTTATAATGTCCAATTTTTTAATTACACATTTTAATCATTGAAAGATTGCTAGTTGTCGGGTAAATTTACAATCGATGTCAATTATATTACAAAATAAATTTTTTACACTCCCTTGGATCGAGAAACTATGCAAAATCCATTCATTCGCCTTCGCGTATCGTAAAGAAAGTCTTAACAAGGGTAAATCAAATTGTTGCCAAAATGTTTTTTTATTAACTGGAAATTCGAATAAATGACTAGCTTTGCCACAAAAATCTATTTCCAACCTCAGATTTACTAAACTGGATCCGAATCGACAATTATAATTATTGTTATTTTTTCTCTAAAATGGTTGATTCATCAACAATCAATTTAGTGATAAAACAATTATTTCGGATACGAATTAGATTATTTATCAAATTTGGATTTTTATCATTATTTTCGGCTTTTCGGTGCAATTTTAACCTTTGGTGGCCATAATGTTTTTTGTAGCTTCAAAAAAATGTATGTAACGGGAAACAAACGAATATTAATTTGTAAAAAAAAAAATCAAAGTGAATTGATCATTTTAGTGAATACAATAGTTCATGGCATCCGTGGATGGATGCCGTGCAGTTATTTCAGCCTATTGCCGACGTTCCATCTAAACAAGCCAAATCCATTCTTCGTAAGGCCTCTTTGAGTTTGATTAAAGAAAGAATCTCCGCCTTGAAATGCCAAGTTTCCCAAATCTCCCAGAACCTATTGAAATTACATCTTTCTCTCGCTGGCACCTTGGCACCGCATTTATGGCACATCCTTGACCGGGTTACATATGAACAAGCAACCCACTGTGCGGAACTCAGAACGAAAAAAAGAAAGAGAAATTCAAGAAAATAAAATCTCAAAATAACCTCCCAATCCTTATCCACACTGTGAAAAACTTGAGCAGTCAGACCCTTTTTGCCGTACAAGTATCAGTTTTTGCCAAAGGACAAAATTTCGCCATCACCCCATCAAGAATACCAACCGAAGAAATAATCAGCCAAATTGAAGCATTTACCGCTTTCCCACTGAAGCAAGCAACGGCATCAGAAACAGGACAACAAACATCCTTCACAGAACCAAACCACCACAACAAAACATCAACAAGGAGGAACGCAGTGCACTACTGAGTCTGCAACAGAATAAGAATATTCTTATTCTGCCGACAGACGAAGGCAATGCTACTGTCGTAATGGACAAAGAGGAATATTGTAATAAAATAAACACCCTGCTTGCTGACAATAATACCTACAAACAGCTATCCCATAATCCTACACCCAGCATCAAGAAAAAGATAACTACTCTCCTAAAAAACTATAACCTACCACAAGAAATAATTAAAATTCTAACTCCAAAAGAATCTTCAGTCCCTAGACTCTATGGCCTGTCCAAAATCCATAAAGACTCCGTCCCATTAGGACCAATCGTCAGTAACATTGGCGGTCCCACTTACCACCTAGCCCGATTTCTAACCAAACCCCTCCAAACAATGACCAGTCACAATAAATCCCACATCAAGAACTCCTTAGATTTTCTAAACAAAATCACGTCGATTCACACCAAGCCAGACGATATCCTCATAAGCTTCAACGATGTATCATTATTTACAAACGTACTCACGATACCTTGGATATCATCACAAAATCCGGCAAGATCTCCCCAGACCTCTGGCCACTCATAGAACACTGTCTCACCTCCACATATTTTCAATTCCATGACCAGTTTTATGAACAAACCTTCGGTGCAGCCATGGGCTCTCCCATCTCGCCAATCATCGCTAATATATTCATGGAAAATTTTGAGAATAAAATCCTGCAAAAAGCTCCACTCAAATCTTCGACCTAGTTCCGCTACGTTGATGATACTTTTGTCATCTGGAGCCATGGCAAGGAGACTCTTCAGTTCCTCAATTTCCTCAACTCCCAACACGCCAACATAAAATTCACCATGGAGGTTGAACAAAACCAACAAATCCCCTTTTTAGATCTATTGGTCCAACGGAAAGGCGATGGTTCCCTAGGCCATCACGTCTACCGAAAACCAACCCATACGGATAGATACCTACATGCTACCTCCCACCACCACCCATCCCAAAAATCATCGATCATCAGCTCCCTAGGATACAGGGCCCTCGTCATTTCCCAACCTGTCTCTTTGGACAACGAATTAGACCACCTTAAGCAGGCCCTATCAAATAATGGATACAATAGAGGAGAAATCAACCGGAACATCGAACGCTTAAAGAAGAAAATCGCAGGTGAAGGCTGCAGAGGAGAAGAAACAACAGATAAAGAAACCGTACGTACCACCGTCCTTCCATATTTTCAAGGCACAACGGATCGCATAAGCAGAGTTCTCAGAAAATACAACATCGAGGTCATCTTTAAACAATAAAAGAAGATAGCACAAGTGCTCCCGAATCGAAAGGATCAATGACCTCCTTTGAACACACCGGGAATATATAAGATATCATGCTCATGTGGAAAAGTGTACATAGGAGAAACCGGGAGGAAGATCAGTACACGGATCAAGGAACACCAACGGTGTGTCCAATATGGCCATATTCTTTAGTCAGGACTAGCCGAACACAAGATGGAAATAGGACACTCCATCCTTTTCGACAAAGCTCAAATGCTGGCCAATCCACTGAGTTATTTCTCTAGGAAACAGAGAAGGTCTAGAAATCTGAAAGCACTCAAACAACCTTAACAGAGACGGAGGTTATCAGGTCCACCCAATCTGGCACACCGTCTTCCCGGTTTTTTAATTAACCAGCTGATCAATCAAAAACTCTGATTGGCTAGTGCAGTCATCCGGAACGATGACCATGCGTATATAAGGACTACCTGAGTCCAGGGAGCTTCAGTATCGGAGCTCTCAGCTCTGATGATGCAAACTGTAACGTTTGCGAAACGTCGACAATACGCTGAAACTCTACACTGCATCCATCCGGAAGCCATGAACTATTGTAACAATAATGGCCGTGAAAGCCTCAAAACTAGAATTTTAGTGAATGGCAGACACAACATGCACCTTGGTAGGTAAAAGGAAAGGATTTTTCAAAAATATTTTTATTCGATTATACCATCATCAGTTTATATTCGCTGATAATTCCATTCAGAAATCGCAGAATTAACAAAGTTATGGCTCTTAATAGGCGAGTTTCCGCGAGACCCTATCGCGTGGTCCCAGCGCGTGGAACGCCTTTCCCTAAATCATTTTGAATAAAAATGGTAAACAATTTGTCTCGAGAACTAATAAATTGATTTAACTAAAATTTAGGCCAGTACAACAGCTCTAATCTTTATTTTTCTACTCCTAAATAATTTATTCTTCACATATTTCAACGGCCGTACAAAAATTTTACTCTTTAGAACTCAACACGACAATAATCCTGATTTTAGACATCTCCACTTTAAAATACATAACATTTATACTCTTTATGTCTTCTATGTCACCCCTAATCTTCAATATTTTTACTCATCTTGTCTTACGCATACCTTACGATAAGTAGACATATTAAAGATTTGAGATGATAGAGGGGTAGACTTTTTAATTAAGGAGTAAAGATGTTATGGATTTTGGAGTCAGAATATTTGAGAGCGGAGTTGGTTTCGAGTAGAGTTTTACTTCCACTACTACTCTAAAATTGTCTCTTTACCGTACCGTATCTACTTCAACTTTTAAATGGTTACTCCCAATGATTTTTCATCCTCGCTATATTACAAAATAATTTTCGTAATTTCG
Source organism: Rhimphoctona megacephalus (assembly GCA_963989365.1). Lineage (NCBI taxonomy): Eukaryota > Metazoa > Arthropoda > Insecta > Hymenoptera > Ichneumonidae > Rhimphoctona > Rhimphoctona megacephalus. The sequence goes on from OZ022417.1 coordinate 10,454,123, forward strand.
TACGGAGTGGAGTATACTTTGGAGTAGAGATCTTTTGACGCAGACATATTTTGGAGTAGACATATTTTGGAGTATTGATGTTCAACCGTGACATGGCTTCGCGAATTGACTACAATTTAAAAAACTGATAGAGGATGAATTTTGAAAACCATTCGACCAATTTGCTAAAAAAGAATAATGGTCCTTGTATATCCAATTATCTATCTTGTGTCATAGGATTTTTTTTCTATGACTTTCAGTTTTTGGTTTTCGATAGAAAACCGAAAAAATTGAATTTAGTAATTGTCAATTTTTTTTAACAGTTCGCTATTTTTTGAAAAATGATTTTTTAAAATTCGTCTATGATACATCAGAGGTGTCAGTATGTACTTTATTATCCCACTCCATTTCTGTTGTCAGTTGATTTATGGCGAAGGCACACCCGGTACCGTTTTGGAGCTGTTTTAAAAAAAGAGTATTTTCACGATGCCCTGTTACAGCCTTGTTGCACTTGTTTTAAATAAAAAATTGTAAACGTTTCTCAAAAGGACGTTTTTAACCACAAAAAAAATGTTTATACAATTACTCCAATAGTTTCCACAATAAAATCTTTTGTTACATATTGGTTTTTTAACCCTCCTGTTTATGTTCTCTTTAAATTAGAGATGATACAAAAGCAGACATTTTTTAGACTAGAACGATTGAAGTACGGAGTTATTTTGAAGTAGAAAAATAAAGAGTTGAGCTGTTGTACTGCACAAATTTGGTTTGTGTATAATTAATTAGCGCTCATCGGAGAGATTTTTTCAAATAATAGTTTTTTTATTATTCATAAAAAGAGGTTGATTTAAAAAAAAAAAGACCCGTAATTTTTGTTCAATTGGCCGTCATTTTTTTTTAAATCACGTTTTTTTACATCGGCTATAGGAAAAGTTTTCTTCTTTGTGTATTCAAAATAATTTTTGTATTTATTTTTCTAATAAAAAAATTTCAGAGCTACGATGGGTAACGCAGAAGCACTTAATCACTCACGACGAAAACTATACGCTTCGTCGTAGTGGCCTCTACGAGATCGAATCTACACGGAGCATTTTTTAAAATGTATTTTCCCTTATTACACTTAACAGTATTTCCGCTCCGAAAAGCTTTCCACGGAGCATTTTTTAAAATGTTTTATGTATATTTATGAGATGCAGCTGTAAACAAAAAAGACACTTTAAGCCATATGGTGCAATGTTACGAGGAAAGTGTGAAAATGTTAATTTTAAAGAAAGCGGATTTCCGTACGGAACAAAAATTTTCAAAATAACACCAATATTCTTCAAATATTCAACAGCGCCCTCTTTATTCACGAGTTTGTACCTAGCCATTTTCGCGATAGTTTCACCTAATTTATCATTCGCGAGGTAAATTTTGTAGGCTGATGGCTTTCATAATGCTCGTAATTTGTTGTGTGGTAAATTTTCGAGTGCATACACAGAAAAAAAGATTGTACACCCTCGAGATTAATGTATATTATGAATGTACAGAAATATAAAATATTGAATACACGCGTGTGTAACAGAGAATCGCGGGGTAGAGCGAGTTTAGAAAAACAGGGTTGGGCACGGGGTGAAAAAGGCGCATGCGTCGGCCCGGGCCGGGGGCTGTAATTCGTGTCGCGCACGTCTGTATCGTGCACAGTAGCATCGCGCTCTCTATTCATCAGTCGTCGGGGAGAACTCGCGCCGCGACGTTGTTCCCAAGTCTCGGAATCGCACGGTGAGCGTTTGTACGTGTGGATTGCATGCAATCCGTTTTCCCTACGTTCTTTTATTCGATCGATCAAACTTGTACATTTGAAAAAGATTATAAAAAGCCTTTTTTATCTGTACCGGAAGTGAATTATATTTTGCCGGAAGTTCCTTATTACTTAATTATCTTTAGTACGAAAAAGAAATTCAGTGGTGAAATTCAAACTGACAGACGATATCGGATACGATACGTCATTTTTCCCGAAGAGAGAAAATAAATAAGACAGAAAAGGGTGAATTGCACCATGTGAATAAATCATACGCACGTTCGCACTCAGTGTGTTCGTTTACAAGTCGGCCATTTTCTTTTTATATGTTTTATATTTGTTTTTATTGTTTTAAAGTTTTTATTTTTCAACGATCAAACGTGACGTGAGTGCGCGCAGTTGTATTTTTTTCCTCAACTCTGGATCTCATTCTTCGTTTGATGACTCAAACTTAAGCAAGTTTAATACGCGGATTTCAACCCCTACTGGCTCATACTACGCGGATATAGAAAAGGTGTGTGTTTTTGTGTATTGTGTCGTATTATTTATTGTTTAACATTGATAAGGTATGATATACAACTTTGAAGATAACTAACATCGCACAGGTTTTGAAATTTTGAAAAAAACGACGCGACTAAACGTCAAACTCCATTTTCGGAGTTTGACCTTGAGGTATTTCAAATCGTACGTATGCATTTTTGCGATTCGCATTAAATGCAAATTCAGCAAACATTTGGTGGGCTGTTTGTATCGAAGCACTTTCAAAAATTTAAATGAATGCAGTACATTATTCTTTTTCCGAAGTTTGCGTGTTAAGCTATAAATTTATTTTTGCAAATTTACTTGGAAATGTTCATTGACGTCAGATTTTTCATATATTTGTATTTTCGAATTCAATCTTTCTTTTTGTTTTTGAAATGACTTTTAGGGAATTTCATTTCATAGTTTTTTTTTTTCTTTCATTTCGTGTTATTCTGTTTTTAGTACCAAAAATAAAATTATCTCTAATTGAACGCCGAAATAACAACTCTCGAAATATTTTGTTTCAAAAATGAAAATATAAATGTTTCCTGACAATTTTTCAACAATACTCGCGAATATTTCTCTTGCATTAATTTCGTTAATTGCCGTATCGCTGTTCGTTTGCATAAAGGACATACATGTATATATATATATATTGTACAATGTACGATGAAAATTTATTACGTGGATCGAGGATCGCAATTTGCATTCGTGCGAATTATTCATTAATCTCGTTATTTACAAGGACCAACGAGGAAATTAAACACTCTCGATTCTTGGTAAAAAAACAATCGAATTGGCGAAATTGCACGTATGTGGATTGAAGATATACGCGAAATATGTGGAACGAAAGACTCTACAGGTGCGTTTTTAGTGCTCGCTTATCAGAGTTTCGTTATGGAGAAATTAACGACTCTTATATCTCCAATTTTAATGAGTAAATTGCCACCTCTTTCTTCTTTTCTAGTCACGGTTGTTTATTCATGTGCCATTAAATTTGTGTATGTGAGAGTAAATAGAATAGGAATTAATTTTGAACTAAATTGCTGAAGAATTTTTTCAAATATTTGCGAGCGGGAGCGAGAAAGAAAGAGAACTGGACGTTGTGGAAAATGTCCGTGATATGTCGAATGTAGATGCAATATGTTTAAATTTAATTTATTATCGATTATTGTCATAATAAAAGAAAGTTTTCGTACGAATTATCATTTTTCCACTCCTATATTTTGCAGAAAAAATATGAACGAATGGCGAATATGATAGAATGGCGAACATTAAGGTGCGTATATACTATTGACCAAGAAGACTTGGAAACCGCAGGTACGCGGTTTTATGAGCACCTTGAACGTGTTGGGTGGCTGGATATCGATTTTTCTCGTGGTCGCTTTCCAGCAGCTAACTAACTTGATAATCCACGAATGTTGTGCGTTTTTGTGATGTCGTGGGTGGGTGCTCAGTGTTGACCAGATCGGGCGATAGGCAATGCTCAATTGAGTTACAAAGGGACGATTTAGTAACAATAAACGACTTGAAATTCTTCGTGTTGTTGATTGTCGATATATATGCACACGAGAATCATTATTCAGTAAATTAAGGACACTAGACTGATGATTGAATCGTTCTGACTTCTGTCCTTGCACAATCACTTGTTCATTTACGGTATTCTGGTCTACATCATTGGAATGCAACAAAAATCCTTTGTTTTATTTATTAATTACTCAGTCTTCAAAACAATTTTTTTATATGAGGTGCACGAAAGTTGAAAGGAACTTAAGTTCAACAATGTGAACTTAAATTCTGGATCGAATTTCGACTTGAAAAGTCTCATATTTCCTTTGATCGGATAGCTCTTTGAAGAATATTTAATCTCTATAAATCTATTGGCGAAAACATGTTTGGCCGCTTTTCAATCGAAAACAACTGAACCGATTTCGATGAATCTTTCACAAGAAGAAAGCTCATGATCCACACTAGGTTGTAGACTGTAGAACATTCCGATATGTTGTTTTTTACGGAAACGTGAAAAAAAGTTCAAATTTTTTATTCAATGTTCAATTTTAAAGACTCATCAGTAATTAAAAAATATAGATAAACAAAAAACAAATTGCCGCTTAAAGATAATTCAAAAACGAAGAGAATGAGCGGTGGCTGGGGTTCCTATTTTGGACAGAAAAAAAGTTACAGCTATTTTAGTGAAGTGATAAAAAATTTGAAAATTGAGCAACATTTTTCGGAGTATTTTGTTTAAAAAAAAAACCGAAAAATTATGTTTAAAATGGTAAAAGAATGGCACGGAGATAGACCGTGTACCATTTCAATACATTATTTAATACGGAATTGACTTTTTTTTACTCATATAATATAAATCTGACGAAAATATGAACAGCCACAATAGATAGGGATGGACGTTAGCGAAGCCGAGAGTACAGCTATATGATTGATTTAAATTATTTGTATGAACATGAAATTTTTAAAAAATTTATCTTTTCTATACATTCATCTTTTTTATCTAAATTTTTTTAATATGAAATTTCAAGGGATTTAATTTTTTCAAGTGGAACTGGGTGTGTGGTTTTTAGTGGGTAAGAATCCCGCACACTGGCATAGTGCGGACCCTACCCTGTGTCTCATGTAAGATTTTCCACAATCACGGCGAAAAAAAAAGAAAAAATATATTTTCGTAAATGCACAGCTAGATGCGTCTGCTAGATATGCCGCGGGTGAAGCTCGCAGCCACAGCTCAATAAAGTCAACAAATCTGCGCATTCACTCTATGAAAACGGTTGGAGATAGAGAATAAATAAATCGGACCAATGTTTTAAGGTAGTTCCCTCACAGGATCGTTGAATTAAGAAATGGTTGAAATTTGGCATACGTGTTATTTAATACGTTATTCAAAAATCTGTGCAATTTTAACATGTTTTACCATCTCGAACACGAGATATTTATACTTGAAGTTGGCTCGATTAACACGTAACATATGCACCATGCATGGGCAAACAGTACGTTATTAATTCTACCGTCAGAACTAAAATCAAGAAGTTGATGAAAAACGAGAAGGAGCAAGAGCAGGATGTCATGAATATTGTGAAAAAACGTCAAGATGATTTACCATCTAGGTTAAAAGATATAACCTCGAGAAGTACTACGGTTTTGGCCTTATATACGACATATTCTACAAAGAAACGAGCGCGAGCGCGAGAGATGTAACCTTTTTTGTGTACTGGGGCATAGCCCGGACAGTTCCGGCAAAAAGTTTACTCGCAATGTCAGATCAAAAACACTTATAGAATAAATTTTACGACAGTAGATGATATCTGTCGTATTATCTATTGGTACCAAGTCATCGTTGTGTGCTTTTTAAATTTACTTACTACGAATTATTAACCCTTTACGCACATATGTAACGCACATACGGTATGTAACTTTTGGTTGAGGTTGTCGCAGGGGAACTACCTTAAGGGAGCAGTCTGCCATTTTCAATGATTTTGTTAATAAATTTTTTTCTCATAGTAAACTTGATTTATTTATATCTACTTTTAATACATGAAAGTAGACATATGAAAGTAATGCAACAATTTTTTTTTTCTTCACTGTAAATATCGCTGGTACGGCAGCCTGAAGTTAGCCCTGTTAAAATCTGGCTGACACGATGGGTGCGTTCGACTTGGGGGCTTTTAAAGCTGCTCAAAGCGCAAAGTATAGTAATACCGTTCAATGGTAGAGCCGCGCTTTGAGCGCGAAAGCGTCCAAGTCGAACGCACCCGATATCTTGACTTTGGATCATTTGAAACAAAAAAAGTGGCTAAATTAGTAAAATATAGACTTGTCGCTATCGTTTCGCCTCGAATAATTCACATGTGATAACAAAAAACAAAATGGCGGACTTTTGAAATTTTTGATCTTTTTTTTCAACTTTAATTGTTTAAACAATCGACTAAATATTAATACAAATTTATAATTCTAGATCAAACGAAAGCTATACATGTGCAGAATAAGTGTACCAAATTTCAGCTAGATAGGTGCACATCTTTTTTTTCTAGAATGTCAGCCAGGTCGAAAAACGTTGTTTCGAGAAAAACGCGTTTACGGGAGAAACCAGTTTAGGAGGCCGAAATTTTGGTGTTTTTCGTGAATTTTTTTTAACAGGGAAGGAATAATTAGAATTTGTTTAAACTTGGAGGATATTTTATTCATGTTTTGAAGTACACTTTGTAATTTTTTCAAGTCATTTCCGCCGGAAATAGTGGAGTTAGAAGCTGCTGTCCATGGACGACTTTTTTTCAACTGGTGGGCATTCTAGCCCAAAAAGTTATTGACCAATCGTTCTGAAAATTTGTGCGAATATTTTTTATTTAATTACAATCTATATGAACCTAACTCTGGGATGATATTATTATTGAAAATATTTTTTTTAATGCAAAAAATGTGAAAAAACATGGTATAAAAACATGACATTGTGTTCAAACACGTCAAAAACATGCAATTTTCAACTTTTTTGATCACAATTAGGTTCATATTCTTAGGAAATATGTTATTAACGAAAAAAGAAAATTGTAATAATTAGAGATACAAATTGTGACTTCAGGAATGCCCACCAGCAAAAAACTCGGATGGCAATCGTCCATGAACAGCAGCTTCTAACTCCACTATTTCCGGTGGAAATAACTTGAAAAAATTACAAAGTGTACTTCAAAATATGAATAAAATATCCTCCAAGCTTAAACAAATTCTGATTATTTCTTCCCTATAAAAAAAATTCACGAAAAACACCAAAATTTCGGCCTTCTAAACTGGATTCTCCCGTTAAAGACGCGCCAAGCGCCTAGGCGCATCTAAGACCCTCGTCTTGCTATACGTATTTCTACCTGTTCTCGGTCTTTCTGCCATAAATGACACTTTGTATAGTAATTCTATATATATCTACTGCACAAATCTGTACTTTTCAGAAAATCGATTTTTTGAAAAAAAAATGGCAGACTGTCTCCTTAACGATTTAAATTCTCTACACAAAAGCCGAATGATTTCTATCTTTAGTAATTTACACCTAAAACAAATTAAAAAAGACTTTTGTAAATGCTCGTCTAGCGTACAATCCTCAAAATCCAAGTCGTTTATTCAGCTGTTTCCAGGACTAAATTATTGAAGTTAGAAACGTGCTATCAATGACTTTCTTGGAGAAAATTTGATGCTCTACAAAACTGATCTTATCCAGTTTTGCTCTAACTCCAACCGTTTTGACAGCGTGGGCAGCACAAATGCGCAGCTTCGTCAACTTTGATCGTTAATAAATAATGAAGAGGTCCAACTATTTCCTTTCCTCGATATTCTACTATCAACGAGGGGTACCCTATAAATTCAACATGCAAATACCTACAAGAGACGTAAAGGAAAGTTTGTTCAATTTCACAAAAAAAAAAAAATTAAGGCCAACTCTAAAAAAAATGTTTGTTTCATTTCGACAATGCAAGATGATATATCATGATGCTGATTCATTATTTCGAAGCTTGGAGTATTCAAGCCAACTTATTAATTACTTAAATAATTATCTACGATTATAGGATAATAACAAAAAAATTCACTCAATATAGTCAGTATTTTATGCAGTAACAAAATGATCTTTGCGCAAATGATCATTAAAACAAATCGATACTAATTACGACTTCATGCAATGAAACAATTCATGTTATTTGAAATGGTTATGATTAAAAATGTGATAAAATGAATTGGCCATTGTTGAAATGCAACGACTTTTTATTTGCTAGATATTACCCAAAACGTTTGTTTTGCCGACTGCGAAATGTGGTCAAACTTTTTTTAGATTTCTTCTAGGAACCTAATGGCAAAAGACAGCTAAAGAAAAGTATATCCTGGCAATTAAAAAAAATAAGAAATTTAGCAACTAATAAGAATATTTCTGGTTACATTCCAGCAATACAAGCTTCGAAATCATAAATGAAGTTGACATTAAATTTAGCCTGAAATGACAAACGTAAAGGCATATAAAAATATATCTGCATTGATTTTTCTGTTGTCCTCAATTTCCGGTACCTTGCTCGTGGCAATACAGCCTTTAAATTTACATTGGACTGATAAATCGTAAAATGTCAACGAATTGAAAACTCTCTCGAAAAAAAGTCAAATTGCATACAATTTTTATTTCTTTTTCTTCTTCTCGTATATCAAAACTGCGAATTGATTGAGTTAGAATATTCGATCTGCTGAGTCGGGGTTACCATAAAGAAAACATTTTGAATGATAGAGAGAATATTTTGTTGGGATAATAGAAGTATAAATGCATGGAGAAAAATGGACAATGGATATAAAAGTTGAAGGAGCAATATGGCTGCCGAGGAGACCGTATACATATATTAGGGGATGTTTTTTCCATGGAGAATATGAACTATGTGTGTGTATAAGTTCGGTTTCATAAGATAAGAGCGATTCTGAGGGTTCGGAAAAGATGCATTATGTTGCAACTCCCCAAACGACCTTAAATCTTTCCACAAAGACGTCTCTAAGTAAGAACCTTTTCTTCGCCTCCACACCCCGTTGGGAACAATAGTGATTTTCGATCAGGGATCAATTTTTTTTTTCATCAGCAATGTGGGTCAGAGTGGTAAAAAAATAAAACTGGAGCTTTACGCGATATTAGAAATTCTGTTCTCGTACATTCGGATCGATGGTCACACGATGCAGCAAAAAGGACATTCTTGTTGTTAGGGTTGTCCTTGGCAACCGACAAAACTTCTTTTTTCTTTTTCGTCTTCAACCCCAAGTCTAGTTACTCTATTTTTATCGAGATCTTATCTCGAAGATTCGATCGTTCTGAATATTTCATTTATGAGAAATTTAATCTTGTTCGTATCGCAGGCCATTTTTTTCTCTTTTTGCGAATACGATACTACGGTGTGCGTGAGACTGAACATTTATATGTATACAAATTTCACATTAGTCCCTTCACTTGCTGATCTAGATATAACGAGAGAGTCATCAGTGGTCGAGCATGGCTTCGCAGCTTTATCGGTTTCGCAGACTACTCGACGACTGCCTACGAACCTATATCCGTAATTATTGATAGATATACCGGGCGTTTCACAATAAATCGACAAATTTATGATTAGAGATTTTTTTTTGTTTTGCCCTATTCTACGATCTGCAACAACATTGAATATTTTCCATTTGCATATCTTTTTCTTTTGTTTTCTAATTTTTCAGTCCAGTCTTTTTTTCGTTACTAAAATATGATGTGAGTAAATTTGTTATCAAACTCCTCATTACACAGTTTGTGGTAATAACGAAATAAACTTAGTGAATAAATGAAAATGTAGTTAAAAATATGGTAAATATTAATTACGGCTATCAATATAAAAAATTTAACAATTCCAATAATATTGAAACAATCAATTATTTAAATATGAATGAAAAACAATGACAGTTTGTTTGATACGACATGGAACGAAACCTGTGTAATTCGTGCTTTTATTTAATGTATAGTACGGCGCCGTTGACCTGCCATTCTCGAGATATACTTCCATACATTAAAAAAAGGTCTTCTTTACATATCACCGGTACAGACTGGGACTGGTACGTACAGACAACGGGCGTGTGACATTCGGATCGATATCGTCTCCTGACTGTATGTATGAGTTACGGTGCTCGCTGATACACTCACTTATCGAGTCATTCAACTGTTTTCCCTTTTTTCCTCTCCTGCCATCATTTTTTCTAATGTTCGAATGAATTTAATTATATTATTTATTTTTTGTACTGCATTACAGTGAAATACAATTACATTATATTAATTGACACAATTATTCTTGGAGAATATTTGATGAAAGGCAAGTAGAAAAATAAAGGTGAAATATAAATTAAATAATAATCACAATTAAGAAAATATTATTCATTTTTTTAGTTTTCACGTCGTAGGATAAAAATTAAAAAAACAAATTAAAAGCCTTAACAATGAAAAAATTATGAAATTCCCAGAGTTCGCGTAGACAAAAATCACAAGCAATATCAAAGTTTATGATAGATAACAAAGCAGTTGTTAATTGCACGAATAAATTTTATGCAAATTTTATGCTTTTTCTAACTGCTCTAAATTTTTTTAAGAATAGATACAAAATTTGCATTTATTCATTACCACTCATTTATCAAAACGAAAAAAAATTTTATTCGCGAAATGAACTAGACAAGGGTGGAATTGCTTTTTTATCCATTAGATTTATCTGAGGACCTTGAAACATTCGTGTTAGGCAAGATAGTGGCTGAATAACGTCAAGGCCAGGGCCACGTTATTCAACGATAAATTATAATGAGAGCTGAGTGTGGAAGAAAAAATTTCAAAAAATAAAAAGACAGTAAAATAAAAAGCTCGCGCACACATAATCGTGTGCTAGGGAATGCCCTGCGGTTGGATGACACAGCATCCGTTCCCGTTGCTCTCGTCGAATGATATTGCTCCGACTACACATATTTTTTAGTCCACATATGTATACACACTTTTTCTGTAATAATGAGTGACGTCAGCCATTTGTCTGCTCGAGCAGCGGAGGGGAGAATCTACGGGTCACACATTTAACTAAATACATTCCTCTTTATACATATATATTTATATGTATGTTTATGTATATGCACGTCAATTCATGGTGGACGGCAAAGTCATGACGGTTCATAAAATATGTGGGCCAGAGCATATCTCCCTACTCATACCAAGGGTTCATACACGTTTTAGCATCAGTTCTTGTGTCGCCATGGATTGGACAGTTGCTCGTTTACATCTTCGTATTTGTGCCTCGATCTCGTGGTTTTCCATTATTTTAACAAATATTCGTGTTTCATCGTCAATCTGGAGTCGACGTTTACTCTGGTTCTCATACGCCAATTTGCTGAATCTTGGTTAGTATTTTCTGTTTCATTGAAAGAGTGTGATTAAAGTGGTGCGACCTGAGAAAATTGTTTCAGGCTATGAATTTTTGAAGCTTCAATAATGACGCTTACGTTGTCTATTTTCCAAAATTACATTTAATTTAAATTTAACTTTCATGATACAATCGTTTCAATAAATCGATAAAAAACACAAGTTCGAAGCGATTATGGCTCCTGCGATCAGAAACTTTTTGTTGGTGGAGTTCAGTGAACTATTTCAATTGGTATATGTACACGCGAGATAACATGCGTTTTTAACAATATGATACTTGATATTGCAACGTATTAACGATCCGTTTAACTGGGAGTGATACGATTGGTCTAAAAGCGTCAAGGGCTTTGGGTCAAGGACTCCAATAGGGTACATCGAAGTAAGATACGACTGTATGATTTTGATGAGCCGATAAATCGTGTATTCTGGTTACTTCCTTGCTCGTGGTGCTCCAAACTCGTGTAAACCTCTCTACAGCCAATGGTAATCACAGTCGAGGTTTAATTAACCGCGTAACAGGGGTTAGTCAATGTTTCCCATCGTATATGCACACACGTTTATGTATAACATGTATATACATATGAGATGTTATTATGTTGATGATATAGTCATAACATGAGTTTCTAACTAATCACAACCTCCAGAAATTCAAAAGCCGTACAGTTTAAACAGTTTGCTCTTAAGTGTGGAATATTCATACACGTTGTATGTGTATATTTGTGTGCATAGAACTGCGTCGAGAAATTGGCTTACTCGGATGAAAATTAATCTCGAAGACTGTTCTCATACTTTTTAGTTCTTCCTTCGTAATTACGAATCTTTTGCTCCACCATTTGGCGTCAATCTGTCAAATATATATATGTATATAAATAGATACTTTGGTAAAGATGGTTTATAAACTAAAATAAAAAGGAGTAATTAGCTGCCAGTGCAGAGGCAACCTCGTGTATTTTACTTCGAGCAAATTCCTGGAAAAACACGCATAAAGTCAGTTGCAACTGGTCGCTGAAGACCAGACCCTCTGGAAAACTTATATTTCAACGTTCGTTTGGTCACTTTGTTTTATTTGTGTTTTCTCATCTTTTACCTTTATACCACGCAATTAAAGTTTGTTTGCAACATCAGTTATTCCAAACTTTGAATGTAGAAAATGCATTTCTTTTTATAGATCCCACCCCCTGACTTTCTTTTCGTAAAAGGCACTCGCTAATTGAGGGACTGAATTAGCTTGAATCTAGCATTTCATGCCGTGGCCTTTTTATTAAGAGATTATATCTAGTTGTTTGGGTTGAAAAAATGAAATTTTTCTTTTTTTTTTTCTTTTTTTGCATTTTCTCAAAGTACATCATCTTAAGAACGTTTTCCCAAAATATTATAAGTGCTGTTGTCGTGAGCATGATTTCTCGAAAGCAATTTAACCGATCGAATTGAATCTTTCACGAGCTTGTTTCTAATTATACACGGAGAGAAAAATACCAAAAAAATTACTGTATTTATCGGAAAAAATAAAGATTCGAATCAGTATCGCAGTATTTAAAATAATTCTACGACTTTTTGTAATACGGTACAGTCTAATTTCCGAAACAACACTGTAAAAAGTCCCTTTAAAAAAAAATTGCTGATTTTTAACACGTCGTAAATGATAAACTAATTGTTGCATCGCAACTAAATCTCAGACTGGGTTAGAAATTTTATCACACTGCAAGACAATTTTTACCGTGCTGTTTGGTATTTTTGGTTCAAGTTCCATCTTTTGTTATTGTATAAGACGAACAGAGGCCAGACCCTGTCGTCTACTTTTATTATTTTTATTCCGTTGGGTCATGTGACATGACATGGACTTCAATCTTTTATAATTTTTTTGATACTAAAAAAGTAAAAGAATTATTTGGATGGAAAGAAGCGGCAAATTGAGTAGTTTCGGAGACTGTTCTCCTATTGCCTGCAAATTACCAATTCAACATAACTTTTCCTACCGCAGATATACACATACATATATTCAATTTGAAATCCTGATGAAGACGGACTAAAAAAAATTGAAAACGTTTGATCTAATTGATGATTTATTTATTAAATAAAAAAATAATTTGTTGAATGAATGGATTATTAATTGATGAATAATCATTAATTCATTATTTTCTTATGATTATAATTATAATTATACTATTATTATGAGGAATAAAGGTGATACGACGAAATGCCGATGACAAAACGCCGAGTGACCAAATGCCGGTGACTATACGCCGAGCTACTATATGCCGACCGGACTATACGCCGATCGCAAAACACCGATGCGACTATACGCCGATGCTACACAATAAAAAAAAGTGCATTAATCGTGTGAGAGAATCACTGCTATGGTCTGCAATTATAGAATGAGAATGATTGTTGTGGTCTGCAATTCTTGTCATATTATTATCATATCATTATTACAATCTGAAAAATGTTAATAAATCGTGTGCGAGAATTATCATATTATTATTATGATTTATAATTATATAATATCGTGTGATTTTATCACACGACTGCCAGGCATTTGTGCCCAATTTTAGTATTAAACGATCCTCGGATCGTGACGTGTATATACACGATGCCACTGAAATTACTTCCAAGCCAATTATTTATGTTTGTTGGCTATTATTGAAAAAGTAAGTATTGCTGTATGGTTTGCTGAGTGTATGTCTGTTGCGTTTGGGTGTGTATGGTGTGAAATGATGGTGTGTGGTGTGTGATGCTGCATGGTGAGATATGATGATGTATGGTGTAGTGATGACGTACGCTGTAATATGCAAACCTAAGAGGGTTATTCTTTAAGGGGCCAGTCCACTTTGGAGCCACGAAAAAAGGCTATTTTCGCGATTTTTTTTTGAGGATTTTATAAAAGATATGAATATAAAAGTTGTTGGGCTTGATAAATAAAGTCTTGAAATACATAAAAAAAAAATTTTTAATTCATTTTTATTCATTTTTAAGTACAAAAACTATAGTTTAACGTAACGCCTCAAAAATAGGTGGGCTAGGTAGCTCCATCACAACTCGGCAACGGCTTGTCTGAAACAAAAAAATCAAAGTCCGTTAGATTCAGTATGACACCAGTTACAAAATGACCCTCGGATATAAAGTTTTATCAAAAAATAAAAAAATGGCAGATGAAAAACGAAAAAAGTAAAAAAAAATGCGTTTTTTTCGCAGTTTTTCACAAAAAAAAGAATAAAAAATCAAAATTTTAAAATCATTGAGGGTCATCTTGTTGCGAATCATGTTTACAATATGTGGTTCAAATTTCAAGAGAATCGGTTTATTAGTTTTAGAGATATGATGGAGCTAGATTTTGAAAACGTTGTTTCGAGAAAAACGCGGTTGAGCGCGCTATACGCTCAGGTAGACGAAATGAGGTCCTGACGTTCAGGTAAAAAAAAAAATACTTAGAGAGCTCGGATTTTCATAAAATTTTGACACAATATTTCTGAATGTATGTACTTTCGAAAACAGTAAAAAAAATTGATTTTTTGAAATTTTCAAAGCGGACTGGCCCCTTAAATAATGATTCACTGGACATTACTACTATTTGTATTTTGTCGCATCGGCGTACAGTCCCATTGGCGTTTTGTCGTTCAGCATATAGTTGTCGATAATTAGTCACTCGACGTTTTGTCATCGGCGTTTTGTCATGGACTCAGGAATAAAACTGAAAAATGAGTCCTAGGGAAATTCATGTTCAGGCAAGCAAAAATTGACAATCGTTCCATGAAATTTTACAGTGCCAGGACACTAATATTTATCGTACTGACACCATCCATTTTAATCTTGTTTTTTGGTGAAATTCATTTGTACTGTATACATTTTTTGTTGTGCCTGACGATCGTGTGCACATCATTGGAAAATACGGTAA
This sequence comes from Rhimphoctona megacephalus, assembly GCA_963989365.1. NCBI lineage: Eukaryota > Metazoa > Arthropoda > Insecta > Hymenoptera > Ichneumonidae > Rhimphoctona > Rhimphoctona megacephalus. The sequence continues at coordinate 10,469,219 of OZ022417.1, forward strand.
TTTTTGACGGAATATCTTACAAATATTCTGAAATTTTTCTCTTCGTGTAATGGCTTGTTCGTGAACGAAGGAATTTTCATTTGGATGAAAATTTATATTTTTTTGGGTCAAAAAACCTCATTTTTGGAACCTCGCAAATCGAACTTTACGGAAAAATTGACATTTTTTTTTAAATCAAAATGTTGCTAAACCCTTCGTTTACGAAGAGCGTATAGTATTATACTAACGAAATCTTTTTGGTTCTTTTTTAATTTCAAATGAGCCGTTTCAGAGATATCATGCTCACCGCGAATGATGTTCAAAAAAAGGTGTTTTAGGACAACGGCCATATTTCCCCCAGTAGTAGACATTTTTTTCATAAAAAAATGTATACAAGTACCTCAAAATATGTAATAATTGATACTGTACAGTGTATTTTAATAAACATGGCTAAAAAAATCATGAAAATCTCTTAATTTTCCCGAGCACAATTAGATATAACCCGTTAATTCTATACGGTACGCGATTCGAAAATTAAAGAAATATAGCTTAATCGAACTGGGTCTTTTTTTTGTTATTTTTCGTTTCTCCAATATCTCGAAAAATTTATCGATTCTCTTGGACTTTTTAATTCAATATTATATTGTTTTTTATACCGAGAATCATTCTTTTTTGTATTTTACCATTATTATTTTGTTCTCGACCGATACCAACGCGCCAAACGCTGTATCGAAACTAGGTCGCCACTTCCTTTTGCGCTTAAGTACACTTCCGCATGTCACGTTTATGTAGTTTGTCGCAAAGATCGTTTACGAGGAGTTTGCCTGGACGTGAAGTTTGCAATTGTAACTTTATCTTTCTTTCTTTTACTTTCTCTACGTCTCTTCGCCTCTTCTTTTCCTGTTCAAACTGAGTCATGTTCAATGCAGAATTCAATATTCTTCTTATTATCGGTACTTTTACAAGAAGAAAAAATTTGATCGAATTTTTCATTTTCCCTCGAGTAAATACAATTTTATAGTTTGCTTCGTTGTAATGATAAGAAATTGCTTTTGCACTATTATTGTTAACCCGTCAGCAGGCGCGCTATGAGACTTTTTCTCACACTTATATTAAAACGATGATTACTCGAAACATTCAAATGGCATAAGCATTTGAAATTTTTTCTATCTTCACCAAATTTATTCTTCTATATGATAAAAGAGTTAAAAAAATTTTTTAAGTTATTGTTTTTGAATGTTTTTAATTATTATTTTTTTGGTTTTTAGTGTCAATTATCGTTGTATTTATGGTTGTTTTAAAATAAAAATGTTTAATAGCCACAATCATAAATATCAAAATTTAAAAAATCAAGGAATGGAAAAATAAAAAAAGTAAATAAAAAATTTCGCATTCCAGTGATAGGGTAATAACTTTTCATTAATGACATGAGTAACAAATGTATTTCCACTAGGTAACAAAAAATTCGACACCTCCAGGCTGAAGTATCTAATTTTAAACAATTGATGAAACCAAGAAATTTTATTTATGATAAAAATTTGAGAATCTAAAAGCACAAGCATATGTGTATGCGTGAAAAAATTACAAAATCAAAAAAAGTTATCTGGTGTAACCATTTTCGTTGCGTCAATTTTTATTTTTAATCTTTTATCAATTGCACATGAAAATATTAAATATCGTGTAATTATCTCGTTTCACTTAGACCGACAAGCCTGATGTATAATTTGATATCTTGGTATCATTTTTGCCTCCTTTGTGCCAGACTCGGTCAGTATTATATCCTTACTTAGTTTGTGCAAGGAAAGGTGATATACCTTATATTATCTACTGTATTAAAATCCCCCTTCGAAGTATCCGAATACAGTCCCCTAGTGGGCCCAATGAGAAAGACTTCCGTACATGCTCACCCTATCATATTTATATAAATATATATCCAGTACCGGGTTCGGGTCAAGTAACAAGGTTACCGTTAATGGACCACGCATGCAATGAGCGAGACCTCAATAGTCAAGGAGCGTGCGTGTTTACGGACATTATCGTATACGCTTAATCAAGTAAATCCAATTAATAAACCATGAGAAAATAAAAATGTATTTAACCCGAATGAGACATTGTTTAGGATAATTCGATCAATCTTTCACATTTTCTCTTATTGTTTTCAGATAAATTGACAACTTTAAACCCGTCTTATAACTTGAAAGCAGGAGATTGCTTTCTTTTTCACTCATCAACGGTATATATATTCGTTATCTATCAATATCATTAACGTTATATTTATAATTTCTTTCACCCAACCCTGACTATCATAAATTTCAAATTGATCTCCATTTTCATTAGTTTTTTTGCCGTAAATGTTTGTACGAGTAATTTTTGTGAGCAAAAAAATTTCGACCCCTGAGAATTTCTCAAATCACCACCTGCAGAGACAATTTTCTCGGAGAAGAATTCGATTCTCCTCTGTGGGTACTTCGCTTTGTAAATAATACCGTGGGCAAATTTACGTGAATTTTGGCAGCACGAAGAGAAAGAGGTCGAACATTTGCTTATGACGCGTATAATTGTGGGGTTTCGTCTTGCGTTGAAATTTTATTGTATATATATATATATATATATATATATTAGAGGTAGTTTGAAAATGAGAGGTATCATTCAGGGAGAGAACACTGACAAAATTGGGGAATATCCATGGGGATGGTTGGCCCGTAGGGTAATTGGCCCGACGTAGGGCAATCAAGGGCCATTGATTCTCTCCACGAATTTACTGTCGGGGTTTCTACTCCCTCTCCTCCTCCTCCTTCTCCTCCTCCTGTCATCCCTCGTTCACATTTTCGTGTGGAATACAGAGGACATCCACAGTCACGTATACACTCATGCGTGTGTATTTGTGTGTGTGTGTAAGCCATATATATATATGGAGAAATATACGTGATATCAGGCATGCTCCTAATTCCATTCGTTCACCCTTCGTCCCTCCGGAACCGCGAGAGCTTTTATCGTTCCTCTCAATTCCAGATCCTCCCGCCGTTTCATCCCTCTGTCATGTGTTTGCACGGCTTCTCCCCCATTTTGGTCCAGTGTCGTTCCTCGACGTGAACGTAACGGCAAAAATATTTTCACAAAGTTCATGCGACCGAGAGCAGCCGCACGCGGTGCGGAATCCGCTTTTTCTCGCTCTCTCTCGATCTCTCTCGATCTCTCTGTCACTCTGACAGGATAAAAGTCCACAGAGAACCCCTCTGGCTGAATAAAACTTAAAAAAAAAATTTTGCCAGCATCCGCACCCACCAAATGTATAGCGTTTGCACATTCAACCCTCTCCAACCATCTCTGACCACCCTTTTTCTCCATCCATCTCTGTCTTTCTCTCATCCAATTAACCATTCTCATGTGGACGATATAATCCGTCCACCAGGCACAGAAAGGTTGAAGCAAACTACGTGTATCTGTACCTACTGAATAAAACCCACTCTCTTTCGATGTTACCTCGAGCGAAAATAAAACCGTACACCAGGGTGTATACACACTTTCAGACGCTGATTAAGCAAATTTTACAACTTTAATTACAGCCGTCGTAATAGTTGAAAAAGTAAAAGAAAAATTAGCTATCCTGAATTCTTTATGCACATTGTGGCGAGGTTGTTCGAAATCTTTGACAGAACACGCTTACACTTTTATTTATTATTAATAACTTTTTATAAAACTTTCGGTAATGCATTAATTTAGTGCCTCGATCTAAGCACAAGATTGAACAATTTATCTTCGCTTGCGGGTCCCGCGAAAGAAATTAGGTTTTTATTTTATTGGTTGCCTTGATTTTTCGGTCTATGCCGAGAATGTTGAGATGCTGTGCCGGAAATCTCTCGTTGTTGTCAATTGAGCACAACTGTGCGGCTCCATTTCAATGAGACAGACATTTCCGTCATCATCCTGCGGGATTACTCTTTTAGTAGTCCACCAGTCCCTTTTTTCTCGTATTCCTCAATTCTTTTTTATTACTTTCTTAGTCCTAAATTAAAGACAAATATTGAAAACATTCAATCGAAAAATTTATTCTCTTCATATCGCAAATTTTTATAAATCGACAAATTTCAACAAATTTTTATTCTTTTCGGCGTTTAAAATTTCTTTTATGTTATAATGTGAGAGCGTGCAAAAAATTTGTCGCTCTGTGAATCATCCAATAGAGTAGCCTCTCGCCTACGCAAAAAAGAGAATGCTGAAGGCTCTTTTCTCTGCGATCACACCGAGGGGATTCGGTGGCTACGATGATGGGGGTTGAACTGCACCCTTGTACCACCAAGGGCTGATACAATGGCACCCCTACGAACATTTCCGAACCTCCCTAGCAAACATTGACGTACTTGTTCCGTCTCTTTTCGTCTCTCGAAACTTTTTCTGTCTCTTTTTCTCCAGTTGCACGTCCCAGACGTAAACGTGCGAGAAAACGAATGGCACTAGCATTTTCGTTGTTTGCCGAAATTACGATGAGAGCGACAGGGAGAGAGCGAGCGAGAGAGCAATGCGCTCGATACAGTGAATCACCATTATGGTCTGTTCCTATGTATATATGCACGTGCGTCTACTCCCTACAAAGAGTCACGTGTGTACGCTATTTCAAAATAGAAGTTGAGATAAGTAGAACGTTGTTCATGAGATATATACGTCTACGTAACTAACCTCATCGCCATCATTCGTTATTACTTTTCTCATTGTTAAATAGTGCATTTTTCCCCCACAGAATAGACTTAATTACGAGAATTTCGGAGCCTTTAATAATAGTTAACTTTCGAATTGTACGGGGAAAGTTCTTTCATTAGAATTGCTCATAAAAATCCCTGACCTAACCCTAAAACCCGGATGTACTTTATTGAAATTGGAACTTAAGGGGCCAGTCCACTTTGGAGCCACGAAAAAAAGGCTATTTTCGCGATTTTTTTTTTGACGATTTTATAAAAGACATGAATATAAAAGTTGCTGGGCTTGATAAATAAAATCTTGAAATACATTTAAAAAAATGTATTAATTCATTTTTATTCATTTTTAAGTACAAAAACTATAGTTTAACGTAACGCCTCAAAAATAGGTGGGCTCGGTAGCTCCATCACAACTCGGTAACGGCTTATCCGAAACAAAAAAATCAAAGTCCATTAGATTCAGTATGATACCAGCTACAAAATGACCCTTGAATATAAAGTTTTATCAAAAAATGAAAAAATGGCAGATGAAAAACGAAAAAAGTAAAAAAAACGCGTTTCTTTCGAAGTTTTTCACAAAAAAAGAGTAAAAATCAAAATTATTAAACCATCGAGGGTCATCTTGTTGCGAATCATGTTTAGAATATGTGATTCAAATTTCAAGAGAATCGGTTTATTAGTTTTAGAGATACGATGGAGCTAGATTTTGAAAACGTTGTTTCGAGAAAAACGCGTTTGAGCGTGCTATACGCTCAAGTAGACGAAATGAGGTCCTGACGTACAGGTAAAAAAAAAAAAAATACTTAGAGAGCTCGGATTTTCATAAAATTTTGACACAATATTTCTGAATGTATGTACTTTCGAAAACAGTAAAAAAAAAATATCGATTTTTTGAAATTTTCAAAGTGGACTGGCCCCTTAAGTTTTTTCAAAAAATTACTTTGACGATTCTTTTAATCCCTTTTTATAAATCGATTTTATTATCTATATAGTTTTTTATTTCGTAACTTTTTGTGTTACAATTCTGTAATCCATGGTGAAAAATTTTGTTTTGTTTTCGAATATAATAGGCGTGCAAGTAGAAATTCGGCTTTGAAGTCGGTTGCATTAAAAAATATACTTAAAAGCATCCAATTCGCCCGCCATTTTGGATATATATAGCTTAGTCATTGCTGTTTTTATGATATAAGTTTCAGTCATTTACAAGCTGTCATTCCGTGTGTATCAATTTTATAAGAGATGGATATCGATAAGCAACATTTACGCCACTGCATTCTATTCTGTTTTCAAATGAAAAAAATGCTGCTCAAGCTATGGAATTGATTAATTCTACTTTGGGTGAACATTCTGTGAGTCATTCAACAGTAAAAAAGTAGTTTGCAAGATTTCGTGATGGAAATTTTAGTCTTGAGGACGATTTACGTCCAGGTGCAGTAAAACAATTTTAAGACGAAGAACTTCAAGTTTTACTGGATGAAAACCCGATAAATGGCAAAAGACCATAGATAGTAATGGCGAATATTTCAATTATTACTTTGTAACAAGTATCTTTTCGATAAAGTTGAATTTGACCAAAAAAAGTCGAGTTTCTACTTGCACACCATAAAATACGCAATGTAGCCGTTAGAGTAACACCGTGAAATAAAATTTTCTGCTATTCATAAACTTTGGTAATTTTTCGCGAAAAATATTGGAAAATCAAAGAAAATTGGAAGGACATTGTTCCTTATTAAATTATTTCAACCCACTTTTTGTTCGATCCTTGTCCATTTTTGCTTCAACACACACGAAATAGGAATAAGCCACCCTGAAGTTCTTTAAACTTCATAAATGCCGATAAAAAACATTAGGGAGGCTCGAGACAGAGAGAGGTGGGATCAAGATTGTATCGTGGCTGCACATCCATCGAGCCAAAGGCCAACGTACACACATAGATAAACACACGCATGACACACGACAAAAAAGTGTTTGGATATCGCGTGCAGCACGAAGTTTAACTCACTCGTTTAAGTTTCATTTACGAATACGTGAGCTACAATGGCGTTGGTATTATAAGGAGAAGAGAGAGAAAGGGAGAGGGTGAAAATGGTGCTTTCACGATGATGGTGCTCGAAGTCTTCTCTCTTGCTTTTTTCGCCCTTCGTTTTTTTTCAGCTTATCCTCCATTTTCGCCCTCTTCTTAGGCCCTTGAATGCACAAGAACGGTCCTTTGAAACATATAGATATAAATTTTTAGAGATAGTGGAAGTACAGGTAGGTTTGTATGGGCTTTTTCATGATAAATCAATAATTCAAAGTTTTCGCAAGGAGAAATGTGATTTCTTGTCACTTCGTACAATTTTTTGGGGAAGGAAAAAACGATCTTTCCTCCAGAATTAACTGTTCATTCGACTAATGGGTCTATGAAAGAAAATTTAATTGATTTCCAATTATAATTGCTGAATAATTTGACACAAAATTTCCTATACAGACGTGAGTAAAACGTATATAGATATATGGGTCGTAATGGTGACGCGATCGACCCTTTAGCACGCATTTGCGAAGGCGACATGCGAAGGGTTAGGGCTTAAATGCGTGTGTTGATCGTTAAAACGCGGCTCTCTTGTGCGATATCTCTGTACGTAAACTCACGAGAAGGTCCCCGGTACCGATAGCCCGGAAGACAAAGAAAAAAAAAGATACGCTTCGTAACGAAAATTACCATCGCGGTAAATGAGGAGAGACCGCGAGAACGCCACGACGAGCAGACGCGCAGACGATCGTAAGGATAATTAGGTATGCAACGATGTCAATGTGCTCAGGTCACGAAGAGGTGTTACCGGCCAATTTGCGGGGATAAATACACTGATTTCAACTAATGCTCGTATATCTTGCCTAAATGAAATGAAATTTAATACTGATCAACGTATTATTAACATTGTTTTTTTTCAATCATTGATAATCTGATAAGAATTTATTATCTAACGTCGTCTTTAAGAGAACAAGGACGCGAAAACTCGTTAGACTGTGTTCCTCTACCTTTTTGTATGCGTTTGAAGGAAGGGACCTTTTACTCGGTTACAAAAAATAATATTTCTCAAAATTTGATATTTTTTCAATGCTGGGTTTGTTCACTACATAATAATTTTAACCATTTTTACGAATTTCTTTTCTATGGTTTTTAAGTTAGCATCGTTGACGCGTAGCACGAAAATGGTTTCTCCATTATTCATTTTTCCATTTCCTACACTATTAATATTTTTGTCACAATTTTATTCACTTCCATTCCGCAACGATGATTCAAAAAGTGTACGACTTATTATTTTTGTAACTGGAAAATGTAAAACTTGTTAGAACAATATAAATACAAAAAGTTTTGCTGCATTTTAACTATGTAACAACATTGTCACTTTTTCATGTCTTTTTATTCGTTTATCCAATTGTGTATTCTATGCCGAAAAAAATATGATTTGCTTGTAACTTGTAATTATTACACGGAAAAGAATGATCTGTAAAAAATAATGATTTATATTTAAAAATTACTAAAATTAAAACAAAATATGTAGGTGAAAGGTGTACATTCGTCGTATTACAGTGTGTTCCATTATAAAATAATGGATTTAATGTGTTTTTTACTTTCTGATCAATTATTAAGGCTGATTTAAACTGTAAAAAAATGTCCACAGCAAAAAAAATGACACAGCAGAAATTAGACACAAAAACGATGAATCGCACTATGTATGAAATGTAAAATTTACAGTGCCTCGAGTAAAATATTCAGTACGCATAAGAAAATAAACTGTGAACAAATATTATTTACTGATAGTGAAAATTGTTAAAAATGTTAAACGGCATACACGAAAAATTGTATTTGGGAGATATGAAAATTGTGTACTTCCCTTTGAGAAGAAAATTACCGTTAATATAAATTAGAAATTGCAATGTGCCCAGTCAAGATTCGAAAATATACTGCAAAAATTGCTATGTTACTATATCAATTTTTACAATGTAGACTGCAATTACTCCAAACACGCGAGCCAGCAAATTTTCAGGTGAAACGCTATTTGAAGACTGTTGCTGTATTTGCTTATTATAGTTCAAACAATGAGGAACGAATTTTGAACTATACGGAAACGTGATAGACATGATACATTATAATATATATATGAAAATTCGATATTTTTTATGTTTCAAATTTTTCTTCCTGTTAAAAGACTTGTCGCATAGATTATTTATTGACGTTATCGATTATATTCTGGATTGGATATATCCGTATCATTTTTTTTTTTTACTAATGATTATTAAGTAGACAGTAGTGTAATAGACAGCGTTCGTGCGCGTTAGGTCATGGATAGGTAGGTAAGTAAGTTCGAATCTCAGTGTAGGTAGGAAATTTTTTCTGTAGAAATTTATATCGAGAGTGATGGATGTAAAAAAGTATGATTAACAATGATTAAAAATGCATTTTTAATTGGACAATTTTTTAAAATTTTATTTGTTTGAAACAATTATATGATGATGTTGGTTAATTCTGATGAGGATAAATTCAGTTTATTATTTTGTGTACTTTGTACGGTTCACACTGTAAAACCAGGGTGAATGTAGCTTGTACTTTTTACTGATCGACACAATGAAAATTCGTTTGATGGACATGTAATATGTGATTTGCGGTATTAGTATTTTCTACCACAGGGACTTGTAGATTTTGTTTAAAATTTTATGAAAAATTGATGTTTGCGCATCCGAAAGGCGTTACTAATGTGCAAAACTGTAAAGGTTCATGAAAATCTCAGGAAAAAATACAGTTTTTTTTTATCGTGTATTTAAAACTTCTATTGTGTTAATTTCCGTTTCGCTTTACAGCGAATTTTGTATATTTATTGCTAAAGTATCCTTCGTCTATCCCGGACTTGATTCGCATTTCATTTACACCCCAAGCCCGTTGTAATTGTACTGAGGGCATATCGAAATTAGGTGTTCCGGATATTGATGCTTCGACGGTTCAGTGATCCTTCTTTTTTGCTCTTCTGTACATTATACCCGCGTATAAATAGCTATATATAGATATACCTATATATGCCGAATGGTAAATGTAATATATCGATGCTGGAAAGAGAATGGGAAATTGATTTCGTATGATTGGTGCGTTGTACATACTTTCTGCTATCAATCGTTCCACTTCCCTCGACGAATTCAAATTCAACCCTCCCTTTCATCCTATTTGTTTTATTCAGTCTGACCACTTTTTTCGTGTTCTACTTCTTTTTCGATACTCGCCGAGAGATAATTAACTTTTGACAATTTCGTTTTAAATCTGCGGTATTTGATGTCATGGGTAAGATAAATGAAGGAATGGGTAAGCAGATTTGAATCACAATCTCAGCGATGCAATAAAAAAAAGAAAAAATCCATAACAAAAATGAAGAATAATTAAAAAATACGGAGTTTAATCGATTATACCAATGCCAGTTTTGTTTAAACGTTTAAGGGGCCAGTCCACTTTAGAGCCACGAAAAAAAGGCTATTTTCGCGATTTTTTTTTGAGGATTTTATAAAAGATATGAATATAAAAGTTGTTGGGCTTGATAAATAAAGTCTTAAAATACATTAAAAAAAAATGTTTAATTCATTTTTATTCATTTTTAAGTACAAAAACTATAGTTTAACGTAACGCCTCAAAAATAGGTGGGCTAGGTAGCTCCATCACAACTCGGCAACGGCTTGTCTGAAACAAAAAAATCAAAGTCCTTTAGATTCAGTATGACACCAGCTACAAAATGACCCTCGGATATAAAGTTTTATCAAAAAATAAAAAAATGGCAGATGAAAAACGAAAAAAGTAAAAAAAAATGCGTTTTTTTCGCAGTTTTTCACAAAAAAAAGAGTAAAAATCAAAACTTTAAAAGCATCGAGGGTCGTCTTGTTGCGAATCATGTTTACAATATGTGGTTCAAATTTCAAGAGAATCGGTTTATTAGTCTTAGAGATACGATGGAGCTAGATTTTGAAAACGTTGTTTCGAGAAAAACGCGTTTGAAGTTTATACGCTCAGGTTGACGAAATGAGGTTCTGATATTCAGGTAAAAAAAAAAATACTTAGAGAGCTCGGATTTTCATAAAATTTTGACACAATATTTTTGAATGTATGTACTTTCGAAAACAGTAAAAAAAATCGATTTTTTGAAATTTTCAAAGTGGACTGGCCCCTTAATCAAGATTTATTCCATTTACCGTCGGATATATCTAGCATTCTTTATTATTGTTATAAGAGAATCATTATTTTTCATGAAGCTTAAGATTAGGAAACTACTGCACGTGCCATGGTAAACGAATCCTTAACATGTTTAGACGTCGTAACGTCTGTATCAATTCGACTACAGTACCGTTACCCTCATTAATAATTGCCCGTTTCGGACGTGATTCTCTTGCTTTTTCTTTCTCTTTCTTTCTTTGTCTGGTCAACAATTCGAAATTGTGTGACAATAGCGACCATTACTGGGCATTATGGACAAGGGAAGATAGTGACGAGTACATATACATGACTCGAAATTTTGGCATACATAGAGATATATGAATACACGTATAAATTGGGGATGGCTGGAAAGGAGGGATATTCCGATAATCGACGTAATTTACTGCGGCCAACTGGTCGAATCAGCGGACCTATGACAACACGCTCGTTCTATGCGGTGTTCACACTTTGATCAATCGCCTTTATCTCTCTCGCTCGATGATCAATTTGTATATGGTCGTTTGAATGAGTCACAACACGGTTAGAAATCGCGAAATTGTACCGGAAAATGATTAAATTGCGTCCATCAATTGCGTTGCCTGGAGCGACGATTATTTAAACTTTCTTTATTCATACGCGCCAAAAATGCATTTTGTAAACTTCGTTTGATCCTGAGTCTATATAAATGGTCGAAATTTGAATATATATCATCATAAATTGTGTCCGATTATATGAGAAGGGTAAATTTTTCCATGAATTATCTGTGAAACTTTGTAAACGAATTTTTTATTCAAATCCCTTTCCTTCATCAGACCGGAATAGTGAATTGAAATAGAAATAACTTTACAGGAGCTCTTGACGGTTTTATCCACTGATTAATCATGCTGAGGAACTTAATACCAGCTTTAATTTCCATCAAACAGAGATTAAATGCGTTGTACTAGTACGGTGAAAAGTCTGATTGAAAATCGGATCATTACCGATAAGTTTTCGATATCGTTTATCTCGTGTATTTCGAAGCCGTGGAGACTCGTGTCTTTATCAGTTCACGCAGACAAGTATTTCTCGCACAATTAAAAAAGTTTTCCTTCCTTTTCATTCTGTTTTCTCTGAGACAATATCAGTTTTTTTTCTTTTCTACTCTGGCATTTAATTCCGCTTTCCAACTGTAGAAGATTCCTGTTTCTCATTTCTGTACTCGTCTCGTAAAGTAGCCAAGTGTACCAGCTCTATGACATTGGACAATCGACCCACTTATCCGGAACTATCGATGCTTTCGATTGATTTTTAGTTGGTATGACGGAATTCCGCATCGGCTTGAAAAACGATCGATTCTCGAGTCATTCTGTATAGTATTTCAAAGTATTTCAATTAACATTGCCTGAATCGGGAAGAAACAAAACTCGAACAACAATAGCCCCTCAGTTCTCTGGAATGCAATTCCAGATTTGAATCTTGATTCCGTCGAGTATGAATGAAGTTGATGTTTTTTTCTTACTGTCCTCGGCGTCTCATGAGTTTTTCAATGTGGCTAAACAATTGTTAGAGGACAATTATTTCTGTAGTCGACTTTTATTTACTTACATAATTTAATTAAAAACCGTAAGTTCGAAGGAAAGATTTACATCACATAATTAATTTATCAAATAGAAACTATAGCCTCTTAAAAAAAATTAATAGTGCCTTAATTTAATGAATGCTGGAATTATTAATAAGGCTAATTGTTAAACTAAAAGTAGTCTGGAAAATTAGGAAGACTTAATTTTTGAAAATATGACGATTTTACACGCGGACGAAACGTGGCAGTTGAAAATACTTCTCGGCCGTTGTTGTCTGTCAAAAGTGGTGGGTTTATTTTCTCATTGAACTGGTTTATTTAGTGAGTTAATTAAATTAATCTCTAGAGGACCGGGAGCCACCATAGTGGCGCCGAGGCAGCGCCATATCTTTTTCGGTATACAATTCATATACCATAATATAAAAATTCTAACACTTAAACTGAAAAAGTCGTCCAAAAATATGTCGGTCCTCTAAAGGTTAAAGACCAAAAGTTCGAAGGAAGGTTAAATATACTTTGATTAATTTATCGGACTGAAGACAAATTCTCTCTAAACAAGAATGTGGCAGTAACAATTGAATCAGCTCTAAAATTATTGACAATACGCATCACTGAACTCGAAAAATTTAATAGGATTCAGGAATTTTCAGAAATATGAAAAGTTTCATGCGCGAATGAGACGTGACAGTTGAAAAAACCCCGCGGGCAGTATTGTCTATGAAAAACGGTCGGTTTTATTTTTATGTTGAATGGATTGTATACATGTGGACGAGCTTTTATACATGCTCGAAGCCGCGTTGTACGAATGAAAAGATCCGGAGTTGGCGAGTGTTCTCGAGGAGAGACGCGTGGGAGAAAGAACATCGCGAGACTTGCCTCTTGTGTATATGTTGGTGATGCTAGAAAAGAAGAGCAGTCGCTTGGAGAGCTAGACTCTACTGGACTATGGGGTAGCTGACCCAGTTCGAAAGTCCTACAGCCATGAAACTCTTTTTATACACTTAATACTTCCTGTTTCCTCGTTCGTTCTCACCAACGTATCCACAGTGGCTACGATCTCACGACTTTATTTCAACACCAAATTACGTCGCTGTATACATGAAGCACGTGTCATGTAACTACTCTTGCAACGGAAAATCTCCTGTTGTTTTCACCGTTTTGATATTCGAGGAAAGTAGAAATTACGCTCTAAATTTATTGAATGTAAACGCGCAAACAAGTATTATTTTCACTAGTATATTCCACAGGGTTTTTTGAAAATGAATTTAAGAATTTAGGGATTTAGGAAATGAATGAAAGCACATTTCTAAAAAAAGTTTAGTATTTCATTTTTATGAATGTTAAAAGATGGTCTATTTATTAATTTTTTTCAATATTTTTTAACAAGAAACGTAGCGTGGAACTCTTCGATTAAATACCGTTATTAAAAATTTCTTCAATGGCAGAATATTCCAGTTTTTTTTTTTTGTTTAAAAGCTTTTTATCATCAAAGTTTTATTTCAATACCTATGGGAATTCCGTGTGTACATTCATGTGGAATAGAGAGAGAGAGAGACGGAGAATGAGGAAGAGAGATTTTATTTTATAAGGCCTGTGAATGGAGGCTGGTAGCGAACAACCAAAGCTGAATTCAGTCGAGGCTTTTTCACCTCTTCTGTGAATCTGCATGTCATACCAGTACAATTCACAAAGTCAGAGATCCACAGGTATTTTGTATTCCTTGTCAACGTGAGCATTCATTGAGTAGTGTATGCGAACATGTTTATATCAAGTGCTAGCAACCGGAAGAATGTAACCCACATAGCTTCAGCTATCGCATCGCATAAATTACGCCATTTTGTTTAGCAGCAGTAGATATGTGGAGGGGATTCATTTTGGGATCAGTAGTTGCAATATGGCATTGCCCTTTCTGGTTTAAATATCGGGTGTGCTTTCTGGTAGGACATACATAGTGTCGCATCATCCCCTCGCTACGGCAAATTATTCCGTAATGCAAAAGATCCCCTCAATGGAACATGGAAGGGGTGGAAGAGGGGAATCACAAAAGACTCTTTCCTAGATGGCAAACACGATGGGGAATAATGTTGAAAAGGCTGCGTTGGTGAAATGCCGTGAGGTCCACACACAGAACGACCATAACAACGAACGAATACCTCAAATTTTTCTCTGCCCCTCTCGCTATGATATCACGAAAGCCTTGGACGCTTTTACATAATTCACGAACTTTCTGTTCCAGCAATAGCCACTCATAGATTTCTCGAAATGTCGAATAATATTTAAACGAGAATTGATGTTCGTTTAAAAATATTGCATCGATCGATACGGATTACTTTTATTTAGGGCAGGACAAAATTAATTTTTAACGCCCAAAAAAATGCTGATTCTGAAATACGCTTGACAAATTAGATTTTCGATTATGAATTAGCATTTTTTAAATTCGACTTTATAAATAACTGTGCCCCGTTAGCGAAATCTGCGCTCTGGTTGCCTTATAAGGCAACCAGAGCGCAGAGAGCAGCGAGAAAAACCCTAGAAAAAATGCACAATCGGCCCAACAT